>QEPC01002008.1:107758-123797 GCA_003113815.1 Sphenodon punctatus | reverse complement strand
CCCCCCCCCCCCCCCCCCCGCTTAGTGTTACCATAGATTCAAATTTTTAGAGGGCTCTTATGAGATATATAGGTTGCAGGGCTGCATTGGTTCCAATACAGCCCTGCAACATGTATATCATAAGTGCCCTCTAAAAATTTGCATCTATGGCAACCCTACCCATACTCCATTGCCCAGCCAGACTCCGAGTCACCTCAGTGCACCCCACTCCACACCACCCCTCCCCCATGTCTCCCAGTGCACCCACTCCCCTCTACCCGATTGCCTAGCCAGACTCCTCGAGTCCCCCTCCCCCCACCCCCGTTTGGTCCATCTTGCTGGGACGAGTTTCAGGAAGTGATGCCAGCCAATGCCGTGGAGATCCTGGGGTCGGTCAGTGCCATCAGTTGTGAGCTAGATCCTAGCCCGTCTTGGTTGGTGAAGGCCTCCAGGGAAACATTGGGGCCAGGGCTGGCGGGAGTAATCAATGTGTCCCTTCGGCAGGGGAGTCTGCCCTCCCCCCCCATCTCGAGGCCATGGTGCGTCCTCTGTTGAAGAAGCCATCTTTGAATGTGGACGCACCCGCCAGCTATTGACTCGTCTCTAACCTTCCCTTTTTAGGGAAGGTTATTGAATGGGCGGTGGCCTTACAACTCCAGGATCACCTAGACAGCATCGGTTTTCTTGACCTGTTTCAATCAGGGTTTCGGCCCGGCTATGGTATGGAGACGGCGTTGGTGACCTTAGTGGACGATTTCCGCCAGGAGATGGACGCAGGACATTCAACATTACTGGTCCTGCTAGATCTCTCGGCTGCGTTTGATACAGTGGACCATGGGCTGCTGTTGAGACGGTTGCATGACCTGGGGGGTCTGGATGGGACTGCCCTCAGTTGGTTCCAGTCATTCCTCTCGGGGAGGATCCAGCGGGTTGTCCTGGGGGCAGAAACATCTAGCCCCTGGGCCCTGGATTGTGGCATTCTGCAAGGTTCAATCCTGTCTCCTTTATTGCTTAATGTATATATGCAGCCCTTGGGGGATATCGTGAGAGGATTTGGTGTGTGTTGCCACCAATATGCTGATGACACCCAGCTTTACCTCTCTTTTTCAGCTGACCCAGGCCCTGCTGTCTCTGTGCTATCCCAATGTTTGGAGGCCATGGCGACTTGGTTGTGGCAGAGCAGACTGAAGCTCAATCCCGATAAGACGGAGGTGATGGTGGTACGTCAACCCCTCCCTTTTGTGGAGGGGGTGCGCCCCTCCATGGCCCAGCAAGTTTGGAGTCTGGGGGTGTTATTGGATGCAGACCTCCGTCTAGATCAGCAGGTGGATGCGGTGGCGAAGGCGGCCTTCCGCTAGCTGTATCTGCTGCATCCATACATCTCCAGAACCAGCCTGGCCACTTTGATCCATGCCTTCATCACCTCAAGGCTGGACTACTGTAACCCACTCTACGTGGGGCTTCCCTTGATCCTGGCTTGGAGGTTGCAGCTAGTGCAGAATGCGGTGGCCCGTCTCTTAACAGGGATGGGCCAACGAGAACACATAACACCGGTGCTCCATGCGCTGCACTGGCTGCCTGTAACGTACTGAGCCAGATTCAAGGTGTTGACTTTGATCTATAAGGCCCTGTATGGTCTTGGACCTGGATATCTCAGGGACCGCCTTGCCCTCTGCGACTCAGGACGGCCCCTTTGGTCCGCCGGGAGCGCCTTCCTGGAGGTCCCCTGCGTAAAGCAAGGGGCTACAATGGAGAGGGCATTCTCGGTGGCTGAGCCACGGTTATGGAACTCCCTCTCAGAGAAAGCACGGCTGGCCGTGAGTCTCTTGGCTTTCCGTTGGGCCTGTAAGACATGGCTGTTCTCCCAGGCTGCCGGAGGCAGGGAGGGGAGGGTGGGTTGAATTTTCATATGGGGGAGTGTTTTAAACTTGTTTAAGTAATACTGGAATTCTTTAGATTTTTTAATGTGGTTTTATATTGTCTTGGATTGTTTTTATCCTTGTTGGAAGCCGCCCCGAGATGCCATTGACATGAGGGGGTGACATATACGTGCAATTAAATAAATAAATAAATCTCTCCCAGTGCACCCCCAACCCCTATGTCTCCCAGTGCAACCCTCTCCCCCCGGACCCCCAAAGCAATTGACTCACAGGAACAAGGCCCATCCAGACCAGCATCCCTAAACCCTATCATGCTTAGTAGCTACACCTTATCCCCTGACAGCCAAACACCTGTTTGGCATTGCCCCATCCGCCCTAGGGGTGGCACCGCACCTGGGCTTGGGGAAATATGTGGGACCATTCTCAGAGATCTCATGAGATGGGCCAATTCTTTTCCATCTCCAGGCCAAGATTGCAGCCAGCAGTTGTTATAGCCAACAATGTCTCATGGCTTCTCCCCCATTCTAGCATGCACCTGGCAGTAGCCTTCATTTTCTGAGAGTTTCCTTGGCAGGTGGGGGCAGAATGGGTTTCCCCTTCCTCTCCCCAGCACAGGGAGTGACTGATGTCTTCTCACAGGTGATGGGAGAACAAGTGACAATGAGGGGGATACTGTTCTACAGGGAGACCTGGAGCCAGCAGAATCACATGGGACAGGACCTGGAATCCTGGGTCATATTTCCCCAAAGCCTGAGGCTTGTGAAAAACCAGAACTTGTTCTACATCAGAGAAAGGCCCAAGGGAGGGAACCCCAGAAAATTCCTCAAATGCGAAGGAAGCTTTAGTCAAGGTTCAGCCTTGGCTGCTCATTGGACACTCTGTGCATGTGACCAAACCTGACATGACTATTTAAGGGAAGGTTGGAGGGAGTGACAGATCTGCCAGTCTTCCCAGCCCAGTCTTCCGGGTTGGAGCCCCCCATTTTTGGTGGCCTAGAAGCAGCAGAAACCCCTGGGCTGATCTGTCTCTCTGACTTGGCTAACAGAGAAGGGGCTAAGCAGAGAAGGGGAAATCCCAGTCAGTTCCTTCACCCGGATGCAGACGGGGGTGTTGTGTCCCTCTGACCCCCGCCTACTCAGAGGGAGAGGAGGGAAAGATCCTGTGGGATCTCCTGTTTCCCCATCCATGGAAACTGGGAGGTCACCCAGGCCAGGCTCCCCATCCTCTAGTACCATCCTGGGATGGGCTCACTCATGCTTGCAGGGCTGTTTGCAACAGACAGGATGGGTGGATGTCTCTATGGGTTGTGCCCCTTCCTTTCACCAGAGACCCCCTTCAGTGCTGGGAGAAATGATAGTTTTTGATAGGGTGGGAATGAAAATGGAAGGGCAGTGTTAGGGAGGTGAGACCACTCTAGCATGAGAATGACTGTGGACCTCCACAGTTATAATAGGTGTTTCCCATTCCCCTTTCAGAGATTCCCTCTCTTTCAGCACAGACAGTGACTCCTACCTGGATTTTCTGTATCTCAGCAGGAGGTGGGACATTGATGGAGAACGTGGAGGGGAAGCCACACCAGGGGGCTCAGGAGGAAATGGAACTGCATGACATGTTCCCAGGAAGAATTCAATGGAATATTTCCACACAGAAAGAATACAGTGAGAGTGTTTGTGATGCACAAAGACAACAGGGAAATCCCCCAGGGAAGGGTGAAAGTAAATCCACTCAGTGTGGGGAAGGTATCCAGGACATGAACAAAAATGCAGTAGACCTGGGGAAGAAAAAGCACCGATGCTGCAAATGTGGGGAAAGCTTCTTCAGCAAAGCAGAACTTGCTGAACACCAGAGAATCCATTTAGCAGAAAAGCCCTATAAATGCCTGGAATGTGGGCAAAGCTTCAATTGGCGCTCAGTCCTTGAAATCCATCAGAGAATCCACACAGGAGAGAAGCCCCATAAATGTCTTGAGTGTGGGGAAAGCTTCAGAACAAGCTCACAACTTGGTACCCATCAGAGAATCCACACAGGAGAGAAGCCCCATAAATGTCTTGAGTGTGGGAAAAGCTTCAGTCAGAGCTCAAACCTTACTATACATCATAGAATTCACACGGGAGAGAAGCCCCACAAATGTCTTGAGTGCGGGAAAAGCTTTATTCATAGCTCAGCCCTTAATATACATAATAGAATCCACACCGGAGAAAAGCCCCATAAATGTCTTGTGTGTGGGAAAACCTTCAGAACGAGCTCAAACCTTGATACCCATCAGAGAATCCACAGAGGAGAGACGCCCCATAAATGCCTTGTGTGTGGGAAAAGCTTCACTCGGACATCAACCCTTAATGGACATAATAGAATCCACACAGGAGAAAAGCCCCATAAATGCCTTGTGTGTGAGAAAACCTTCAGAACGAGCTCAGGCCTTGGTATCCATCAGAGAATTCACACAGGAGAGAAGCCCTATAAATGTCGTGAGTGTGGGGAAAGCTTCAGAACAAGCTCAAACCTTTGTAGCCATCACATAATCCACAAAGGAGAGAAGCCCCATAAATGTTTTGAGTGTGGGAAAACCTTCAGAACAAGCTCAGACCTTGGTAGCCATCAGAGAATCCACACAGGAGAGAAGCCCCATAAATGTCTTGAGTGTGGGAAAAACTTCAGTCAGAGTTCAAGCCTTACTATACATCATAGAATTCACATGGGAGAAAAGCCCTATAAATGTCTTGAGTGCGGGAAAAGCTTTAATCATAGCTCAGCCCTTAATATACATAATAGAATCCACACCGGAGAAAAGCCCTATAAATGTCTTGTGTGTGGGAAAGCCTTCAGAACGAGCTCAAACCTTGGTACCCATCAGAGAATCCACACAGGAGAGAAGCCCTATAAATGCCTTGTGTGTGGGAAAAGCTTCACTCGGAGCTCAACCCTTAATGGACATAATAGAATCCACACAGGAGAAAAGCCCCATAAATGTTTTGTGTGTGTGAAAAGCTTCAGAACGAGCTCAGACCTTGGTATCCATCAGAGAATTCACACAGGAGAGAAGCCCTATAAATGTCTGGAGTGTGGGGACAGCTTCAGAACAAGCTCAAACCTTTGTAGCCATCACATAATCCACAAAGGAGAGAAGCCCCATAAATGTTTTGAGTGTGGGAAAACCTTCAGAACAAGCTCAGACCTTGGTAGCCATCAGAGAATCCACACCAGAGAGTAGCCCCGTAAAGTCCTTTAGGGTGGAAAAAGCTTCAGTTGGAGCTCTCTCCTGAATATCCACTGCAGCATTCACACAGCACAGTGGAAGACCTTTCTGTTTGCTGAGGGATTTTGCAGGAAGGGATAGAATTGGGGGAGGGGGGGGGGTTAAAATATTTTTTAATTGATTATAAGTCACTCTGAACCTTGATGGGAAGGGTGGCGTATAAACATAATACATAAATTATACTCTGCTCTTTTTCCTAAGAACTTAGAGCAGCTTACATAAAATTATCCTCTTCCCCAGAGGGGTCAGGACGTAGCCCTCCCCCATTCCCACTAACACCCCACCATCGCAGAGGAGTCCAGATGTGCTCAACCCATCCTTCAAACCTCCATCTTCCCACACATCCTCCTCATCCCTGCCACTTAAAAGCATAAAGAACATCCTACATAGTCCCCAGCACAGCCCACGTGAAAATAAAAATCTGGCCGTGCTGTGATCGCTGCCACACAGCTGCCTAATGGACAACACCCTCCCCCTGTCACTTCTGGAGCCTTTAAATAACTGGGGAGTAAGGAGGAAGCATCGATCAGGTGCCCCAGCTGGAAAGGGGTGAGTGAGGGCATGTGCATAAAATCCCAGTGTTTATTCAAGTTCATTATCTGAGGAACAATTTCCAAATGCCTAAAGCAGAGGCAATTTGAACTCTGAGATCAACTTCCCTCTTAAAACCACCGGGAGTTTTGCCATTGATTTCAGTAGGTTCAGAATTTTGGCCACATGATGCAAATGTCGTCCATGAGTACCTTTCATATCTGTGCGCTTAATAGCAATGAGTTTCTCGCTTTTATTTTAATACTTTGGGAGCTGCATTATCCTGGAATATTTTCTATAGTCATAAGATCCTGGGGAGAGAGACTAAATTCACCATCACTTCTCCATGGACATGTGGGCAGGCAGCTCATCCCTGGCATTTCACTTGTTGTCTACGCTGTTAGGTTTGGAGCAGGGTTTGGTTTATTTCACATTGGACCACGGCTTTTGGCTGGAGTAAAGGAGAAGGCTCAGTTGCTGCAACAGCCTCTCACTTGAGCTGCCCGATGAACACTACTGCCCCTTGGAGGACTAGTTTCAGTCCCTTTGGAAATCAATCTGATAATTATGCTGCTCAGTCGCTTGAAGATGATCCCTTTGCTTTTGTCATATTTAACTGTGGAGTTGGCTTCTCTTCAGTTTAGTTTCCTTTTGTTTCCTTTGGAAACAAACTATATAAACACTGGGAAATTGTGCAGATGCACCTTCCTTTTGTAAGCAGTGAGGACTCGAGTCAGTGCAGCTCAGGAGCAGGGGAACCTCAGGCCTGGGGGATTAATGAAGCCCGTGGCTAGTTTTTATTCCCTCTGTAGTTCCTGGATTTGGCCCCTGGATCCAATTCCAATCCCCAGGCATTGAAAGACTCAGCTCAGGAGAAGAGAGCCGAGATGAGGGCACGCACACAAGGCTAGGGGGTGATTCAGTGGCATAGATCCATGATCTGAACTCTCCTCTTCCTTTGCCTCTTCTGAGCGTCCCCTTAAGTGTTTCCACCAACAGCTGTATGTGGCACTCAGAGCATGGACTAATTTTCAAAGTGACCGCTGGGAGGGAACGGTCCCCCATCCCTGGTGTAATTGGTCCTGTGTTGCATTACAGAGTCTGCCCCCTTGGTCATGGTGCGCTGTGGGGACAGAGCATTTCAGGAAAAGGGGGGTGAAGCCATTCCCCTGCCATTTACTCAGTGTTGTCTCACCCCCACAAAGAGCTGTGACCTCATGGCGCTCCTTTGGGATGGGAGCTCTTGCTCAGAGGAAACCTGACCCAGTCATGAGTCTAAGGGTCTTGGGGCAGGAGGGTTCCCTAACAGAATAAAGACCAACTGGGTCCAAGGCAGCTTGATCCGATATTCAAGGTTCCGGGGGGGTTTGGTCAGCTCCCCCCATTTGGCTTCTCAAACCTCTCCCGTTACAGGAAGGTAGTTGGTCACTGAGCAGGGCAGATGTAAGGGAGGGCAAAATTCCAGCTCTCTTACCTTGCTGCCCAAGGGCAGGGGTCAGTTGGTGGGACAAGATGGGGTAATTTTTCAATTCCACCTGGAATGGAAAAATAAATCAAAATTGAGGCCACCAGGGGGCATGCGCTGGGAATAGCTGTGCCTGGTTAGAACTCCAGTGAGGTCTATACCTAAAACGATCCCAGAAAGCTACAAAACTAAATTTTCCCTTCAACAAGGAGTAGCCAATGAAATCTAAACTTCGGAGAGTAAGAGGGTGCAAAAAAAATCTTCTCAAAAGGGGAAAAAGCTGATTTCCCAACGTCCTTCTCCTGAGGCCTCCTCGGCTGAAACTCCCACCCTGAAGGACAAAATGGCTGCTGCTGCTGAATCAAGAATAAAAGATCTTCAGGTCAGTGTACTTAATATTGAAGCCAGAGGCGCAATACGCATGCGCAGCGGTTAGGAGTGCCGAGATCCCACTCCTCCCGGCACCAAAACAAAAACACGCAAAATGGCGAACAGTGTGTTGTTGTTTTTTAAAAACCAAGACCCAGGCAGGGGAGACACCGGGGCATGGGCCCAGCTAAAAAACCGGCGGAGAAGGGGCCAATAACAAGGTTTTACCAACAAAGGCAATTGGCGGAGCCAGGACAGCAAGCACACATGGTGAGCAATAAAATGGTGGCCACGGCCCAGCCAAACTCCCCAGGGGACCCTGAAAGGGACCTGGCCACTATGGATATCATACTGGCCGAGATAAAGGCCTCTAGGCCAGTAGCCCTAAAAGATAAACAAGAAATCCTAGAAAAAATAAGTAAAGTAAAAGGCTCGGTGGAGGAGAGAAACAACAAGCTAGAAAACTTAAGCAGGCGGCTGGAGGGGGCTGAGGAATGTATCTCCAGCCTAGAAGATCAGTCCCTCCACTCTGAAAGCGACCTGTCTAAAATAAAAGAATATCTCACTTGAGGGACAAATGCGAAGACTTTGAAAATAGGTCCAGGCGCTGCAACCTGCGCATTATGGGGGTGAAGGAAGGCGCTGAGGCAGGAGGAATACAGGAACTTTTACATCAAATATTTACACAAAACTTCCCTGACCTGAAACACCTCCATAACATGGAAATAGAGAGGGCGCACAGAACGCTGCGCCCCAAACCGAAAGAAAGTGACCCCCCTAGAGCCATCATAGCAAAATTCTTGAAATTTAAAGATAAAGAGGCTCTTCTAGGAGCCGTGAGGAAAAAAAAAATCAAGGTTTGGAGTACCAGGGCAGCAAGCTCAAACTGCAGACAGACTACGCTCCTGACACAATGAGGAAACGCAGAGCCTGGTCCAAATATTTCGCCGAGTTGACGGAGAGAGGGAGAGAGGGCTCAAGCCTCAACTCTGGCACCCGGCCAAACTGACCATCCTAATCAACGGCCGCAGGAAGATCTTCGAGGACCCAGCAGACCTGGAGATTTTCATCCAAGCACACAAACCTAAGCAACAGAGCACAGGCTAGAGATAGCCGGACTAACAGATGAGTGCTAAGCTTAATGTAGATAGGTCCTTTTACTTGTCTCTCTTATACATAGGTTTATTAACCTCTAAAGCTTCTTGGTTACAAATATAATGTTTAGTTATCAGATGCTTATATCATTGTACTCTAATGCGCAATTAAATGTTAACTGCCAAAAGTAACAGGGCATGGCGGAGCCCCAGTCTCCACCTAGCCCGATAGAAAACAAGGTACAGAAATAGACGCAAAGGCAAAAATAAAGACAGGAAATGCCGGGGGGAAGAAGGGAACAAAAATTGCAAAAGCAAAAGGGAAACTCACATATACACAAATGCGTGTACGTGTGTGCATAGGTAGCTATCTACCTAAAAAAATTAAAGAGAAAAATGAGAGGCCCCCCAAGGAATCTTTCAGTATTACTGAGAAAAAAAGAACGTATAGTTCCAATGGGCACAGGTTGCCAACTCGCATGTTAAAACTGTTAAGTGTGTTAGCTTGTTATATGTTAATGTTGTTAAGGTTTATTAAGTTTGTTACACCAAAACACATGTCAAACACCACCCTAGTATCAAGCCCTGGTTACCCTCTCAGAGAATGGACAGATACTCAGTCTAACATAGAAAAAAAAATAAAAAGCCCAGCTGCAGGGAAACTTCACCCAACCCCATGGCAGTGACACAAGGTGCCAAGCCTAACCTGAAATCCCTGACTCTAAATGTTAAGGGCTTAAACCACCCCATTAAAAGAAGGAAGGTGACAGACCTAATAATAGACCAGGCAGCGGAGATTTTTTTCCTACAAGAGACCCACTTGGTTCACAAAGACCTCCACCTATTCGCCAATCGCAGATTGGGAGATATATATGCCTCGTGTGGGCAGAAAAAGAAGGCAGGAGTCATGATAGGCTTCTCGAGCTCAGTAAGCTTCAAATTGTCCTTTACAAAGAAGAATAGGGAGGGCAGATTCCTGTTAATAAAGGGCACATTGAACGCCCAACAGGTAACCCTAGTCAATATCTATGCCCCAAACAAAAAGACCCACCAATTTTCCCCAAAATACACCCCCATCATTAGCCAAAACGCATCGTGCAGGGGGACTTTAACTCCCCACTGACAGAGCTAGACCACTCAACCTGGCCACCACTTAAGAAAATGCACAAAAATGTAGCCACTGTGATCTCACAACATGACTTGATTGATGCTTGGTGGTGTTTAAACCCCTCTACCAGGAGTTATACCTACCACTCTATGGTGAACAATACATACTCAAAAATCGATCGCATCCTATTAGAAAAAGACTCCCTGTATAGATGCCTAAAAAGCGAGGTAATCCTAGCAACATTCACAGATCACAATGCACTGCTGACCGTTTTCGCCTGGGGAACCTCTGAACAGAGGGCCGAACATACTTGGCAGCTTGACGGGTCTACTAAAATGCGAGGGGATAAAAGAGCAGATAGCTTCAGGCCTGAAAGAATACTTTGATTTAAACATGGGATCTGTGTTATCCCCACAAACACTTTGGGAAGCATCAAAGGCAAATTTATAGCAATAAAGGTGGAGATAAACAAGAATAGGTGGGAGAGGAACGCAGAACTCCATAAGCAACTGCGCCTTCTGGAAAACGAAAATAGTGCATTCCCATCCAAAAAAAACCAACTCGAAATCCAAAAGTTAAAAAGTGAAATCGAAACAATCGAGACACCAAAAATCACACAACAATTAAGAAAGATCAAAAGCTTTTATTTTCAAAACTGTAACAAACCAGGCAAAGTCTTAGCCCAGATGACAAAAAGTAGGCCAAAAAAATCTTCAATTCCAGTAATAAATCTCCCGGGAGGGGGAAAAACTTCCGACCAAAGTGAAATCCAGAACGCGTTTGTTAATTTTTACCAGAAATTGTACACCTCATCTAAGACAGACCCTGTAGAGATAAAAGAATTCATTAATAAATATAATATCCCCAAATTTAACAGAGATCAGATTAAATTTCAAATGCCCCTATTACAAATGCAGAAACGAAATTGACAATAAAAGAGCTAGTCAGAAATAAAGCATGTGGCCCCGATGGACTCCCTGCAGAGCTCTATCAAGCATTCAGTACCATCTTAACTCCACACCTAACTAACACCTTTAATAATATTATGGAGGTGCAAACGATGCCCCCAACCTTTTATGAGGCGGTGATAACCCTTATCCCTAAACAGGGCAGAAACCAAGAGGAATGTGGCAACTACAGACCCATATCGCTGCTAAACGTCGACTATAAGATATTCGCCAAAATACTGGCCAACAGATTAGCAGCAATCATTGATAAAGTAATACACACGGACCAAACAGGCTTTATTCCAAATAGGCTGGGGATAGATAACATCAGGCGAACAGTCAACCTCATAATAGCTGCACGTAGGACCAGCACCCCGACCCTGATACTGTCAGCAGACGCGGAGAAGGTCTTTGACAGATCGGAGCCGGAATGTTTATACCAGGTAATGGAATGTATGGGCATAAAGGGGAACTTCCTAAAAGCAATCAGAGCCTTAAATTTAAAACCAAGCTCCCGCCTATTCATCAATGGCAACCTTTCTAACCCATTTTACCCGACTAGAGGCACGAGGCAAGGATGCCCCCTCTCTCCCCTTCTCTTTAATATTTCCCTGGAACTCCTAGCGTGCGCAATAAGGCAGGAACAAGACATAACTGGCATACAAATAGGTCAGACCCAACACAAAGTCTCCCTGTTCGCAGACGACATGCTCATATACCTTACACACCCACAAAGTACAGTCCCCCAAACCCTCCAACTAATAGACCAGTTCAGTCGAATATCAGGGTACAAAATCAACTACCAAAAATCCCAGGCTTTAATCCTGGCAAAAAACAAGGAAGAAAAGCAAAACATTGCAAGGCAGACCCCCTTTACAATTGCGCAATCCCAGTTTAAATACTTAGGGGTAAATATCACCAGTGACCACGAAAAGCTCTTCAGGGCCAACTTTCCCAGCATACTAAATCAAATCCGGTCTGAAATTGCGACTTGGCAAAGACTTAAAACCTCTTGGCTAGGCTGCGTTAACCTATTTAAGATGATAGCGTTACCAAAAATCCTATACAAGGCAATGGCCCTCCCAATACACTTACCTGCAGCGTTCCTTAAACAATGCGAGCAAGCCATGATGGAAGCAATCTGGAAAGGGAAAAAACATAGAATTAACAAGAGAACTTTAATTAGAAGAAAGGATAAGGGAGGGATCAATATGCCTGACCTAACAAGCTACTTTAAAGCAACATCCCTCAGAACCCTAAAATACTGGTTCCACCCTACTGCTAACACCACTTGGGTAGAAATTGAGAAAGATATAATGGCTGTACCGGACTTCCAGGAACTACTGACCAGTAATAGAACCAGTGAGAGGTGTGAAATACAGAGTCACCCATTTGCACCCACAGCTATACACCATTGGCAACAAGTGTTACATAAACTGAAGCTGTCCCCTCTTGCCTCCCCATTCTCCCCTATAAATTCGCAGGAAGCAAAACAATCTGGTCTAGCCCCAGACCTCCGCAAAACACTTACCAAATGCAAAATCCTAAGAGCAGAACACCTGTTCCAGGATGAACGATTCCTACCCATCCAGGAACTGAGCACTAAAACGAAGGCAAAAATAAACACGTTTCAATACTTACAGCTAAAAGCGTTGTTCACAACCAAAGATAAAGTCCAGCACTATGCCAGACCCCCCACTAACATTGAGAAAATTGTCTTTGGCCACGGCCCAAATAAAGGGTTGATAGCCAGGATCTATGGGGCATTAATCGAGATGGGGACTGACAAACTAACACCCTGTATAGAGAAATGGGAAAAGGAGCTGGGGAAAAACTTCAATGAAAAACAGGTAACCTCAATTTGGCAACACATGCATGAGTGCGCCAGTTCCCTAGAAGTAAAAGAGACCCAAATCAAAGTAACCCTAAGATATTACTTAACCCCCCACCAATTCAAAAAGGCAGCTGGCCCAAACCCAGGTGCGTGTTGGAGGGGGTGTGGGGAACAGGGTACGTACCTTCACTGCTGGTGGAACTGTCCCAGGGTGCAACCTCTATGGCGCATAATCTGGACATACATGAAAAAGGCCACCAAGATAGAGGTGCCCTTCCATCCGGAGTCAGCGCTTCTGGGGCTCTACCCAAACATTCCGCTGTTAAATCACCACCAGGACACCTGCAAAATAATGACTCTGCCCAGAGCTGGAAAAATGCAACAGACATCTCAAAGACGGCATGGCTGAAACGCATGTGGTACATGTACTCCATGGAAAAACTAGCAGCCACCCAAGAGAACAAATCCAAGAAATTCACAACCAAATGGTTCATATGCATAGAAGTCATGCAAGGAAAAACCCTCCAAGAAGAATTTAAATCTTACCTGGTAAACTACAATGTATGAAACAAAAAAGGCATAATGGACACCATTAGGGAAAAACCCACAATGTTGACGTGTGTGTTCAATTGTTTATTTTTATTTGGTGTATGTGTCTTGTGTTTGATAATAAAATCATAATCAATTTTAAAAAAAACCTCAAAATTTTAAAGAAAGCACTGAAGGGCAGTTTTGAGAATTTGTTGGGCCAGTCAGCTAACTTATTCTGCAGTTGCGGTTCAGGAAGAGAGCTGAAAGGAGGAGCTCATTGGCTAGTCATGGGTCATACGCTCAATTCCGAGTACTGTGTTGGGTGCCCGAGGGACTGCCCGAGTTCCTGTTGGCCACCAGATACCCCCAAAATACCAGGTAAATACGATTACCAAGTTACTGTTTTACCAATTGGAAAGTCCAGGATTTGGGATGAAAAGTTGGAGATTTGTGTCGGAGGTCGGAAAATGGTAAGTCGGTGCTTTGGGTTAACAGATCGAATTGTAATCAAGTACTGATTTAGTAGCTGATGTTACCAGGTGGGGTCGAGCACCACTATCTGGACAGTGAGACTGAATTTGTTTGGTACCCGTTTCAGCTCCGGTTTGGAAAAATCATCCTAGAGAACCATCGGCTTGTTTCACCTGTGATGAGTTCACATATCTCTTACTTGCTTTCCACTTGGAACTGAGAGAGCACAGGCCAGGACTTTGATCTACAGATTGTCATGTGAATTAGATGTCAAATGTCCAGAAATTGCTTTTGTGGGGGTGTCTGTTCTATGAGGGCTCTATGGAATTGGGAGGGTGTCTTCTATCAAGTTCTGTGGAATTTGGGCCGTGGGGAATGTCTGTTCTTATGGGCTTTACTGAGCAATGCAAGGGCTGTTATGGGCTCTTTCAAGCTGCTGGGGGGTGGGGGCAGGGTGTCTGCTTTGTGAGGCTCTTTGTGGGATTCTCTGTTCTTTGGGGATCTATGGAGCTGGAATATTTGTGCAAGTTCCAGAGAGCTACTTTACAATAACAAACAGTTCAGTGGAAAGGAAAAAAAGTTGCCAGTTCTGGTATTTGAAGCTCTGAGATGCCCAGTCTAAACAGTAGAGGTAATTACTGCTCTTGTACTTGTGGGGATGCATACGTGCAGTTTCCTTGGTGGTTTGCTTTGGTGGTGTCATTGTTTCCACTGCAGATGTGTGCCTTTAACCAAACTCTATCTCTCTCTGTGCTGGTTCCACTGAGATTTCCTTTAATCGTTTGCCAGTAAAGGGAACCTACCAAAAGAATGTACAGGGAGAAGAGCAGTAAGTGATAAAAATAACAAAAATAAATTAATCTGGCTGCAAATTGTACAACAGGGTCGCAGTCCAAGCCACTCCTCGTGCAGATGAGCTGTGGAACTCATTGCCACAAGGTGGTCCAAAGAATAATCATTTTTGAACTGGCGAATGTTACCTGCAAGTGCTGCCCACAAGACATAGGTGAGGACTGTCCCAGTATTTGGGACCTGCTGATCTCTTGACAGTAGCTAGCCCCACAGAAGAGCCATGAGCTGGCAAGTTTGTCTTAAGTTGCCCTTGCAAGACTCCACTCCCCTGATTGGCTGTGGGGTCAGGAAAGGGTTAGTTTTAACTGAAAACCCACTGCACCTGCAAATACAGTGAAATCTTTATGGTTTGCTTTTCTTACAACTAGAAGGTCTTTCTACCCATCTTGGGGAAATGTTTGTTAGCCTGAATGCGCTGTAAAAGATTCACAGGTGCAGACTCTTCATTTGGGGTGTTCCCTGGCCAAAGAAATATTTATTTGGGTAGCTCCCAGCTTGTGAGGCACCACCACTGTCCTCCTGTATCTAAACAAAGGACCCCTTTAATTTCTCACAATCAATTTCAACAATGGCACACGTCATCTTTAAGATGTTTTATACACATTTTCTTTCAAGTTAAAAATAAAAATGAACAGTGCAGTTACAGACAGTTGCTATTGGAAATAAAAAACTAAAGTCAATGCAAGCTAAATACATGAATATAATTCTTATATATAATATAATTGCTTATAATTCTTAGTCTCAAGTCCAGCTCTGTAGTACAGGTGTCAGCTGGTTCCAGCATTTCAGATGTTGAAGATCTAACAAAGTGTCGATTTTTTTTGTTCCTTGACTGATTGACCCAACAGCCTTTGATCGCTCCAGTGTTAAATTGTTTTCAGTTTTTTGTCCAAAGTTCTAACTGTAAATAAAACATCCTACTACACCCTAGGAGAGCATCTATTCCCTCTCAAAGCTACTACAGCCTTTTGAATAGCACCACCTTTTGTCTGCTGAGATATGTCAATTTGTGTTGTTCCACAGACTGGAATTCACCATATCTTTGCCCTATGATTTACTTTCGCATAATTCAGAACTGTTTCTGTAGTGCATACCGAGTTACATTAATAACCTGTCTCTTAATTAAGACTTGGATTATTCTTTTATTAATGTACTCAGTGTTTCACAAGGATTAAACCAAATATGAATGGTTTATACATATGCATATTGGAATTACAGTCGTTTGCTTTTTATAGAAGAGGTGGAAGATTTCTGATATTGATACAACCTCCTGCCACAGGCTCCTTTCTGCCAGAGCTTAGAGGGTCAAAGCCGGTGGTCAAGCCAACCACACAAACAGTCTGAGGAACAGTCCAGAAATAGGCCAGGAGGTCAGAACGGAGAAGACTGAGGGCGAGGGCTGGAGTGTACAGGCGAGAGCGGGCAGGGATCGGGAACAGGGACGCAGGGGCTGAGCAGGAGGTGGAAGGAAGAGGGTGCAGAGAACTCAGTGCACGCAGTGTGTACAGAGACGTGTGCACAGAGCAAGAGGAGCATGTGGGCTGTTCATGCCCATGTAAAGCGTATGGTGAACTTGTCCCCGTAACGTTCAGACATCACTTGCCCTCAGCCGCAGGGCCCCCAAAGTGAAAACCTGGAAGGAAAAATGTTGAAATTTATTCCGTCCCCAATCCACTTTTTTTTCCAGGTTTCACAAGTGCTCCCCCCAAAATGTATGTGGGG
>QEPC01002008.1:84002-97820 GCA_003113815.1 Sphenodon punctatus | reverse complement strand
CCACTCAAGGACAGTCCCGTCCAGACCCCCCAGGTCTCGCAGCCATCTCAGCAGCAGCCCATGGTCCATGGTATCAAAAGTGGCTGAGAGATCTAGCAGGATCAAGAATGTAGAACATCCTGCATCCATCTCCGGGCGGAGATCATCCACCAAAGCCACCATCGCTGTCTCAGTGCCATAGCCAGGGCAGAACCCAGATTGAAAAGGGTTAAGGAAACCGATACACGGTCCAGATGTGCCTGGAGCTGCAAAGCCACCGCCCGTTCAATAACCTTCCCTAAAAAGGGAAGATTAGAGACAGGACGGTAACTACCGAGTGCGTCCACATCCAGCGAAGACTTCTTCAGCAGGGGGCACACCACAGCCTCCTTGAGACTGGGCGACAACCTCCCCTGCTGAAGGGACGCGTTAACCACCCTCACCAGAACCAACCCCAATGTCTCCCTGGAAGTTTTTACCAACCAGGACGGGCATGGATCTAATTCACAACTTGTGGCTCGAACAGACCCCAAGACATCCACCGCATCAGCCGGCATCACTTCCTGAAACTCCTCCCAGAAAGATCGACCAGACGGTGCCTCCATAACCCCACACTCCTCTCCTACTGCATCCAACCCGGTGTCAAAGTTACTCTGGATCTGAGCGATCTTGTCTGCAAAGTAGGTGGCAAACTCCTAACAGCGGGCCTGGGACAAGTCCCCATCCAGGCGGAGGGAGGCCAGACTGACCAGCCCCCACACCACCCGGATCAGCTCCGCTGGACACGACTTTGCAAACGCTATGAGGGCAGCAAAGAATTCCTTCTTTGCTGTTCTCACAGCCTCAACATAGGACCACAAATGGGTTCTATGGAGAAGTCGATCAAATTCAGAGCGAGTCCGACGCCAGCATCGCTCTAGTCTCCTGCCTACCCACTTCATACAGGTGGCTCCGAACATTCTCACAAATGACCACCCTTCTGACCCCGCATGGAATTTTCTTCCTAATCGCTTAAGGTTGGAAGGAACTGTTGGGTTTAGGCGGGAAGGTACCTTATATAGCGTGGGGGCACATGAACGTCACTGAAATTTTAAATATGAGCTTGGTATATGTCGGTAAGAGAAGGGGCGCAAGCGCAAACCCATTTGTGAGCATGTTTGGAGCCATCTCAAAGAACCCTGTTTACAAGGTAGCAACCTTCTGTTTTTCGAGTGCCCTCTCCCATGCTCACAACTGGGTTGTGCATGCGCGCCCTTCACTCATCAGCCATTCCCTAGCCATATGCAAATTTTTAACCATGAGACCAACCGTCAATTCCTTCCAGCTGCTTTTCCCGGTTCATTAGACTGAACCAACCCTCCCTGTCAATTTATCTTCTCTGAGACTCGGGGATTGGTTGAAGGCAAGAGGAAGGGCAGGTGGCTTCATTGATTGCTAATGAGCATGCTCAAACCAACTAAGCATCAGTTGCCCTGACCCTCTATGGGAATGGCAGACTATAAATGTGAATGAATGAATAAATAAATAAATCTGATCTGTCAAAGGTATCCGGTGTCTGACTTTCCATCATGGAGTGTGTCTGTCTTGTGTTGTTGGACCGGGATAGATTCGGGATTCTGCTGGTGTACCAACGTCCCTTCTGTACAGCAGACTCCCTGACTGCTCTAGCCAAGCTGATCTCAGAGGTGATGTTGCAATTGCTCAGACTTATCGTTTTGGGTGATCTCAATATACATTCTGAGACCAGCCTTTCAGGGGAAGTGCAGGATTACATGGCCGCCATGACAACTCCTATCCAAGATAACGTCTGGCCTGACACTCGTGACTGGACATACGTTGGGTTTAATGTTTTCCACCATCCTGGAAACAGGATTTCCACTTATTGGGGGTGTAGTTATGACACCGTTGTCATGGTTGTACCATTACCTTCTGGGGACCCAGATGCCTGCTCTCCTTTGCTCCCATCGAGGAGGTGGACCAGTTAGGTTGGTCCTCCCTCTTAGACTAATGGATCCAATAGGATTCCAGAATTCTCTGGGGGATTTACTCAGTCACAAGGATGGAAGGTACATTAAGGGTCATTTAGTCCAGCCTGTACACCACAGCAGGACCTGCCATGTCCCAACCATCCGCACAAAGAAATCCCATCAATGGCTCATGCTTCTTGATGGTCTCTCTATGTCTTGGTTGATTTTGTGGTACAATATGTTGAATTGGGCCATCAAGACCATGATACCCAGGCAGCCACTCCCTCCATGGTATACAGAGGACCTGAGGCTGCTAACGAGGAAGGGTAGGTGGTTATTTATTTATTTTTACATTTCTACCCTGTCCGGGCCCTCTCACAAAGTGACTTCGGGCAGCTTACATAATAGAATTATAAAAACAACAATAGCAAACCACTAAAACAATATCGTATCGTATCGTATATTTATTTATATCCCGCACTCATTTCCGAAGACTCGAGGCGGCCTACAACAAAGTAATACATTTGCTGGAATTTCAATCCCACACAGGGGTCCAGCATACAACATCATTGCAATACATTAATACAAATCTCTACAATATCAAAAATTCACAGACCCTCAATATACCCAGTCTGGCCACCCCTACACTCAGGCGATGGCCACCACCTCCACATATCCTGCTGCCACCAGGATACTCAGCTGGCTCCAACCCTCTCTCACCGGGAGGAGCCAGCCGACATTACCTCATTCCACAACCCTTAGGCCCCACACTGGACCAAAGGCCTGTAACCTTACAATTAACCAAATATATCACATTCCAAATGGTCCACACAGGGACCCCTATTACTAATAACATAACACTTAACCAACTCCATAATCGCATTCCCCACCTAACCTATATCCCACTCAATCACCTCTCCCACAAAAACAGGATAAATCCCACCTGCCACTGTCTTATCTCCCATCACCCCCGCAGAAAACCTTACCACCTCCACCCCCCTTTTACCAGGGGGAGGCGGCCCCACAAGACCCACATCACTAATGAATACTAAATCATCTAACTCTTCCCACTCTCCTAATTTCTTACCCAACCCTACCCACGGCACCCCACCACAACATATTTCCCCTTTTCCACAACCCCCCCATAATCCCTCTCCAATATTCTCCTATCCTTAACCCCACAAAAAAACTCTCCTTCCTGCCCCTCTCCTTCCCCCCTCTCCTCCTCCTCCTCCACGACAAAGATACAACCACCCCTCCCCCTATCTTCCCTCCCCCCCTCCACTCTCTTTTCCAACAAACCTTTCCCCCCTCCAGGCCCCAAAGGGCCGCGCCCTTTGCCCGGGCCCTTCGGCTCGCGGCTGCTGGCGCTGCCGGCGGGACTTGATTTAAATGCTTCCCGGCACTTCCGGTTCTCCGCGTGGGGGGGGAGGGCAGGGAGGGGGCGTACAAGGTGTCCCAGTCCCCTTCTGTCCATAGGTGCTCGGCGGGACCCCTGCACCACGGGAACAACAGGAGCGGCAACAGCAGCAGGGGAACAAACCCCCGATGGTAAGTGGATGCTACTATGTAGCGCAGCCGTCGGGGCTTGATTTAAATGCCTCCCGGAACTTCCGGTTCTCCGCGTGGGGGGGGGGAGGGCAGGGAGGGGGCATACAAGGTGTCCCAGTTCCCCTCACCTTCACCCCTTCTGTCCATAGGTGCTCGGCAGGACCCCTCCACCATGGGAACAACAGGAGCGGCAACAGCAGCAGCAGGGGAACAAACCCCCGATGGTAAGTGGATGCTACTATGTATAAAATAACAGCATAAATTAACAGATAAGATCTGGCCTGTGCATAAAGCAAACCTCCCACCTTCTGACCCATCTAACCCACTCCCATTTTCCCCTACCCCGCTGAATGTCTGACGGAAGAGCCAAGTCTTACAATTTTGTCGGAAGGCAAGATGATCTAGGCTTAGGCAAACTTCCACTGGGAGGGAGTTCCAAAGCGACGGCCTAGTCGCCAAAAATACCTTCCTGTCTGTCCGAACCTGCTGATAGTGTGGGAATCCTAGGAGGGCATTCCCTGATGACTGCAGGGGATGAGGCAGTCACACAGATAAGCAGGGCCCAGGCATTGAAGGGCTTTAAAGGTCAAAACCAGCACCTTGAATCGGGCCTGGAAGACCATAGCAGCCAGTCCAGTACTCGGAGCACTGGTTGGATGTGCTCCCTGCGGCCTGCCCCAGTGAGCAGGTGGGCCGCTGCATTCTGCGCTAGCTGCAGCCTCCGAACTGTCACCATGGGCCACTCCATGTAAAGTGCATTGCAATAGTCTAGCTTCGAGGTGACGAACGTATGAATGACAGCGGCAAGGTAAGAGTTCTAGACATATGGGCAGAGCCTCTTTACCAGATGTAATTGGCGAAAGGCACCCCTGGCCACAGCTGACACCTGGAGATCCAGGCGCAGCTGCGGATCCAGGAGCACCCCCAGAATCTGCACAGATGGAACCAATGGAGAACGGATACCCCCAATAACGGGGGAAGCTTCCTCCCTCAGATCACTGGCCTGGCCCGGCCCACTGACATCACCTCAGTCCTATCAGGATTGAGTTTCATTCAGCTCAACCTCATCCAATCCCCCACAACAGCCAAACACTGGGACAGCAATAAGGCAGCAGGACCTGGGTCGGATGAAAATGACAGATACAGCTGGGTGTCGTCAGCATATTGATGACAGTGAAATCCCCAGCTGCATATGACCTCTCCTAGCGGCTTCATATACACGTTGGAACAAGAGAGAGGGCAGAGATAAAGCTCTGGGGCCCCATACGGGGAGGCCCCCATACGGGGAGGCCCCCAGGGGACAAAGTACAGTCACCTAGCATCACCCGCTGAGATCCGTTAGCGAGGTAGGAGTGCAATCATCGCAGGATGGTCCCATTCACCCCAGCCAGGCCTGTCACCAACATCTCATGGTTCACGGTATCAAAAGCAGGCAAGAGATCTAATAAAGCCGGCAGTGTCATACAACCCTTATCCAGTTCTACCAGTGTCACGGGGAATTTTATTTATTTTATTTATTTCCTTGCATTTTGTAGCTACCCCCTCATGCCAGTGGCATCTTGGGATGGCTTACAACAAGTAAAATATACAACAATAAAATTCAATTTAAAACATAACAACAACGATCAACATCTTAAAAGAAAAAATTCTTCTAAAACCCAAGATCCTCCCCCCAAAGAAAACTATCCCACAGACACGGGGGTGGGGGGAGACAGGAAGAGGTTCTGGGGAAAGGGTAACCCCCTGGAATTAGGTAGTGTGAGACACGGGTGGCTCCGACCAATGCTCTAGGTGTAGTTGCTGGGTTAACGTGCCCGTCAGGATAGAGTGATGGCCCTGGAATCTGCAAGAGATTAGGCCTCTATCATCATCAGGGCGCCGAGCAGATGGTACTGGAGTGCCCTTTCTCACCCTTCACCCACCCCACGTATACTGCACACACCACGGGGGGAAGGCGAAAGTGGGTGCCAACAGTGAAGGTCGGCGGGGTCAGGACCCAGGACCACAGGGAGAAGGGGAGAGGGTCAATCGCGTGGGCCAGAAGTGGGTGGAACCCCGGAGGGGGAACAGCTATTTGCTAAAACACTCTCCCTATCACTCATTCACGCACACCAAGGGAAAACACACAGGGAATCTGCAACACTCACCCAGCAGCAGACTGCAACACTCGCTCGTATGCTCTATCAAGGCAGGGAGGAAGGGAAGGGCTGACAGGGAATGCAGGACAAGGAAGGTTCAAGTAGCAACGCTCTCAGACAAGGGACCAGTTTCTCTGATCCCCGGGGCTGTGTGCTCCACAGCGCCGGTGCTTGTACTGCCTGCCACGCCCCCTCGGTGTGCCTGCAGGTGCTGAGAGCAGCGCGGCAGTGTTGGCCCCACCTCTGCGGCGCTGCAGAGGGAGTCCCCAGCGTCTGACGTGGTTGTGGTGCTGGCTGGGGGTTCTGCGAAGTGTCGCATCAGCCTGGAACGGCCGCTGGAGGTAGCGGATCTGGGGGGAGCGTTGGGGGCGAAGCCCTCTGGCGGGTCAGTGTCCCTGGCCAGTGGCGTCCCCAGCAGCAGGGTGCGGGGGAGAGTCTGACTACCGGGAGGTTGTTGACACAGCCACAAGCATTGTCTTCGTTCTGTAACCTGGACAAAAGCCAGACTGCATGGGATCAAGAAAACTGATACCATCCAGATGTGCCTGCAGCTGGTGAACCATTACCTGTTCAATAATCTTCCCTTAAAAGGGAAGCTTAGATACAGGCCAGTAACTTGCCAGGGATTCAATGTTAAGTAATTTTTTAATATATTTTTTTAAATTATTTTTTTGAGGCGAGACCGGACCACAGCCTCCTTGCGGCAATCCAGCATCCTCCCCTCCTAAGTGAGGCTTTGTTCACCCCCACCAACACCAGTCCAAACGTCTCCCTGGTGACTTTCACCAACTAGGATGGGCACAGATCTAGTTCACAAGTCATGGCTCAAACAGGCCCTGGCCCCCAGCACATCTTCCACCTCGGCAGACATCGCCAATTGAAATTAATCTCACAAAACCTTACCAGACAGGGCATTCCTAACCTCTGGCTCTTCCACTGCCTCCAAAATGGTGACGTCGAAGTCCTGCTCAATGCGAGTGACTTTGTCTGCAAAGTATTTCAAAAACTTGTCACATCAGGCTGTGGGTGAATCCAGTTCCAAGCCGAGAAGCTGGACTGACCATATCCCTCATCACCCAGAACATCTCTGCTGGATGTGACTGAGCAGACACAATGAGTGCAGCAAAGTACTGCTTTTTTGCTGCTCTCACCGCCACAAGATAGGACTTAAAAAGCTCTCTATGCCACAACCAATCATCTTGAGTGTGAGTACGGTGCCCACCGTCACTCCAATCTCCTCCCTTCGCACTTCAACCGCCTCAGGTCTTCCGTGAACCACGGTGATCTGCAGAGTCGAAATTATTATTATTATTATTATTATTATTTTATTTTATTAGCATTTATATAGCGCCAGCGATGTACCTGGTGCTTTACAGAAAATAAGATAGATACGGTCTCTGCTCGAGAGCTTACAATCTAAGCGGACACCTAGGAGACACCCAATCACTGGACCCAGCCAGCCAACCACTCCAGAAGGTCACTAGGTGATCGATGGAGCAGCCATCAATGTCAACAGGTATCTCCCCAAGAGTATTCCAGAACCTCTCTGGTTCCATAAGTCTCCTGGGGCAGACCATCCAAACTGGTTTAGTACTCTTAGTCAGGTGCGCGCGCTGGAATTGCTTGCAGGAGGTAATGGACTGACCACAGCAAGGGTGAGCACACCACACCCCCAAACATCGGACCCCCCTCCCACCTCAAGGTCAGTGCAGAAAACCAAGTCCAGGATGTGCCCCATCTCATGTGTTGGGCCCCTCGCCACCTGGAACAGACCCATGGTTGCCATGGTGAATATGAATTCATGTTCCACCCCATGCAATCCAGTCTTGGCATGGATATTGAAGTCCCTCAATTGTATTTATTTATTAAGATTTTATTGCTTAACAGAAAGGCATAGCAAAACATAAAATACAGGAACATATCAATCGCCAGTAGACACAACTACCCATACACCACAATCAAACCCAATTACTTCTGTTTAAACAACAATTTATTCCTTGCCACTGCAGCCAAAAAAATTTACAATCGTAATACTTCCACTTGTATCCTCCAATAACATTTTAGATTTTTCTGCCTGCAAAATAAAAGACACTCTACTTATAATTGGGGCAAGATACTTAGCCCTAAGGTCATGATAGTATGAGCAATAAAATAAAATATGCTCTAAAGTTTCTACAGTTCCCTGCCTACAAGAACATTTCCTCTGATCAAAAGGTATATTTTTATAGCGGCCCTCAAGGACCGCTGAAGGACCACAACTTAAACAAGCTCAAATGAAGATTCTCCGTTCTTCCACAGATTCCAGTCTACTAAAATAAGAAGGATATCTGTCCCCTTCATGCCTTAAAGAAATATACAGCTGCATTGAATTTCTTGCCTTTATATCCGCCAACGTGTCTTGGACGTAAATATCCAAAGTACGTTGCTTTATTAGTCTAAAAGCAGCCTTCCGACCCTAGGGTAATAATACTTGCCTAAATCTCCCCACAGGAAGGACTATTAAGTCTTTATCCGGCCTATCCAGTCAGGGGTATGGCATCTTGTCCCAATTTTGACGCAAACCTCTCTGCCAATTTAATTTGACAGTTAGATGCAATTCAAAGCTATGTCCTTGAGGACGGGTTTGGTTTGTATAATTTAAATTCCATCAAGCCAGTTCAATTGAGCCTGCAAATATGGTTATACATATCCAAAGGGGACCAAATTCTTGTATTTTGTATACAAATTATTTGATTTGTTTCAGGGGTTAAGTGCTGCCAACATATGCCCCAGAAAGGGCAAGGCAAATTTTAAGTGTTTTAAATTTACCTATGGCTTTGTTGCCTTTGTCTGCTCCTGTTTAGGCTACTGGATTAAACCACTAAACGTTACTGAAATCTGGATTTCCTATGGATCTTGTTCACTGTGATATACTAGTACTTGTTTTTGTAGTTGTGTTTATCCTTTGTTTAGGAGCAGTCTTTGTGGTTTTTATAGCCAATGGACATATTTTATGGCTATGTTCTATGAACGTTTATGTTTTCCTTTGGTAATGTTCCTTTTATTTTGTTATGACCAACTGGTTAAAACAATAAATTATTATTAATAATAATACTTGCCTAGAAAAACCCCATGAGCTTACTTTCCCCTCAATCATCTCTAGCTATTGGCTCCTTATCTTATCACACATCACCAATTGGGAGATAAAGGCAGCCTGCTCAAAGAGTAATCTAAGTCAGTAACCTGCAGCCTGAATTGAAATTTTGGCTTCAGCTGATCTTATGTTACATTCCAATTGCAAAACAGAATTAGGAACACACCTGGGAGTGGCCATAATTGACCTAAGAAAACTAGCTTGCACAAATTCCAGTTCTGATATCTTTTCCCACGCCCATAAATGTGTGCCAAACAACATTTTTTGCCAAACACTTGGCCTCAAAGACTTTCAGTGCTGGTTTTATCAAATAACCCTCAGAAGATCTTTTTAAAAAAAACCTATAAAAGCACCTTCACCTACTATGATGCCTGCGCTAACACGGTTTGATTTTGTGCCGTCCAACTACTATTTTCCTGGAAAATCAAACCCAAATATTTAAGCACCTTTACCTCTTAATTTTATGAGTATCCAAAGCCTTTTTACTGACTTCCCTGGATTTCAAAAAGAGCATATTTTTAGTTTTATCGTCATTTATTTTAAGTTGGTTTATCCTACAATATTCTGAAAAAGCATCCAGTCGTCGTCTTAACCTCACTTCAGTTGTAGCTAATAGAATTGCATCGTCTGCATAAAGAAGACACCCCACATATCTCTCGGCTATTCTTGGGGGATGAAGATGATTCTTTGTAACATTCCATTCCATTTTTAATTTATATCCCGCACTCTCCCATTCAAAATGGCTTGAGGCGGCGCACAACATACTATATAAGAATACATAGTGTGCACAATGCACCAATTAATACAAATTCATCATTAACAAGACAACCCTCTAAATCAGTCAATTTAACATATACAAATGACATTCAACCCCCGATACATATACAAATATACACCTATCAATGTTTTCACATTACACTCTACCAACATCAGAACCATATCTATTTTCTATCTCCACCCTGTTGCCACCAGGGAGAGACCCTCCATCTACACTCCTGTTCTCACCAGGAGGGAGAGTCCTATCACATGCTACAAATACATATCCCTCCCACTCCCACCAAAAACTGACAACACCAGCTCCATCTGCCGGCCCCAACCGCCGGCCCCAGCCGAAGGGCACAGCCAAAGAGTAGGCCCCTTTGGATGTGCCCCTTTGGCACGGGCTGCCGGCCGCTCCCTGTACTTGAGGGAGCGACCGTTGCTGGGCTGCGAGTCACCGCCGTATGCCAGCGCCGCCCCTTCTCCAACCGGGGGAGGGGGGAGATGGAACAGGAGGCCGGCTACTCACAGTCCTCGTGGGGCCTGGCCTGGCCCTGCTGCTCTCGCCGCCGTCAGGTTCTCCTTGCTGCGTCGTCCCGCTGCTTGTAGCTTCAGGCTGTGGCATCCGCGGACACCCCAGTGCTCACCAGAGATCTTCCCCTGCTCCAGCACCAACTTTCCTGCCAGCTGATGGGGCTGCCAAACCAACAGATGGCAACCGGAGTGACTACGTCCGTCATGCCCCCACCAACGGCCCCAGTAACGGCCAACACCCTTGGGTGTCGCCCTTCAGCTGACACCCAAGGGCTGGCACCCAAGGGCCGCAGCCCTAGTGTAAATACCTGAGGGTTACTCTGGAGTTTGCAGAGCTGCCAGCCAGAGGGGAACCGGGAGGATTCTTCCCAGTATTGCTTTGTCTGCCTGGGGAGGTGAGAATCGGAGCTAGACTGTCTGCCAGTTGGAGGCTCATAGGAAAGGTTTCTCCCAACTGCCTGCTTCACAGTTTGGGCCATAGGGCTCTGAGCCAATTGTGATTTCCGAGAGTAGTGGGCCTGAGCCGCGTGCTGCGCATGTGTTTCTTTCTCTCATTAAAATCAGTGTTTGAATGTTACGTTTGTGGATCTTTTCGAGATCTATTTTAGCTGCATGTAGTTTTGTGCACTGTGGGATTGATCTATTTCCTGGGAGGGTGCAGGGGTCTTTTTAAAAGGACACATCCCTCCGATGGAGGCGTTGCACTAGTTCATCTGCTACAGAAGGAGCAAGAGGCTGCCTGGGTTAACTACCCCCCCTTGTGCCAGGTTGAACCCAGGACACCCCTATAACGTTAGGCGCCACTCCCATTGCTCCTGTGAGCGGACACTGGGGCGCACACCTGGGTGGGGGTTACAGCTATAAACAGCCATAAACAGCTTTGGCCACAGGAATCTGAAAGACCGCTGCCTCCCTCATGTCCTGACGGCTCCGGGCAGGGTGTTGAGAAGGACGAGGGGACAGGAGGCATGTGCAAGCTCTGGGAATCAGGTGAGTGGGCTGGGGGCTTCTGGACTGGAGTGGGTGGCCAGATATGCACATTTTAGAGAACACATGAGAAATCCAGGTTGCAAGACTGCATTGGCTCCAATGTAGCCCTGCAACCTGTATTTCTCATAAGTGTCCTCTAAAAGTTGCATATCTGGTCACCCTAGGTGTAGCATGAAAAAACGGCCGGCCTGAGAAATGGGACTGATTTTTCACAGAAGAGAAGCATGAAAAAGGGGTAGCGTGTGAGAAAATGGTAATGGTTGTGTACATGGCTCAGCACAGGGCTCCCCCAGAGGGTAACCATACCCGAATTTCACAGATACCAGCCCATGAGGAAGCCGTGCCCCCGACATGGCTCAGCACAGGGCTCCCTCAGAGGGTAATATGCTGGAATCTGGGCCGTGGATCGGGTGGTAGAGCACATGCTTTGCATGTATAAGCTCCTATGTTCTTTCCCCAGCATCTCCGTTTCAGGCTTTCGGGTAGCACGCCTGGGTGAGACTTCTGCTGGGGTTCCTGGAGGATCTCAGGTAGCTTCGCCTGGGTGAGGCCTCTGTTGGAGACCCGGATCTGACACCCTGCTGCCGTGTCAGGTTGTGACAATCCTGGGCTAAGATGGACCATGGGTCTGACTCAGGCGGCTCCTTTTATTCACGTCCACAGATACCAGACCATCCTGTGGGGAAGCAGTATCCCTGACAGAAGGGTCTGTATTAGGGATAGGAACACTAAATTAGTGTTATTACAAAAGTGCCCCTAAGTGGACACTTGTATTAAAATGAAAGATACTAAAGTGAGCTGCAGATATGAAATTCTGTTTAGTATCTGTAGCTCCAATGGGCTAGGCCCTCTTTTTCAAATTTTGAAAAGGTGCCTTGTACATCGGCGGCATTCTGGTGCAGCGCCAGAGAGGGGCTGGGGGAAGGCGGGCAGTGGGCCTTGTGACAGCCAGTTGCCATGCACAGCTAGCATGGCAATCACGCTGCAGGGGGGACAGCGTTTAGCTGCAGTGGAACAAGCAAGGCACTAAACCCTTCTGCTCCTGCAGTTGTTTTCTGAGTCGTCGTCCGCACATGGACTTGCAGTGCAGACCCAGACTCCGGTACCCCTTACACCCCAGCCTTTCCAGAGCCAATAAATGACCCCCAAGCCACTTCAAATCTAACCACGCCCCCTACCCGTTTCCTCACCCCCTCAACCCACAGTCACCCACCCACACCTCTCCCAAACCAGTGCCAGACTCTAACCCTTGCCCCTCCTCAGCCACCTACATCCATCTCATGCCTCCCCCTCCAAACTCCTGACTCTTTGCCCCCATCTCCCCCAAACTCACAGTGCTAGCCCTCAACTCTTGTCCCTCACCTGCCCACAGCCACCCAGTTATGACCCCAACCCAGCCCTGAGCTGCTGTTGTATGGAATGGATTGGATTAGCCAATGTGTGGATTCTCTGGTGTGTTAGTAAGGGTTTTAAGGGGTCCCCCCCCCCGTTTATTATAATTGTGTTTGGTGTTTATTTGGGTGCTATTTTCAATTTGATACTTGCTATTAGGGCATAATTTGCCTAGTATTAGGGCCTTTGGATATTCAGATGATTCCCTCTTGCTGTTGTGAAATCTTGACTTTGAACAACACTGCTGTGATTGTGCCTGCTACTGATAGAGGAATGTTCCTCCAACTTCCTTTCAATTGTCAACAATGCCCCCCTCCCCTCAGAGTCCGAGCCATGGGCTGACACAGTCTCCCCCCTTCCGCCCCTCCCCAGGGGTGCCTCCGTTCATGAGGTGGCACAATCTATCATCCCCCCCCCCCGCCCCACAGGGCTGCCTCCATCCATCCTCCAGTGCACCATCAATGCCCCAGTGCTGTCAGCAGTGCCCCCCTCCCCCGAGCCCTGCTGGGTTGAGCCATGAGGAGGCGCAGTCTCTCCCCTTCAATCTCCTCCACCCCCACAGGGCTGTTTCCAACAATTCATCCCCCAGTGCTGTCACCAATGCCCCTACTCCCACAAACCCGGCTGGATGGAGCCATGGGCTGGCACATTCCCCCCCCCCCCCCCCCCCCCAGGGCTGCCTCATTCACTATGAGACTGAAGTTGGTTTCTTATTCCCGAATCCCAGTTCCTTATTCTCAGTTCTTATTCCCCTTTTCAAAGCTAAAATTTACACAGAGAAAGATTGTTATGAATGATTTAGCCATCCTTTTTTTTTTTTTTAAAATAAATATTTTTATTGGTTTTTGTTTTTAACTTAATTACCATGTATCCTTGCTTACATTGTAAACAGATAAGCTTTAAGGGACCTGAGTTACAGCAACGGTCCGGAATATTGTCACAAGGATACAAAATTCAAACTTACGAACGCCCACCCCTCATCCCTCCCTCACCTGCTCCCACCCTTCCCTCCCTACCCCTCCCTCTACCCCCCAGTATCTTATTTTGTTTTAAATTTCTGTTATATACATAGTGGGTTTAAGCTGGTTTGTTTGTAGTTTGTCTTGGAGTAAATTCCAAATATTAGTCCAGATTGCATAAAATTCCTCCATCTTCTGTCGTAGTTCTGCCTGTATTCTTTCCATAGTAATAGTGTACCAAAGTCTTTGTGTCCATTTTTCTTCTGAAGGTTTTTTGGTAGATTTCCAATTACACACTATCGTGTGTAGTGCTGCTAATCTCAATTGCTGGCATGCTTGGGTTCTTTCTGTTGTTATTTGTAAATCCGGGAAGATGCCCAGTAGTGCTATTTCTGGTAGTCTTGGTACTTCTGTTT
>QEPC01002008.1:65115-77870 GCA_003113815.1 Sphenodon punctatus | reverse complement strand
GGGGGGGGGGGACCTTGTTTACAAACTGGGCAAACCCTGCGCAGCCTCTTAAACCCCGCTTCTGTCCTCGCTTGAAATAGGTGATTGCGCGCTTGTAAACTTCTTCC
Organism: Sphenodon punctatus; assembly: GCA_003113815.1. Taxonomy (NCBI): domain Eukaryota; kingdom Metazoa; phylum Chordata; class Lepidosauria; order Sphenodontia; family Sphenodontidae; genus Sphenodon; species Sphenodon punctatus. The sequence continues at coordinate 77,763 of QEPC01002008.1, read as the reverse complement.
TCTTCCTCTTCCCACTCTAGGGACCATCCATTGCCCCCCCTTGGAGGAAGAAGGGGTCCAGTCTTAACCCCACACACTTTCACAGTAAGTTTAACAACTCCTAAAGAGAAACCCAGCTGCTTTTCTGTGTGCTTCCTCTTCTGGTTTTCTTATTCTTCCCTTGCTGTGAAAATGTCCCTTCGTTGCTCTGTTTCCTGCCTGCGTATTGTTTTATGTATTCTGTGTCATGTGATCTACGTTTCTATTTGCCCCTCGCTCTGCCCCCTCTTTCCATCCACTCCAGAGTCTCTCCCGTACCTGGGTCCCCGTATATCCCTTCTCTCTTTTTCTTAGCCATCCCACATCACGTGCTACATGGTCAACTCTTTTCCTTACCGGGAAGGAGAAGGCGGCGGATGGCAGCTTAGTGCAGAAGGAGCTAAATAAAATCCTTGTAGTTTTGAAACTCCCCTGTGCTTAGGGGACCAATACAATTGTATCCTGATTCCCCTCCACTGTTACGAAGCCAACATTTTGGACAGACTTAGGAGGATTCAAATGGGACTGACAAAATAACTCTCCACAATTTCACACAGGGCTCGGACTTTCCCGGAGCTGTCACCGGCAGTGACAGCAGAAGGGCCTGGCGTGGGAGCCCAGTGGCAGGTGGGCACAGTAGCAGGAACAGGTAAGAGCGGGGTGGCCCTGGGGGTAAGTGGCCGTGGGGAGCTGTTTGCAGAGGCTACGGCTGTGGAATGCATCGCACCTGTGTAATTATTATTATATTATTTATTGAGTTTATATAGCACCAGCAATGTACCTGGCACTTGACAACTTTTGAGAGTAGACAAGGCCCCTGCCCGGAGGGGGGAAGGGGAGGGCAGGGCAGGGGGGCTTACAATCTATGAGAGATAAGGGAGGGGGAGAGCATAAAGTAGGGTTTTAGCAGTGGAGACAGTGGAAGGTAAGAACTTAGTAACGTTGCATACGGAGACACAACAGGATTTAGCGACGGATTCAATTTGTGATTTCTTTTTATTTTTTTAATTTTATTTACTCATAAATTTTCTAATAGATAATTAATACACCACAGTTACAAAAACCTCACTTTACAAAATATAACCTCTATATACAAAACTATATTATATATTTTTCCTACTTAGCATATCTTCTCATCCTCCTTCTCAACCCTCTATCTTTGATTTGTGATTTAAAAGAGAGGGAGGAGTAAGAGATGAACCCCAGGCTACGTGACCTGTGTTTGATCAGCTGCTGATCTGTGTGTTATAAGGTTTAGTACAGCTTCTAAACATGTATATGTTTTCATGGCCTCAGAGAAGCCATGGATTGGCTATGAACACGATGAGTGGCCTTGGACAAGTCACTTTCTTTCAGCCTCAGTTTCACATCTATAAAATGGGAATAAAAATCAAATCAAAATCAAAATTTATTAAGCGTAGCCGTAGGCCATTGCCAATATTTACAACACAAATACATACCGTATAAATTTGTGCCATAGCTAAAACTAATTATAAAATTTAATTTTTACACACAGCACCAGAACTATAAACTTATGGAAGAAATCAAACTATATGGTTCTCTGCCTAACCAAATACCAACTGTCAAAATCCTCTCCGACTAGGGAATTAATTATTCCTTTTTCCCCTGGTCATGAAGTCCCGTACCCCTTCATCTGTAAAAATGAAGTCTCTTCTTGAGAGCAAGCTTCAGAAATTTCATAACCGCTTGAGTAATCTCAGGAGAACCATCACTTAAGGCTATTTGCAGCAACCCCAGGTTAGTTCTTCCTGGGAATTTTTCTAACAAGGGGGTAAAATTACTATAACGTAGAGAATCATAAAGGTGGCAACTAAAAAATATATGCTGAGTAGACTCCGTCGTTGTCCTATCAAAAGGGCATAAACGATCCTCAAAAATGGGAATAATGACATACCTCACGGGATTTTTGTGAGGCTAACCTGGATGATGATTGTCATGGAGATAAAGTATTGGTGTTGAATCTGGGTAGGGAAGTTCTTGGGTTATTCTGCAGAAAGGGGTGGGGAAATTTGGAAGTTTGTAGCTAGTGCACGGGACCTGGAGCTTTTTGGAAAAAGAGGCTCCCGCCCCCACCCCAGCCAGACCTTAAGTTTAAATAAAGTGGTGTTGCCTTTTTTAAACCTGTCTGTGTCCTCTGCTTCCTTCCATCCAAAAGGACAAAAAGATGTTTAAACCTTCTTTCACTTGCACATTGAGTTTCAAGTTCAAATTCATTGTTGTTTCAACTACCACAATAACAACAAAATCTAAAACATTTAGATTGACCAACAGTTGCAATTAATTGAAACATTACAGCTTAAAAGAAAAAGTACAAAATGAAAAAAATAACTATAGATGACTGTAAAAAACTTAATTTAATTCCAGTCTTTTTTTATTCACATTCAAAGTGAACGTAGCAACTGAGTAAATAGCATGTTTTGATTTATTACCCAGAAGAGAATGCAATTGTATTATTTCAGACCAATATAAAGAAATCAGATGATCGAAAGAGAGGATAAATCCCAGTGGCTGTAAGGTCAGTGTAAAAAGGGCAGCACAATAAGTAATTTGGAGTAGTCTCTAGTTCACCCCTATCGCATGGACAGAAACATGACTCTGTTACCATATTAGAATAAAACAAAGTCTTAACCTAATAAAAATGTTTCTTAGTGATGGTGGTAAAATATTTAAAGTATTCAAAATTAAAATTAAAAATAGAAAAATAAGGAGCTATGAGAGATTCTCAATCGAGGCCATTGTTTCTTGAGCTGAGGAGTAGGAGATTTCTCAGCCAGACTGTCTTCTTGAACTGAGAGGTACTAATAGATTGAAGGTGCTCTGCATTTAAACCGAATTGTGACAAGACCTTTAAAGTTGGAGAAAGCCAAATAGAAGGTTTAGAAGCCACAAAAGAGGACTGTTCCTCCAAAACAAAACTTAAGAAGAAAATCTTCAGTTTGTAAATGCAGAGAAACATTTAGATTGACCAAAAGTTGCAATTAATTGAAACATTACAGCTTAAAAGAAAAAGTACAAAATGAAAAAAATAAAATAAAATAAAAAATTAAAATAAAATAAAAATAAAAAATAAAATAAAATTTAAAAAAATAAAAATGCAAAAATAACGAATGCAAAAATAAAAATGCAAGTGCGGGACCCCGCGGCTAGCTTGGGTCCCGCACTTGCATGGTTGGGCAGAAGGCTGCAGCCAGCTTCTCCCCCAATAAGTTGTTCTGCCTCCCTTCCTTGGCTCCGGTCCCCATCCCTCACCTGCCTCTGCCTCCTAGTAGTGCTCCAGCAGCAGCAGCAGGGGGGACAGATCGGACTGGGAGATAAAGCTGTTTGTTTACAAACAACTCCTCCCCATGTGCTGATCAGAAGGATATTACCTTGTAAAGAAGGTTCTTCGAGATGGCACCCAACATTCTCACAACTGGGTTCTGGATGCTCACCCTAATCAAATATAGACCACGTGATGGTCTCGAGCTCCTCTAGTATAAAAAGCACTCTTCCCCCTCAGAATGACAGTTCCTTCCAACCCTTTCTAGAAATATAAGGAAAAAATTCCATGCAGGGCTGGAAGGTGGGTGTTGTGAGAATGTTCGGAGCCATCTCAAAGAACCTTGTTTACAAGGTAGCAACCTTCTGTTCTTCGAGTGGCTCCTCACACGTTATTTATACATGGCTTAATGAAGTTATTGCTAACAAGAATGCTGTCTTTAAACCCCAACCCCATAACCAGTTCATTTGCGCCCCCCCCCGCATATAATCAGTTTATGCTGCTCCAGGGGCACAAATCACATGGTTATGGGTGGGGGCAGCGTGAATTCATTATATGGGGGTGGGGGCATTAATGAACTGGTTATGGTGTGGGGCAGCATGAACTGATTATGGGGGCACAACTGAACTGGTTAAATATTTATCAATATATAAAGACAATATATAAATAAAGATAATGTATGTTTTCATCAGGGCCGGCCCTAGGCATGTGCCACATGTGTGCCTGCACATGGCCCCGCAGCCAGCTGGGACCCCGTGCTGGGCAGCAGGCTGCAGCCAGCTTCTCCCCCAATAAGTTCTTCTGCCTCCTCCCTGGCTCTGGTCCCCATCCCTCACCTGCCTCTGCCTCCTAGTAGTGCTAGCAGCAGCAGCAGCTGGACGCTGTTTGTTTACAAACAGCTCCTCCCCACGTCAGGTTGTTACCCTGTAAAGAAGGTTCTTCGAGATGGCGCCCAACATTCTCACAACTGGGTTGTGCATGCTCACCCTATTAAAATAATACACCACATGATGGTCTCGAGCTCCTCTAGTATAAAAAGAATGACAGTTCCTTCCCAACCCTTTCTAGGAATATAAGAAAATTCCATGTGGGGCTGGAAGGATGGGTGTTGTGAGAATGTTAGGTGCTATCTCGAAGAACCTTGTTTACAAGGCAGCAACCTTCTGTTCTGTGAGGAGTCACTCAAAGGTCACTTTTACATGGCTCTGCCAGGTGGGGGGGTCCATGGGCACGCTGGTGCGTGAGCAGGGCATGCACACGGCCGCACACACATCCCCCACTCACCTCCCACTCATCCCCTCCCTCACCCTCCCACGCCTCCCCTGCTCCCCCAACCGCCTTCGTCCCTTCTCCCTCGCTGCCCCACACGCCTGGAACTCCCTCCCTGCCCTCGTCCGCCTTGCCCCCACCCTCCACACCTTCAAGTCCCTCCTCAAAACCCACCTTTTCCGCTCCGCCTTTCCTAACTCCTACTAATCATCCCCACCCAGGATTATCCCCCACCTGTTACCTGTATAGTCCCAATTTACTGTAACCAAGCCAAGAACATGTACCTGAGTTCTCGCATCCTCATGAATGTCGCATCCCTTGTCCCTCCTTTGTTCTCCCTTCCCTGTCTCCCCTCCCCCATCTTTAGATTGTAAGCTCTCGGGCAGGGACCATGTCTGTCTTGTTTTTTTCTGTAAAGTGCCAGGTACATTGCTGGTGCAATATAAATGCTTATAATAATAATAAATCCACACCCACGGAGTAACCATTGTTACCCCCGGTTGTTCCGTGCATGGGGACGAGTGGGGGGTGATTGGGGATGCGTGTTAGGTGGGCGTGTACACACTCCCACTCACCATGGGCGCGTGCACCGCGTCGTTCACACGGGGCTCCACCACCCATGAACACGCAGAAATTTACGTGTTCATGGGTAGGAGAGGCCCGTGTACAAAGGGCCACATTCTCACAACTGTCTTACTTATACTATCTTAGGTAGGAATTTAGGATGTAAAGCAATATCCATTCTATCTTGGAAAATCTGCAATTATGGTTCTGAGATTATTATGGCTGCTATTTCACTAACTTTTCTTAATGAAGTTATTGCCAACAGGAATACTGTCTTTAAACCCCCACCCCATAACCAGTTCATTTGTGCCCCCCTATAATCAATTCACGCTGCCCTGCCCGTACAGTGAAACCACTCCTGAGGAGTGATGATAGACGCTCGGATGAGGAGGTGGGAGGGAAGCATTGGGGGGGGGAGCTTTGGGAGGCCATATTCGTCTATGGCCAGGGCCCCCATTCTTCAGCAAAAAATTTTCCCAAATTCTGCAACCCAAAATTGAAAATTCTGCGACCCAAAATTGAAAATTCTGCACCCAATAAAGTTACAAAACAAGTCTAGTAAGATTAAAAATGAGTTATTTATTTATTTGCAGTACTGACATGCTTATAAACAAAACAAAACATTTATTTACATATTTGCATTAACACTTTTTACAGTCCAGCAAGTTAAAATAAGACATTTATTTATTTGCATTAAAACACATGAAAACAGATCGCCTGAGATTGTCTTCCCCAAAGCCTCTGCGTGTGTCCGTATATATAAGATTATGTGTGCTGAAACTGCGCTCCGCATCGACAGAAGTTGTTACAGAGTTTATANTTTTGGGTACAGGGAGGCCTGACCCCCAGGCATTCCAAGTGCCTCTTTGGGACAGATCTCCTACCTCGAGTTGGGTGTGAGTCTGCCCTGCTACCTGGAGTGCCCCTTAGGTCAGTACGCATGGAGGGCATGCTCGGATCCTTGTGGGGAGGCCCATAGGGGGGAGGTTTAGGGGTCCCTCAATCCATCTTGGGGAACTGAGGACTCTCCCTCTCCCCAGGAACCTGCTTAAGGGGCTGGGGGCTCTCTCCTCCCCTCTTCCAGAATCACGCTGCTTGTGTTCCCTTTCCTCTCCTCAGGGGAGCTTTGGAGGGTGGGGCGCTGACCCTTGGGGTTCCTGCTAGAAGGGGCTTGGGTCCCTTCCCATCCTGAGGTTAATTGAGGGATTGGTGGTGGTGGGGTTTCTCTAGGAAAGTTTCCTTTTCCCTCCCCCTCCTCCCCGTGCTCTGAGCCAAGATCCATCCCTCCAGGAACAGCTTCATCTTTTCCTTTCAGCTTCTGCTCATGCCTCGCTCCCTGCCAGCCTTCTCACTTCCCCTTCTTTGGGTGAGGTGGGGGTGGGGCGTGATCACAGGGTGAGAATCCCCCAGGCAGCTCCCGGGCAGGGAGAATGCGGGCTGTTCCCTGCCGCTGGCATTTAAAGCTTTCACAGCCATCCTATAATACAGAAATGTACAATGTTTGCTTTTTCTTTAAAAGGCTCGAGTAACTCATTCTCTGTAATTTAAAAAAAAAAAACCACTTCCCATACCTGTCAAGTAAGAGCTTGGTTGCAACTCCTTAAACATTTCTCAGAGTCCAGTTAGCTTTCACACATTATACTGATGTGTTAGAAAATTAATTTGTATGTCAGTTCTGCGTTTGTAAAACAAGAACTGCGCTGCCAGTCTGCGAGATGGTGGGACTATGGAGGACCCCACATTTTAACTTTGCACTGGCCCCCACAAATTCTAAGGCCGGCCCTGCTGACCAGAGCCTCTTCCCATTCGTGCCTGCTCACTCTGAGAACTTCCTTCTTCACTGGGGCCTTCACAGCTGCCCTGCAAATTTTTGAGAAGTAGCCTTTTTGAGAAATCTTGAGAAGCAGGAGGAGATGCTTCTTGTCTTGGGGATGAACCTGGGTCGGGACGTTATTGGGTTATTCCACAGAGAGGGGCAGGGAAACCTGGTGCTTTGTAGCTAGTGCACGGGACCTGGAGCTTTTTGGAGAAGCTCCCTAACTCACCCCAGCCAGACCTTGTGTTTAAATCAAGTGGTGGTGTCGTTTTAGCTCATGTCTGTGTTCTCTGCTTCCTTCCATCCAAAAGGACAAAAAATGTTTAAACCTTCCTTCACTTGCACCCTGTACTGATGTGTTTAAAAATGAACTTGTANATCGCCTGAGATTGTCTTCCCCAAAGCCTCTGCGTGTGTCCGTATATATAAGATTATGTGTGCTGAAACTGCGCTCCGCATCGACAGAAGTTGTTACAGAGTTTATAGAAGCTAGTGCCAGTTCTGCCAGCTTGGGCAGTCTGTCCCATGTGATTTTCCAGAAATTGTCCAAGTCCTTTTTCCCTGAAGGATCTTGTCGGTATCTGTCCACGTAATTTGGAGCGAGGATGTTAATATAAAGTTGAAACTGGTCTGATGGAACAGAGTTCCATCCAGGGATCTCAGCGAAGTCTTCCATCCTGGATGATAAAAAGATGTCTTTGGTAGGATCAAGAATTCTTACAGCTTTCAGAAAGGTGTAGCCTGGTTGTCCATCAGTTGACATATACTTGTCCAACTTCTCTGCTGCTCCCACAAAGGTTGCCTTAAATTTGGTCATCATCTCAGGCCAAAACGACAGTGGAACATTGTCTTTGTCTTCCGCGTCCAGCAGATTCCCACAGCTTTCTTTTGTAAGCTGTGCATGTGTCTGCTGCTGTATTTGCAGAGCTTCCAAAGTGTCCATCACCTCCGTAGCAACTGGTACTTGCGACTGGAACCTGTCAAGCAGAGCACACAGGGGTGATGTTTTTTCAGCCAGAAATGCCAGCTCTAACTTCAAACGCACATACTCTGTGTCATCAAACAGCAGTTTCTGTGGAGGGAAAAGTACAACACAGTTATTACAATTGTATTTTGAAGGAGCAAAGGGACAGCAAGTTATTGTCCAGATAATTTAATTCTCCATGCCGAACTATAAAACTATAACTTTTTACTTTTAAATTAAACTTTTTAATTTCCCCCTTCTTTAATTTCTACTCGTGTTGTATTTATCATATCAGCACTTACCGAAAGAGTTTCCAATGTTTTGCATGGATCGACCGCTTGCATTTCCTTCTGAATGAAGTCCCTTTGGTACTTGATGTGGCTGCTGTGATACACTGCAGCTCTGAAATAGGAACTCCATCTTGTGGCACAGGGATCAGGTGGCATTGTTGCTTTCCCTTCGGCAATGGACTCCCCCAGATGACGTAGATACCTCCTCTTCCTTCCACTTGGCAGGGAAAACAGTTTCCTGAATAATTTCATGTACTGGGTGGTTGATCCGCATGGATATTGAAATCTTCCAACGATCAGTTCCATGATGTGTGCAAGGCAGGTGATATGTACGCAGTTTATAAGCAGTCCCTGCAGCACAGCCTTAAATGCTTTCTTCATGTATGCTGCGTTGTCTGATGTGAAAAAGAAAACATTTTCAGAGTCGACAGCATACTCCGTTATTGTCTTCGTTACTTCCTGAGCAACAACAGTGTTTGACATGTCATTCAGAAATTGTGTGTCCAGGAGGTAGGGCTGGACACGCCCTTCACTGTTTTTTTCCAGGGGCGCTGCCAATCTATTTAGGACAGATCGCTGTTCGGCATCACAAGTCTCATCAGTGATGATCACTACTTTCTTCCCTGCTATCTTTTTCGTTTTAGTTTCCTGCTTTTCACTTTCATAAATGTCAGGCAAGTACACTTTTTGGATCTGGTCAGCTCCGGGAATTGCACCACCATTTTAAACGAAGTGCTGTAGAAAGGCACGCACGGAGGGGTGATCTACTTTCTCAATTGGAATATTAGCCTCCAGGCACATCTTGGTAAATTCCTGGGCAATTTCAACTCTTGATTCCCAGGCATCAGTTAGGCATTGGATTGATGTTGTCAGAGTCCTCTGCCTCTTCCGTTCATTTCCCTCTTCAAATGCCGCTTTCCTCTTCAGATGAGACTTTGCTTTAAGGTGATCAACCACAGTAGTTTTTCTGGTGTGGGTCCAGGACCGCGTTGCAGCATGAGCAAAAAAGCACCATCAGCATGTATATCCTTGGGGAACTCTGCAGCACGCTCCTGGGCAGTGGTTTTCAAAGCTTTGTGTGCTGTGTTTTTGGTCAGATGTCGATCCATTTCCTTGTGCCAATGAATAAAAAAATCTGCTTATAATTTTTTCTGTGTACGGGTATTATTTAAAACAGCAGGCAAACCCCCCCACCCAAAAAAAAACACATGGCAAAGCAGAGGGCACAGTGGGACCCCCCCCCAAACACATGGCAAAGCAGAGAGCACAGTGGGACCCCCCCCAAACACATGGCAAAGCAGAGAGCACAGCGGGAACCCCCCACCCAGGAGGACAACCCCCCCCAACCACCTGCTTACCTTATGGCTGGAGCAGGNGCGAAGATCCCGGTGGCTGGGGAGCGGCGACGGCGGCCGGGTCCCTTGGCGGCTGGAGATTGGGTCCCTCGGTGAAGTGGTTTGGTAAGTGGGAGGGACCTGCTTTATAAAGGTCGTGCAAGCCCCTGATCGGCTTGTGGCCTGAATAAAGCAGGTCCTGGATTGGCTCACCGGCAGGGAAGGGAAATCCTGCTTGGATTTCCCCAGTTTCTGCGCTAATCCTGCCTAGGGCAGGATTCTGTGCAAATCCTGTGAATCGTGGGAGCGCAGAAGAGTTGGGGACGGGTCTCTGGCCCCTCGGCTGAGTACCAGGTAAGGCAGCCAAGGGGTGGCAAGCCGGAGGGGGGAGAAGCATGGGAAGGCCATGCTTCTCCATAGCTGCTCAGAGGGGTGGAGAATGGGAACCCTTCCTCTCCAGAGGGAGTACATTTTATGTAAATCTACACATTTGCATAATTAGGCCCCGCACCAAGACTTCGCACATGGCCTCACAAACCCTGAGGCCAGCCCTGCCAAGCACAATTCCCAATCGGGATCTTAGTTCCACCACCACCACCACCACCAATTAGATGTTTTGATTGGGTACAACACTCTTTTATTTTCTGCTCACACAGTCAGTACAGCATGAACCTAATACTACAGTTCTTGGATGGATCCTAGCCTGGCCTGCCTAACACACAAAATACATGTCTCTTATGTGTCCTGCAGATCACAGTGGTGAGCATTGGTTGGGAGAACTAGGTACAGGTGGAGGTCCGGGGGTCCGTACCTGGGAAAGGTGCCCGTTGTATCTAGTTGAGTTGCAGAAGTCCTTATGGAGGAGTCCCAGAAAGGGTCGACAGCCCACGAGAACCAAATTAGGTTTCAAGCGCTGTGACAAAGATCTGGAGTATTGCTTAGTCTTATATACTGTCCTGGGCGGGAAAATGTTATCAGAAATACTGAGTCCAGGGTTCAATTGACCTTTCAGGCAGGAGGGGTTGTGTCAGCATATTTGGGAACAAGGCCTCTTGTTACTCTTTGGTGGTTTTTGGGCCAACCCCAATTAGTATGCACGTTTGTTCTCCCTGATCTGTTTTCAGAACATTCAGGCCCCAACCCTCCGGACAAGGTCAAATCTTCTTTAATTTAGATTGGGATCCTCCTCACTCCTCCTGGCGCCTCCAAGGCTACCTTCTCACCGATAGCGAATCACTCTATTATAAAAAGGCTGTTTATTTTGTCAAGTGTCGCAAGCTATCTCCTGTTTTGCAGTATTTCTTGCTTTGTTTATACCAACATTCCCTTCCTCCCTTCCAAACAATCTCTCTTGCATGGTTCAGCAACTTTCCCACCACTGTGATCTGAGACTCCTGGGTTAGGCTTAGGTCGACTAGTCTTGTTCTCTGGTTTGTACCCATCATGCTTTTCATCATACAGCAGCCTACTTTTTGCTCAATCTAACAAATAAAAATGCATACTATACATTGCATTTGATCTAGCATTCCTACATACAATATCATTATTACATATATATAAGGCTACAAAGGTGGCTTACAATCAGTAGTTCAGGTAGAATACAGTCAGATCGTAACAAGGAAACATGAATCCCCCCCCCCGCCCCGTTGTTTATAGAATCGTTCTACCCCATGAATTGTCTGCTTAGTTCTAGTTTGCGTACAGGAAACATGACTTTTCCATGAGCCACAAGCAGAAAAATGAATGCCTAAATAAGGAATTGACTTGTTCTACATTGTTACCATCCAGAGTCCATCTATGTGTAATTCTGCTCCTTCCACAGACCAGTGTCTTTTCTTGTTTTGTTTTGTTTTTGATAGTTAACAGATAGAGACTGTGCTCGAGCATAGGCTATAAGGCTGATTAAAGCCCTTTCCTATCTGATAGGGGGAAGTGAGATGATAACGATATTGTCGGCGTAAAGCAGCAATCACAGTTTATGCAGTCCGACGCTCGGGGCATGATATTTATCATCTGAGAGATGGTTTTTGGTATCTTTAGGTATATATTGAATAAAAATGGAGTTAGCATGCAGCCTTGCCTGACTCACTTAGGGAATGCGTTAGTAATGTTATTAGAAAAGAAGAGTCTTGCTGTGGTATTTTTGTAAAGCGTTCTGGTGAGATTTACCAAATTAGGGCCTGACCCAATCCATGCTACAGTACCTGAAGAAGAGCTTGATAATAGTCTGGCTCCAATCTTTATGAATGGTTAATTTCAGATGCGATGATACCACAGTGAACCACGGTCAATCCCGCGGTGCGGCCAAAGAGCCGTGAACGTCTGATCAGCGGCATCCTATGTTCATCACGGTCAATCACCCAGAGGGGCCAAACCAACCATGCTTCCGAAGGTCGGGATGGGACCATCCCCGGAAGCGTGGTGAAAGCGATTCCCACTGGGAAACCGCCAAAAGTAACGACTGAACGCCAACCACCAGGCAGAATCCTAATGAATGATCCCCAGCCGTGGCGAGAGCACGCAGCGTCGCTGCCAGGCAACGCGCAACACACAGACCGGGGAGGGAGATTGAAAGGGCACACGGCAGCAGGGGAACGTGGCGGGACGGAAAAAGATGGAAGGGAGAGGAGAGCGGAAGGCGAGTGGGGAGGAGGGGAAAGGGGGGTGGGGCACAAGGGGGCACTGTATGGACAAGAAACACGAGGTGTAGCTACAACAACAGCTGTATGTTTGCTTCATGGTAACAGGAAGGGGGCAGGGAATCGGATCGGCTGTGGGCAGGAGACAGGTGGGACCTGCTGTGGGGAGGCCCCCATACGACTAGGTGGGCAAAGGTGCCGGGACGACTGGTGATGTGACCCACCAGTGCGCACAGGGTGGGGACCCGGGGACCGGGGGTGGCCCATGGCAGCCCACGGGGGGCCCTGGGGCCGGCCCAGTGTGCCCTTATTGGCCGCCCTGCTGCCAGCTGGCCGGGCGCTGCTCAGCTATGCCGGTGGGGCCTTCCCTGGGTTCCTCGTGCAGGTTGCGCTTGCCTGCCGGCCAGTGTGTGTCTATAGACGGCACCCCTCCCCTGGGTGCACCTGCACTCCCGTTCTGGGGGCTCATGCCCC
>QEPC01002008.1:40842-57037 GCA_003113815.1 Sphenodon punctatus | reverse complement strand
TTCTGTCAGGCACCTGGCAGTAGCCTTCATTTTTTGAGAGTTTGCATGGGAGGTGGGGGCAGAATGGGTTCCCGCTTCCTCTCCCCAGCACAGGGAGTGACTGATGCCTGGATTCTTTGTCTTCACAGGTGATTGGGGAACAAGTAACAATGAGGAGGAAACTGCTCTACAGGGAGACATGGAGCCAGCAGAACCACCTGGGACGGGACCAGGAATCCTGGGTAATATTTTTCCCAAAGCCTGAGGTTTTCAAAAAAACAGAACTTGTTCCATATCAGTGAAAGCCCAAGGGAGGGAACCCCAGAAAATTCTTCAATTGTGAAAGAAACTTTAGTCACAGTTGAACCTTGGCTGCTCATTGGAAACTCTGTGCAGGTGATGAAACCTGACATGGCTATTTCACGGGAAGGTTGGAGGGAGTGACATATTTGCCAGTTTCCCCAGGCCAATCTTTGGGGTTGCAGCCCCCCATTTTCAGTGGCCCAGAAGCAGAAGAAACCCCTGGGCTGATTACTGTGTGTCTGTCTTTGCTAACCTAGACAGAGAAGGGGAAATCCCAGTCGGCTCCTTCTCCCTGCTGCAGACTTGGGTGTTTGGTCCCTCTGACCGCTGCCTACTCAGAGGGAGAAGAGGGAAGGATCCTGTGGAAGCTCCTTCTGTTTCCCCATTCATGGAAACTGGGAGGTCACCCAGGCCAGGCTCCCCATCATCTAGTACCAGCCTGGGATGGGCTCACTCACACTCACAGGACTGTCTGCAACAGACTAGATGGGTGGATGTCTCTGTGGGTTGTAGTGCCCCTTCCTTCCACAAGAGACCCTTGGGTGCTAGGAGAAATTATAGTTTTTGATAGGGTGGGGATGAAAATGAAAGGGCAGTGTTAGGGAGGTGAGGTCCCTCTAGGATGAGGATGACTATGAACCTCCATACAATTATATTAGGGGCTTTCCCATTCCCCTTTCAGAGATTCCCTTGCTCTCAGCATAGGCAGTGACTCCTGCCTGGGTTCTCTGTATCTCAGCAGGAAATGGGACACCGAGGGAGAACGTGGAAGAAAATTCTCACCAGGGGGGCCAGGAAGAAATAGAACTGCATGACATGTTTCCAGAAAGATCTCAAGGGAATATTTCCACATGGACAGAATTCTGTGAGAGTGGTTGCAATCCAGAAAGACAACAGGGGAAGCCCCTAGGGAAGGGAGAGAGTGAATCTACTAATTGTGTGGAAGGTATCCAGGATATGAACAAAAGTGCAGTAGACCTGGCAAAGAAAAAGCACCGATGCTGTAAATGTCAGAAAAGCTTCTTCAGCAAAGCAGAACTTGCTGAACACCAGAGAATCCATCTGGGAGAAAATCCTTATAAATGCCTTGAATGTGGGAAAAGCTTCAGTCAGAGCTCAAACCTTGGTAGGCATCAGAGAATCCACACAGGAGAGAAGCCCCTTAAATGTCTTGAATGTGGGAAAAGCTTCAGTCATAACTCAACCCTTAATATACACCATGGAATTCACACGGGAGAGAAGCCCCATAAATGTCTTGAGTGTGGGAAAAGCTTCAGTCGGAGAGCATACCTTGATGTCCATCATAGAATCCACACGGGAGAGAAGCCCCATAAATGTCTTGAGTGTGGGAAAAGTTTCAGTCAAATCTCACACTTTGATAGCCATAAGAGAATCCACACAGGCGAGAAGCCCTATAAATGCCATGTGTGTGGGAAAAGCTTCAGTCATCTTTCAACCCATGATAAGCATCAAAGAATCCACTGAGGCGAGAAGTCCCAGAAATACATTGAATATGGGGAAATTGTTCTACTGAAACTTGATAGCCATTAGAGATTTCACAAGGAGAGAAACCCTATAAATGTCTTGTGTGTGGGAAAAGCTTCACAATGAGCTCACACCTTGGCAGGCATAATAAAATCTGCACAGGAGAGAAGCCCCATAAATGCCTTGAGGGTGAAAAAAGTTTCAGTTGTAGGTGACTCCTTAATATCCATCAAAGAATATACACATCAGGGAATCCCTGTTAATGCCCTGAATGTGGGAAAAGCTTCATTGTAGAGTTGAAGCCTTGATAAACATCAGAGCATCGGTACAGAAGGGAAACCCTACGAATGACTTGATTGTGAGAGAGGTTTCCGATGGAGCTCAGCCCTTTATTTCCACCAGAGAATTCACACCAATATGAAGCCCCTTGGAAACAATGAAAATGACAAATCCATCCAGTTGTGTCTCTTGTCGTACAATGGGGATAGTAATAAGAACATAAAAAATTAAGTAGTTCCATACTGATTCAGACCTGTGTTCCATTGAGCCCAGCATCCTGTCTCTGACACTGACCAGTAGTTTGAGAGAAGTCAACTACACACCATGGAGGTGTGACCCATCTCCTGCTAACCACTCCTGACTACCAGTAGCCAGGAAATTAACAGCGTAATCTGTTATTTCAGCCTAGTCTGTTAATGAGGTATTTACATAACTACTCTCCAGGAACCCAGTTTGACTGATCGTGCCAGGGATCTTTGTTTCTCTAAGGAAAGCAAAATCTTTGTTTTAATTATTTTTGATGAAGGTTGAAGGAGAAGTGGAAGGGGTAGGAGTTTTCCACCTGGGACTGCCGTGCCCCCACCCCATGCTCTCTGACCCATAAGGACTCCAGCTCCAGGAGGCGGCTGCCAGAGGCCAGTCTCAAAGGCCGTTTGGCAGCTGAAGGTTTTGACCTGTCTATTATTTTTGTTTTGATGGTTTTTAGAACGTCATGAATGAGGGGAATTTTGGTGGGAGGGTGGGGACAGTGTGATGGGCCCCTAGTGAGAAGGAGGGGTATGGGAGGTTGGAGGTGGTGCTATGACTGCCCCCCGGGTGTGGGAAAATGGTTGTGTCATGACCCCCTGGTATGGGAATGGGGAATAGGAGGTTGTGCCACAGCCCCATGGTGGGGGAGTCAAGGGTATGGGATAGTGTGGTTTCCCAGCCTGCCTCCCTGGACATTTTTTTCTCCAGGGATGTCTGGCTTGGGGGGTACGTACTGGCTCGTTGTGGAGCCGGGAGAGGGGAGGATCTTCTTGGAGGGGGAAGAAATTGTTGGGGCAGCTGCTGAGCTGATGGGGGTTATGCTGAGTATGAAGAGGAATGGCAGGGACAGGAAGTGTTGTCATAGGTACAGGAATGGACACTTGGTGTCTTCTCTCCTCTCCCTGCCTCCCCCGGGATATTTGGAGGTTGTGGTCAGTCGAGCTCTTCTGAGCGGTGAATAGGCCAGGAGTTAGTCATTAGTTGCCCGCTGTGATGTTGTCCCCTACTTTGCCAATAAGTTGCTCATATTTGGTTCAACTTGTAGCTGCTGGTTTGGGTGCTGAGTTAGAGTTTGGGGTTGTGGAGGCTTGGTCCTGTCCAGGTTGCTTGTGGTCAGTGGAGCCTCTGATCTGTCACTGATGCTGCTTAATATAGTGGCTAATAACAGCTACCATCCATGATCTCATGCAGGATGAGGCCGCTGATCTCGTATGCATTACAGAGCAGCGGCATATACCAAGTTCATATTTTAAATTTCAGTGACTCACGCGCCCCCACCCTATATAAGGTACCTTCCCGCCTAAACCCAACAGTTCCTTCCAACTGCTTTCACGGTGTCACTGGCTGTAAGGGAATGGGGGTGTACGGAAGGGGAGTACAACCTCTGGGCAAGGAGACTACCACTTGCACACCAGGGAAAAGGGGGCGGCTTGCTCTCACGAATATAGCCCTCTCCGGTAATAATGTCCCTCAGGTTGTAGGGTGGGCTTTCCCTCGTTAATGGAAGGCAACCCTTTTCATCATAGGGACTCTCTGAGCAAGCCAATTGCCCCAAAGGGAGGGGAAAGGGTACACACTCAACTTGCTCACTCGGGGAATTACTCGGGCCCAGGATAGTGCTCACAGGTGTAGGGGGTGAAAAAGGTCCCAGGGAAGGGGTGCCTGATTCCAGGACTGGGGTTTAAGTGAGGGAGGAGGGAGAAAGGGCTTGCACTCCACGGGGTAAAGGAACACGGGAACTTCTAAGAGGCACACTACCCGAGTGAAGGGTCTCACCAAGGGTTTACACTACTCAACACTATACACTCCAGGGGAATCAGGATAAACCACACTCACTCACCTCACTCACCCACCACAAGGTTATGACTCACTCTCTCACTCACTCGCGCACTTCCACTCTGTCAGGCTCCAATTCTCTGCAAACAGGTTTAGGGACAAACCAGGGGCCAGCTTCTCGAGGACTCGATTACCGGCGGGGAGGCCAGGCCCCGCCGGCACTATTTATGCCTCTCCACCCTGCTCCAAGTCAGTGTGAGGCAGGTAAGCCACGCCCCCCTGCAGGGCGTGCCGGGCGTGCCTGACAGTGTGCGTACAGGGGCGGGGCTTCACCCCCGTCGCACACCGTGCTTTGCTCCACCCCTTCCAGCCCTGCAAGCGGCCCCAGGCCGCCGCCGCGGCGATCCTGCCGGGCCGCCTCCTTACAGTACCCCCCCGTCCAAGCCCCCCCCAGAGAGGTCCGAATCCCAGGTTTGGAGGGGTGGCGAAGGTGAAAACGCCGTAGGAGACGAGGGGCATGAACACTGGCTGCGGGCTCCCAAGACCGATCCGCAGGCCCATAGCCTTTCCAATCAATTAAGTAATATAACCGAGAACCAAAAAATCGAGAGTCTAAGATATCTTGGATTTCGTATTCCTCATCATCAGGTAGTAGTGTGGGGGGCCCAGGGGGGCCCTTTTGAGAGGCATAGAAAGGAGAGATAACTTTCTTTAGGAGGGATACGTGAAACGAGGGGTGGATTTTCATATGGGAGGGTAGTCCTACAGTATATGTTACCTTATTTAATTGACGGGTAATAGGGAAGGGACCCATATAGGCGTCATCCAGTTTTGAGGAGGGACGTAAGGAAGGGTAGTGTCGTTTTCTTACCCAGACGAGGTCCCCTACATTAAAGGAAGGAGCAGGGAGTCTGCGCTTATCCGCGGTAGCTTTATAGCGGGACCGGGCTAACTGTAAATGGCGCAGGGCAATCCTTTGGATCTTATGGATCTCTTGCACTACCGCACCAGCAGCAGGGACCATGGCCCGGGGCGCCTCTGGAAGACAAAGCGGGGGATGAAAACCATAGGACACATAAAACGGGGAGTTACCTAGAGAGGCATTTAGTCCATTGTTGTAGGTGAATTCTGCCAGGGGTAAATGATCAGTCCAATCATCCTGTAGAAAATTGCAAAAACACCGGAGATATTGCTCTATGTGTTGGTTAGTCCGTTCAACCTGCCCATTAGCTTGGGGGTGATAGGCTGTGGTAGGGCTAAGTTTCACTCGAACCAACGAGAAGAGAGCTTTCCAAAATCGGGATATGAATTGAGGTCCCCTGTCGGAAACGATCTCCTTTGGAAGTCCATGAAGACGGATTATCTCTTTAAAGAGGAGGTGTGCGGTTACAGGGGATGATGGTATTCCCTTGCAGGGGATAAAGTGTCCCATCTTAGTAAAATAGTCTACTACAACAAGTATTGTGTCATTACCTTGAGACGGCGGAAGACCAACGATGAAATCCATGGCAATCTTCTGCCAGGGTCCTTTGGGTTCAGGAGTTAATTGAAGTAACCCTACCGGGAGGGTACGAGGGGTCTTGGTACGGGCACATGTTACACACCCCGAGACGTATCGTTTTACGTCCTGTCGCAGGGATGGCCACCAAAACGAGCGATGAATCAGATCGAAGGTACGTTGGTAACCCGGATGTCCTGCAAGGGGGGAATCATGGTGGGCCCACAGAATGTGGGGCCTCCACCGGGAAGGGATGACAATTTTATCATTATGATAATATAACCCATGTTGGAAAGAGTAGTTGACTCGAGGTTGCTCCTTTAAATTCCAGGCCGTGAGTTGGCTTAAGGAAGGTAGGGTGGCCGCAAAAACCTTAGGGGCTAAGATGGGGTTATGTAATTCAACCTCGTTCCCGGAGGGAGTATGGTAGCGGGATAGGGCATCAGCCATCGTATTTTGGGTACCAGGACGATATTGAATAGAAAATTGAAAGCGGGCGAAGAATAAGGCCCATCGTGCATGTCTGGCATTATTAATACGGGCAGACTGGAGGTAGGCTAAATTTTTATGATCCGTATATACTAAAACCGGATGGGGAGCCCCTTCTAGAAAATGTCTCCAGGCTTCAAATGCTGCCTTGATGGCTAACAATTCTTTATCAAAAATCGGATAGTTACGTTCGGCCGGAGTTAATTGACGTGAGTAGAAAGCGCAGGGAAGGCGATCCCCAGAAGGGTAAATAACCTGGGTTAATACAGCTCCGAGGGCCACATCTGAGGCATCAGCTTCTACGACAAATGGCTGGGTTACATCAGGGTGTTGTAATAGTGGGGCTGACATAAAAGCCTGTTTCAAACAGCTAAAGGCAGTGCCTTGATCCTTGCCCCATACAAAAGTAACTCCTTTCTTTAAGAGCCCTGTAAGGGGTTTGGTCAAATCCGCATACCTGGGAATATATTGGCGATAATAGTTCACGCTGCCCAGGAATCGCTGCAAGGCTTTCACCGACGTAGGTGCCGGCCACTTATTTATGGCTTCGAGTTTGCTCGGGTCCATGTGAATTCCCTGAGCTGAGACAATAAAACCCAAGAACGGAACAGAAGAAGCATGGAAAACACATTTCTCCAATTTACAGTACAATCGATGTTGTAACAATCGGTTCAAGACCGTCTGTACGTGTGGGATATGTTCTTCCAGGGAATTAGAAAAAATTAGGATGTCATCGAGATATGCTATGACATATACATCTAATAGGTCCCGTAAAATATCATTAATAAAATGTTGAAACGTAGCAGGTGCATTGACCAAACCATAGGGCATAACACAGTACTCAAAGTGCCCAAACCGAGTACGAAAGGCGGTTTTCCATTCATCCCCCTCCTTGATCCTAACCAGGTTGTAGGCGCCCCGGAGGTCAAGCTTAGTGAAGATCCGGGCACCCTGTAGCTTTCCCAGAAGTTCGGGGATAAGGGGAAGGGGGTACCTATTTTTAATAGTAATAAGGTTCAGACCCCGATAATCAATGCAAGGGCGAAGGTCGCCTTCCTTCTTTGGGACAAAGAAAAGGGGAGCCCCCGCAGGGGAGGTGGAATGACGAATGAAACCCCTAGCTAGATTTTCGTTAATGTAGGTTCGGAGCGTCTCGGTCTCGCTAGGGGATAAATTATAAATACGACCGTATGGGGGTTCCTTGTCGGGGATGAGGTCTATGGGACAATCGTATGAACGATGGGGAGGGAGTTCTGCTGCTTCACATTTACTAAACACCGCGGAAAGATGGCGGTATTGAAAAGGTACGTGATGGGCTACCTGGGGAATCCTAGTTAAAGCAGCAGAGGTTGAGTGTAGGGGAGAGGGAATCAGGTGCGGGATGCATGAGGGAGAAGGGAAATGGAGTGTTTTCAAAACCCAGTTAATATTAGGGTTATGAGCAGATAGCCAGGGGAATCCGAGTACAAGGGGGAACAGGGGGGAAGCGATTATATCAAAGTTCAACATTTCCTGATGAGAACCGTACACACATTGAATGGGTGAGGAACGGGTTAAGATAGGGCCAGAAGACAGAGGGGACCCATCAATGGTCTGGACTACCTCTATGGAGGGTCTAGATTGGAGGGGAACCCCCTGCGTATGAGCAAAGGAGGAATCCATAAAGTTCCCTGATGCCCCGGAATCCACTAGGGCCCAAACTATGAGGGATTTACTCCCGGTCCACTGAAGGGAAAGGGGTATACGGAGTTGCGGGATGAAGGCCGCTGAGATTCCTAATTGCAATACGGGGGCAATTGTCTTTACCAGGAGGTTCCCCCCAACTCCCGGTCCTTGGCGTTTCCCGAAGGCCCACCCCGGAATGGCCTAGCAGGACAGTCACGGGAAAAATGGGTATTAGCCCCACAATAAAAACAGAGACGCAATCGACGTCGCCGGTCCCTTTCCTCAGAAGAAAGGGGACCCCTTACTGCCCCTATTTGCATAGGTTCAGGGTCGTCGGGAAGTCTGGGCATGGGGGTGGAACCAAGCGGTCCCTTGGATACCCAGCTTCCTCTACCCTGATCCCTCCGTCTCTCGCGTCTCCGCTCAGTCAGGCGTTCATCAATTTGGAGGGAGACATTAACCATTTCCTCCAAAGTTTCTGGGGAGGTGGTAAAACATGCCAACTGATCTTTTATGTCATCATTTAACCCCTGTCGAAACATTACGCGCAAGGCTGAATCACTCCAGCCAAGGTCGAAAACAAGTTTCCTAAACTGCGTGATATAGTCAAGCAGAGGGGTTCGTCCTTGGCGCAAATGCAAGATAGCTTGTTCTGCATCCCTCTTTCTATGAGGGTAATCAAACAGAAAGAGAAACTGCTGTAAGAACCTTGGGTAGTCCTGCAGCAGTTTATCATCAGTGGCAAGGAGGGGGGTAGCCCAATCTAGGGCTGTGCCCCCTAATAGGCCCACGATATATGCTATCTTCGCCTGATCAGTATTATAAGTCAGGGGTTGTGCCTGAAAGGTCAATTTACATAGGGCTAAAAACCCCTGACATGCCTTCCGATCTCCATAGAATTTATCAGGGCGGGGTGCTTTAGGTTCCCTCGGGAGAGGAGCAAGGGAAAAAGGGGAAGAAGGCATGGGGCCCGAGGCCCCCGCAGGGCCGTCCCCCTCCTCCATTTCAGTTACTGCCCGTTCCTGCTGGAGGATTTGGCACCGGGCCCTTAATTCCTTGTTTTCCTCCCGGAGATCTTGGACCTCCATAGTGAGGGATTGAACAGAAAGGATGAGATCTTGAATTTGTTTTTCAGAGGCCATCCTTGAGGTTGCAAAAGGGTGCCTCTTGAACAAGAGGGGTGCCGGTAATTCTGTCACTGGCTCTAAGGGAATGGGGTTTACGGAGGGGGAGTCCAACCTCTGGGCAAGGAGACTACCACTTTCACACCAGGGAAAAGGGGGCGGCTTGCTCTCACGAATATAGCCCTCTCCGGTAATAATGTCCCTCAGGTTGTAGGGTGGGCTTTCCCTCGTTAATGGAAGGCAACCCTTTTCATCATAGGGACTCTCTGAGCAAGCCAATTGCCCCAAAGGGAGGGGAAAGGGTACACACTCAACTTGCTCACTCGGGGAATTACTCGGGCCCAGGATAGTGCTCACAGGTGTAGGGGGTGAAAAAGGTCCCAGGGAAGGGGTGCCTGATCCCAGGACTGGGGTTAAGTGAGGGAGGAGGGAGAAAGGGCTTGCACTCCACGGGGTAAAGGAACACGGGAACTTCTAAGAGGCACACTACCCGAGTGAAGGGTCTCACCAAGGGTTTACACTACTCAACACTATACACTCCAGGGGAATCAGGATAAACCACACTCACTCACCTCACTCACCACCCTCACCCACCACAAGGTTATGACTCACTCTCTCACTCACTCGCGCACTTCCACTCTGTCAGGCTCCAATTCTCTGCAAACAGGTTTAGAGACAAACCAGGGGCCAGCTTCTCGAGGACTCGATTACCGGCGGGGAGGCCAGGCCCCGCCGGCACTATTTATGCCTCTCCACCCTGCTCCAAGTCAGTGTGAGGCAGGTAAGCCACGCCCCCCTGCAGGGCGTGCCGGGCGTGCCTGACAGTGTGTGTACAGGGACGGGGCTTCACCCCCGTCGCACACCGTGCTTTTGCTCCACCCCTTCCAGCCCTGCAAGCGGCCCCAGGCCGCCGCCGCGGCGATCCTGCCGGGCCGCCTCCTTACACACGGCTTATTGACATATACTTTGCTCATGACTCATGCATTTTAATGGCTAATAAACACAGTTTTTTAAACACTATTTTTCCTGCAGGAAGATCACACAGATCCAAGGTGAAACGTAGCTTGCCATTCAAGGAGTCTGTTGTAGCAGTCACCCTTCTCCTACCGGCATATACCAAGCTCATATTTAAAATTTCAATGACTCACGCACCCCCACCCTATATAAGGTACCTTCCTGCCTAAACCCAATAGTTTCATCCAACCCTAAGTGATTAGGAAGAAAATTCCATGCAGGGCTGGAAGGGTGGGCATTTGTGAGAATGTTCGGAGCCATCTCGAAGAACCTTGTTTACAAGGCAACAGCCTTCTGTTCTTCTTCGAGTGGCTCCTCCCATTCTCACAAATGGGAGAGTACCAAGCCTAGAACAAGGCGGTGGGGGAATTTTCTTTACAGAATAAAGCGATGTATTTCTCAATGTCAAAAAATCTTAATTTTATTGTAAGAAATTGATTAAAAAATCCATTCTACCTGCCCATTTATAAAATATTTATATATAAACATTTTTTATTATTATTATTATTATTATTTACAATACCATAAGAAACAACCTGTCTGTAGGTTTTGAAAACAGAATTCAGTATAGACACTCCCAGAGCCGTGTCTGGCTCAGTGGAAAGATTAAGAGCATAATGTTTTTAAAATGTATGCAGGGAACTCCAGGTTGCAGTCCTGCAAATTTTCTGAGGCGATATGCCACAGAATGCTGCTGTTGAGACACTGAGACCTCTAAGGGAACGAGCCTTCAAATATGGTGGAGGAGGAAGACCTGCCTGCTGATATATCAAGGAAGTCACATGGACCAGCCATTTGGAAATGGTTTGGGAGGAAACCTTATGTCCTAACCTGGGAAGGAAAGGTGAGAGAAACAAATTATCAGACTGACTACAATGCTGAGTCTTCTCTAAATAAAGGAGTACCGTCCTCTTGACATCTAAAGTACAACATTGAGCCAACATGTCAGAGTCATGTGGTGGAGGGAGGAAACTGGTAGAACAATTTTCTGGGCTAAATAAAACGGAGACACCGTTTTGGGTATAAAGGAAGGAAGGAAGGATGGAGAGAGATCTCTATCCTGTCTGGGAAGACTAACACGTAAGGCTCCTTGATGGAAATAGCAGCGAGTTTGCTCAACTGCTTAAGGGATGTAATGGCGACCAGAAAAGTTGTCTTCAAGGTCCAGTGGAACAAATCACATTGTTCCACTGGTTCAAAAGAGTGGTTTGTAAGCTGATTGAGTGTGAGGTTGAGGTCCCACTGTGAGACCGGATGCGTATGAGGAGGAAACCAGATAATAAGTCCCTTAAGGAATTTTTTCACTAGGGGGTGGCCAAAGAGAGGCTGGCAGTTAGGTAGGGTCACATGTCTAGCTATGGCCAAGAGGTGTAGTCTTATGGAAGAATGCGCCAGACCTGTCTTGGCTAATTCCAACAAATATCGCAAAATTAAAGGGACCGTCAGTTGGTCAACTGATACGGATTTTTGGTTTAACCAAAAAGAGAACCTTTTCCACTTAGAATTGCATGATATTTTTTTCCCCTGTTGATAGCTTCAGATCACTTTGAAGCACCAGATTTAGTTTGTGTGGCAGAGGTTCAGAAGTGAAGAGGAGTGGATTCTCCATGCATATAAGTTCAGACACTATCTCTGGATGGAGAATGCCGCCTCCCTGTAATGACAATAGGTTGGAGGTGTGCGGCAGGGGAACAGATGCTAGGGCCAGATTTTGGAGATTGTGGGACCAAAACTGGCGTGGCCAACCTGGGGAGATCAGGATCAAGTTGGCCCCTTCCCTGTGAATTTTCTCTAAAATCCTGGACATAATGAGAGAAGGCATAACCCAATTGTGTGTTCCAGAGATACTAAGGGTAATGGGCCGCCCTTGTACAGAAACGTTTGCATTTGATGCTGTGTCTCGTGGCAAACAGGTCTACCGTGGGTATCTCCCAGAGTGATATTAGAGTGTGGTATACAGATGGGGATAATTCCCACTTGTGATGTTCCTCCTGAAGGTGGCTGAGAATATCCACCCTCGAGTTTTGCAAACTGGCCATGTGAATCACCTGGAGTGTCATTTCGTGCTTGAGGGCAAAATGCCAGATGGATTGGGATATTGGATAAAGTTCTTTTGACTTTGTTCCTCCCTGCTTTAATAATAATAAATATAATATTTATTTTTATATAACTCACCAACTTCACATGAGAAGGCTGCGACTTTTTTATGGAATTCGGATTTGGCCATTGTCGTCCATGCCTTTGTAATATTGACAAGGCTAGACTACAGCAGTGCGCTCTACTTGTGGCTGCCCTTGATGACTATCTGGAAACTGCAGTTGGTGCAGAACGCAGTGGCCCATCTTCTGTTGGGGTCTTTTTAAAAGGACACATCACTCAGATGGAGGCGTTGCACTAGCTCATCTGCTACAGGAGGAACAAGAGGCTGCCTGGGTTAACTACCCCACCTTGTGCCAGGTTGAATCCAGGACACCCCTATAACATTAGGCGCCACATCCAGTGTTCCTATAAGTGGATACTGGGGCACACATTATTATTGTTTTATATAGCGCCAGCGATGTACCTGGTGCTTTACAAAACATAAGATAGACTAATGTGAGTAATCTAGACAGATCCAGTCAGGAGTAAATTCTCATTAGACTGAATTCCCTCCAGAATAAATGGAAGCAATATAGGGGAGTTTCTCAGTTTGAATTGCCTATGGCAATGGTAGAGGAGGGACCCACTCAGATGAGGATGGGTAAAAGCTCCCTGAATGGGGAGGCTACTAAATCAGTAGATTTACCATCCCAGGTTGTAGTTGAGCAGGGACAGACTGATCGGTATGTGCAATCCAACGCCCAATTATTAGAAAAGCCACCCAATCTTGCAGATTTAATTACAGCTAATTTGGATTTTTTCAGAAATGGGGCTGCTATTCATGAACACCCTTTTGAGAAGTCCGATTTGAGTCCAACTCTGACTGAGCTTAATGCCATCTGGAAATTTGAAAAGATTGAGCTGGAATGTGGCTGGGTGGAGAGCCCAGGTGAGCAAAGTCAGGAACATACACCTGGGCTCTCCACCTAGTTTGCTGAATTCTGTAGTATTTTTAATATAATTTGGCTCAAAGAAACTTGGATGTTCACTGATAGCTCATGGGCTAACTTTCAAGTATATGGCTCTCAAGTAACACCTGCCCAAAATAGAGGTAGCTCTAGTGGGGGCCTAGCTTTGATGATCGTTGACTCCCTAAAGGTGGTGGTTACACCGGTTGGTCTCAGCACCTCTTATTTGGCAATTTCTTGCTCGGATAGCTGAAGCTATATTCTTATGAATGTATATAGTCCCCCTTCAAACTCAGCCCTTATGAAGTGACTATATGGTCAGATATAATGGATTCTCTTCTTAATTTGACCCAACTTTACCCTGCAGTTGGTATAATTGTGTTGGGAGATTTTTAATACAAGCCTGGGAAATCTTAGGGATGAACCTAGTCTTGTGGAAGATGAGGATGACATCCCCCTTTTGTCTTATACCCAGGGTGTCAAAAGATAGAGGTTGGAATGCTCAGGCTTCCCTTCCGAGAGCTAGACGCGATGCCCTGAATTGAACAATTCTAAATGATGCTTTGCTGGGCGATCCAGACGGAGCTTCTACCTATGTTTCCCTTCAGGGTGCTAGAGTCCTAGATTATGCAATGGTCTCCAACAGAGTTCTGCCCAGTGTAGTTGATTTTTGCTGTCATGGTCACTACAGGAAATGACCACCAGCCCTTGGCTTTGGTGGTGTCTCACCCTGTGAAGGATATCCTTCCCTCTGGAACACTTTCGGGCGTCTCGGTTTCGCAAGATGGGCACTCCTTTCGGAGAGTGAAATGGACAGATACATGGGGTGCTTTCCTGACCAAGTTGCTTGAAACAGATGCGATTAAGACGTTACCACGATGAGGTTATTTCTCAAGGGGAGGGGGTCTTCAGTAAATTTAATCAACACACTGAGATCTCATACCCACATCTGGTGTTAGCTGCTTCCTCATCTTAAAACTCCAAAAACTTGTACCAGAGGAGCAGGTTTGATAATGGCTGTTGGATTGCTAGATCTAACCTCAGGAAATTAGCTAGAGCTGTTAGGGGAGGTCAAGGTGATAGGGAACGCCTCCTTGAAGCTAGAAAGAAGTATAAAATGTTCTTGAGGGAGAGCAAATTTGGGTCCAGTTAGGCCAAGCAGTTAAATTGAAAGATTCCAGAATGTTTTGGAAGATTATTAAGCAGGCAGGGTATTCAGCATCCTCAAATCAGAGTGCGATTTGGGAAGTATACTTCGGGTCTTCGTTCTCCTCTCCACCTCCTATAGAGAATTGCCTAGAGCTTCAGCCTAGTGATAACTTCCCTGAGTGTGGCCTCCAGTGTTACCAGAGGAGACTGAAATAATTATAATGAAGTTACAGCTTAATAAAGCCCCTGGCTGCGATTACATCACTGCAGAATTTTTGAAGGCTAATTCTAGTTGGTGGAGTGATGTGCTAGCGCCTTTATCTACATTTATTAATAACACCAGCAGAATAGTCTAATTGTTCCCATTTTTTAAAAAGGGGAACCCTGCAAGCCCTGGGAATTATAAGTCCATGAATCTTCTAAGCATATTGGGCAAACTTTATGCACAATATCTTCTGTCGAGATTACAGACGTGGGCAGCTTCTAATACTCTCCTAGCCCGAGAGCAAGCGGGATGCCATTCAGGAGTTTCTGCTCTAGATCATATATTTACACTCAATCAACTTATCTCCAAATTCCTTCGTCAGTGCCCTGGTTCTTCTCTTTTTATGTGTTTCATTGATCTACGAGCTGCATTCGACACGATTCATAGAGATTGTTTGTGGATAAAGTTGAGTAATCTAAATATAGATCCCAGGCTTCTTTATATAATTATTTACCTACATAAAGATAATACGCTCCAACTTCGCACCTCTCATCAGGGCTATTTAACTAACACAGTCCCAGTGGGGAAAGGTGTATGGCAGGGGTGTCTGCTTGCCCCTACGCTATTTCACCTTTATGTTAATGGAGTAGTCTCAGTTATGAGGAACCCAGAGTTTCATTCTCCAAGATTGGATGACATTTAAATCCCTATACTTCTTTACGCAGATGATACCATCTTGCTTTCATGTACTCAGGTCGGTCTTAGGCGCATTATGTCACGTTTTCAAGAATACTGTAATGAGGAATTCTTAACAGTTAACTACACAAAAACTAAACTCCTCGCTCTAGAATCCAGCACCGCTGGTTTATGGAGAACAAAATCATAGAACAAGTACCCTGGCATACGTACCTTGGGGTAATATTTGCTCAGACTACTTCCTGGTGTCTCCATTTGAAGGCTGTGCTAGAGCAGGCTAGATCTGTGTCTAAAGGTATTCTTGATTTTTATATTACAAAGGATAGGATTAAATATTTGCTGTCTGACAGGGATGTGGATGTATCCTCTTGGGTGGCTAGATTTTGTTTTGTATTATGTAAGATTAAGAAAGCAATTTAAGAAACTTAAAACATATTTTTGATTGTCTGTTGTAAGATTATTTATCCCTCCAGGATATTGTATTTTATGTTTTTTATGCTTTTTGTAATGGCATTTGCTTATACAATAAACTTTGAAACTTAAATAACTGGGAAGTAAGGAGGAAGCACCAGTCAGCTGACCCAGCTGGAAGGGGGGGAGTGAGGGTATGTAGATAACACCCCAGTTTGTTCCTGAACTGCTAATCTCATTAATGGATTTCCAGAATTTACAAAGACCACGTTTTTCACCCAATATTTCATCCACCAACAGAACAAAATTGATTTTAGAGGGGGACAACCAAGTTCAAGCCTGGTAAGTACCTGCGGTGTACCCCTTGGAACCGCCAATAGGGCACACAACATTTTATTTTTGATAGTTTCAACTTTATCAAGGTAATCCCATCCCCAGATCGGGAAACCGTAAGCTATCTTGGTAATTACTTTTGCTTAATATAATCTTATAGCCGGGGGGATCAGCTTCCCCCCATTTGAATAATAAAACTTCAACAGCATTGCTATTGTCTTCGTAGCAGTGTCAACGACAGCTTTGAAATGAGCAGACCAAGAAAGACTAGCGGTAATTACTATGCCCAGATACCTAAAGGAATTCACCTGCTCTATATCGTGCTTCTCAATGCACCATTTCAGAGGATGGGATCTTGATCCAGCCCCTACAATCATAGTCTTTGTTTTTGAATAATTTATTTCTAGATATTCTTGTTTACAGTATAAATTCAAACTATTCATGGCTCTCTTTAAACCTATCTGGGACTGGGACATTAGTATAGTATCGTCCG
>QEPC01002005.1:106840-122054 GCA_003113815.1 Sphenodon punctatus | reverse complement strand
CAGTGACAGTCTCTTTCAGCATACTAAAGAATTATCTTTCACAAACACACAATGAAAACAGACATGCATACAACTCTGCTTTAACACAACTTTAACACTTCTTATGCATGTTGGAGGGCTGTACTGGTATCCTATGTAGTCCTGCAACATGCATAAGAAATGGTAAGGCGGTAAGCAGTGTTAAAGCAGAGTTAAGGTGCATGTCTGTTTTCACTCACACCCTTCCTACCTCCTTTAGTTTTCATCTTGATCCTAGACACACAGTTCCCTCCTTCCTTGGTGTTACCTTTCTTTGTTCTTCAACAGGCATAGGTAACCTGTAACTATTGATGAAGTGGTAGGGGAGTGGCATAATTTAAAGGTTATAATATGAATTATGTTGCAAACTTTTTTTTAAAGTCAAAATTAATTATCTTTTATTTTTGCCATTGTACAAACCTAATAAAAGGTACATTATTAAATGAGCTCCCTTTAAATGTAGACTGTCCTCAAATTCCTTTTCATAAAAATAAGTAAAAAGTGTAATCAAATTCCAAGGCCTAATGAACACATGTGACATTTGTGAATGTCACACTGACTGAAAAAGTGAAAGACACGAGTAATGTGAGAACGATTAAGTTGAAAGTAGGATTGGCCTTAGAATTAGTGGGGCCCAGGGAAAAGTTAAAAAGAGGGGCCCCTGTGGCTCCACCCCTCCCCATCGCATAAAAGTGATTTTTTAATCTATCACAACAACATGTAAGTGAAAGAATGTTTACATGTTTTGCACATCCATGGACAGGAGACACAGCCAGGGACAGGGGCCTTTGGTAGCTAGGATTTATAAAGCCTTTCACACCACAGTCCACTGTAGTGCACAGCTACCCCAGCTCGGGTGGGTGCACAGCTTGGGTGACCCTCAGAGTGACCTGGCAGCAGCACCACCTTAATTTGAGCAGCCACCCATTGGGTTGTCAGGCACTTCCCCAGGGAGATTAGCCCAGGACACGTCAGCAGCACAGAGGATCTGCCTGCCACTGCCATGGCTCAGAACTGGAGCTGCTGCCTCTGAAGACAGACATCAATCTGCTGAAGGCAACAGTAACCAGGTGAGGAGATCTTTGCTGCCAGGGTGGAGCACCAGCTGACAGTCTGCCATGTCCACTGCTGGGCTGGGATTCCATCCAGAGCCATCTAGCAACAGGCTGACTCCCACACACAGCACCTGTGGACTGACAGAGGGGAGAGTCTGTGGTACTCCACCCTCTCTCTTCCCCTGCCCTTTCCCCCCAAGGGCCATCTAATTGATTCACTTGCTTCTGGTGGCTGCTGCTGAGGATCCAGGCAGTGGATGCAGGGTGGGTTGCGGCTGCCTCTCTGTCCACTCCCTCAACACACCACAGCCTTCTGGGCCCCATGCTACTAACCCCTTCTGCTGCTGCATCCTTGGGATCCCTCACTCACTCTTTGTTTGCTGTTGCTACAGAGTGCCTCTTGCCACCACTGCTGCTTCCAGGAAGTTCCCAATTCTGATGACTTCCTGACTTTTGAGATAGAAATGGGGGCTGGGTGATGGAATTCTGGAGTTCCACAGGGCTTCCAAGCCCTGCTGGAAATATCGGGGGGGGGGGGGGTACATGACTCTTTGTGACCCCCACCCCACAAGTTACCTCTGTTAATAGAGGTGCTTATCCCAAACTTGTTAAAGAGAGAAAAGGTGCCCTACCCATCTCCGCCCTCCAGAAATGAAAGCAGCTAGGGCAGGGAGTCAGCCAGCTCTTTCTTAGGGTGGATTAATCGCGTGTTAATGACTCCCTTTGTCTGCTGTACCTAGTAAAAACCTTACCCTGAGGTACAAGATTAAAAAAACCAAAAAAACCTACTACTACACAGGCCAAAAAGGCACTGTTTGAGCTGTCTCTTATACACATCTAGATGTGTATAAGAGACAGGAACTGGAGCTGCTGCCTCTGAAGACAGACATCAATCTGCTGAAGGCAACAGTAACCAGGTGAGGAGATCTTTGCTGCTAGGGTGGAGCACCAGCTGACAGTCTTCCATGTCCACTGCTGTGCTGGGATTCCATCCAGAGCCATCTAGCAACAGGCTGACTCCCACACACAGCACCTGTGGACTGACAGAGGGGAGAGTCTGTGGTACTCCACCCTCTCTCTTCCCCTGCCCTTTCCCCCCAAGGGCCATCTAATTGATTCACTTGCTTCTGGTGGCTGCTGCTGAGGATCCAGGCAGTGGATGCAGGGTGGGTTGCGGCTGCCTCTCTGTCCACTCCCTCAACACACCACAGCCTTCTGGGCCCCATGCTACTAACCCCTTCTGCTGCTGCATCCTTGGGATCCCTCACTCACTCTTTGTTTGCTGTTGCTACAGAGTGCCTCTTGCCACCACTGCTGCTTCCAGGAAGTTCCCAATTCTGATGACTTCCTGACTTTTGAGATAGAAATGGGGGCTGGGTGATGGAATTCTGGAGTTCCACAGGGCTTCCAAGCCCTGCTGGAAATATCGGGGGGGGGGGGGGACATGACTCTTTGTGACCCCCACCCCACAAGTTACCTCTGTTAATAGAGGTGCTTATCCCAAACTTGTTAAAGAGAGAAAAGGTGCCCTACCCATCTCCGCCCTCCAGAAATGAAAGCAGCTAGGGCAGGGAGTCAGCCAGCTCTTTCTTAGGGTGGATTAATCGCGTGTTAATGACTCCCTTTGTCTGCTGTACCTAGTAAAAACCTTACCCTGAGGTACAAGATTAAAAAAACCAAAAAAACCTACTACTACACAGGCCAAAAAGGCACTGTTGGAGGGGGTGAAGTGCAAGGAAGACAAATTTGCAGATGACACAAACTTATTCAAGATAGTTAAGTTAAAAAAAACCAGACTGCAAAGAGTCACAGAAGGATTTCACACAACTGCGTGTCTCAATAACAAACTGGTAGATGAAATTCAGTGTGCAAACCTCCACCCATTGAAGTCAATAGCAAAACTCTCAGATTTATTGGTGGCAAAGTGGTCTGCCAATGATGAGGGAAACAAAATAATGGACGTAGGGTGTTTTTCAATGAGTAAGGCTGGGGCGAGGGTGTTCCTGGCTGCTGAGTGGCACAGCTGCAGCCACTCAGGTGGAGTGCATTGGGCAGGATCTACTGTGCAGTTCCCAGTGTGGCTGCCTCAGAAGTGGTCACTCATTCCCTCTGTGCCATTGACCATGGTGGAGGGGGTAACACACTGGGCTGGCCTCTGAAATGTCCTGGGCATGCACGCTGGGGAACCAGGCTCCCCAGAGCTTGCGGCTAGTTCCTGTGACTTGCAAAGGCCATGTCCCCCGCCTACAGTGCCTATGGGTGGTGGACATGTCTGCTGGCATGGGTGGCTACCTGAGTTCTTATGGGAAGGGGATATGTGAGAGACAGTTGCCACACCTTTTTGGCTTGCCCCACAGAGTGTACCTCAGATTTCTTGGCAGTGTGTCTTGAGTGGCCATGAGTGGGTGCTGAGTGACTCATGGGAGTGTGTATCCCCCCACACTACCTTCAGTTAGGTGGTTGTATGAGTGGCTTTTGAGTAGTCATATAATATTATTGTTTTGTTTTTATTGTTATTAATTAGCATTTATATAGCGCCAGCGATGTACCTGCTGCTTTACAAAAACAAGATAGACACGGTCCCTGCCCGAGAGCTTACAATCGAAAGACAGGAAGAGGGGAGACAGGGAAGGGGGAACCGAGGAAGAGACAAGGGATGTTACATATGTGGTAGCATCTCATTTTAAAACACCCATAGGAAAAAATAATCCTAATTATTAAATGTACACAGTGGCTGTTTTTACACACACATTTCTCCTGGATGTTTGCTGTTACATCCTGAACTTTCTGTGTGTCTAAATCACTCACCCAGATCTTAAACATCCTGATCTTTGAAATTCTAAGTAGAACTTCTCCCAGAACATTTCTGTGTAAAAAATTCTCCTGGTAAACTGCTTTGCTCCAGGCAGCTGTGGTCACTTGGTTTCCATGGCAGCCTGTCACATCTACAGCTGTGGCTACTTTAGGCTGCCTCAGGGCAGTGTTTGTGTGAAGAATGCATCCAGGAACTGCATCAGGGCAGTGTGTGTGTGAAAAATGAATCCGAAGCTTACATGTGGACATGTAAACCCAGAAGACTGAAAAATCCAGAACTTTAAGGTGTGTGTAACAATGCCCAATGTTGGGTCCTCAATTAGGTGTTACTATTCAGGAAAAAAAATCTTGAAGTCATTGTGAATAATTAATTGAAGACATCAGCCCAACATGCAGTAGTGATCAAAATGGCAAACAGAATGTTAGGAATTGCTGACAACAGGATAGAAAATAAAACAGAAAATATCCTAATAATACTTATATAAATGCATGGTGCCTGACACCTTGAATATTAAGTGCAGTTCCAGTTGCTTCATCTCAGAAAGATCATAGTGGAACTGGAAAAGATGCAAAGACAGAAACAAAGATGATCAAAGGTATGGAAGAGCTTCTTTATGAGGAGAGGTTTAGTAGAGTGAGGCATTTCATGTTAGAGAAGAGACAACTGAGGTGGGATATGGTAGAAGTATCCAAAATACTAGAACCAAGTGACACTTAATGAAATTAGTTGACAATAAATTTTAAACAAAAGAAAGTACTTTTTCCCCACTGCACAATTGACCTGTAGAACTAATCGCATGGGGACATTGTGAATGCCAATAGCAGAACTTGGATTGGATCATTTCTTAGAGGGCGGCTTCATAAATGATTGTTAATCACATTGGTCACAGAGATGAGACATCTGACTCTTGGAGGCTGGGAGCTAATAGCAGAAAATTGATCTCTGTATATGATGATGTGCATTTCTTAGGAGCAACTGTGTAATTTTGGAAATTGGGGAAATTTTGGTCAAGTTCCTGGAAACATGCACCTTCTCTCCTGAAATGTTCCATAACATATGCATATGATGTGGGTGCCAACACTTCTATTTTTAATGTCTCATCAGCAATTTCCATGACTAAACCTCAGAAACTAGGTTTATCTTCAACACTTCAGAAGGCCAAAAGGCTACTCAGATTTAAAGATAACCATTTCAGGCAGTCAAATCATCCTTCTTTGTTAATACAGAGCTTTGTATGGAGTTGCAAAATTCCCTATTGCTTTTCTCATACAAAAAAACTGTCAAATACTGAAAAAAACTTAAATGTGAATGAAAACTTATTTTGGTCAAAACTTTCATTACAAGAATAAGAGCAATTTAATTTTAGACTTTGGGATGTCAAAACAACAATAACAACAACAAACTGGACATGTGATGAAGAAGGTTTTGAGTCTTGTAGATGAATCCTGGTAGCAGAGACCATCGGAGAAGCACTTGACATTATCGTGTAGCTGCTGGATTCAAATGTGTGCCCCTTTGCCCTGTTCTTCCTGTTACTTTATGCAGAAGCGTGAGCCAATTTAGCCACTCAGGGGAAAAACTTGGCAGATGAAGAGCCCAGATGCCAAGCTATGGATTTTACTTTTCCACCTGTGGCATCTGAGTCTAGTTGGTCTTTAACCTTTCTTCCTGCAGAAAGTGTAAGAATGCTATGTGGCTTTTAGTTACAGAAATACTTGTCGATGTCCTCCTAGGAAGCATTTACTTCCAAGTCATGTCTAGTAATGAAGAATTCATATTCTGTTATATTATGATTCCTATTGCACAACATGCACAGATACTATGGGTAACTTCAGACATTACGAGATCAGAGTCAACCACAGTGAACCACACTCAATCCCTCTGTGCAGCCAATGAGCCTTGAACGTCTGTTCAACGGCATCCATATATTCACCACAGTCAATCACCGGTAGGGGCCAAGGCCAACCATGGTTCTGGAGAAGTACCACCTCCACAGCCTCACAGAAGTCATGGATGATGCCGGTGATGGTTGTGAAGCCCACTCTTAAGTGTTGAGCCATGGAATGGCAGGAATCCGGGGTGGACAGGGCCCAGACAGCTATGGCCACCCACTGCGCAACTGGGATAGGGGAGCGCTAGGGTGTGTGCATCTGCTCCAACCAGGGCTGCAGTAGGCCCCCATTATGGTCAGGTACAGAGAGTCCACTACCGTCCTTGGGGTCGGACTCCGACGATGACACGCTGGTCACCCTGAGCCAGTGGATGCGTGGTGAGCACTCCAAGCAGAGCCCTATTGAACATCCGGTCACGGAGGGATCAGAGACGGACATAGGAGGTAGGCACAGGGCGTGGAAGACACAGGGGCCTGTACAGACCCAGTGAGGGAGCAGGGGGGGGGGGGTACAACAGGCAGGAACTATACCAACCAACCAACACCCCCCTTCCGTATTGCAGGAGCGACCAAGCGAGAGGAGGAGGCAACTGAGGGGGAATGAGCACCAGGAGTGGTGAACCACATGGTGGAAGGTAAGCAGAAGGGATGGAGCCCTCCAGAGGGCAGGAGGGTGACAGGGGGGCAGGTGGGACACGGGAGTAGGGGAGGGGAACCCCAACACCACACCCCCATGGCCGTTCCCACACATGACTGATACCACCACCATTGGAGGCTGAGGTGGATGGGGAGCAGGAGCAACAGCAATGGGTGGAGCAAGGTGAGCCGGAGGAGTGACTAACGGGCCAGCAGAGGGTGATGGCCCAAGGGGGAGCAGATCGACCTGCACACACAGCTCCCAGGGGACCCCAGGAACCGGTGTCCAGAGTTGGTGGGCGGGGCGCTGAGGGTGACCACGATGGAACAGGGGAGGTGTAGCGGGTCACAGGTGCATGGAGGGAGGGGAGGGGACCCAACCACCCAAGGGGAAGGGGGAGGGATGGGCAGGCATCCCAGACCATGCCCCAGCACCATTCCAGCTGCCCAACCAAGCTAACCAAACCCGTAATCTGCAGAACCGGTGCCCCGGAAGCTGGCCTGGCTCTGGGAGGGACCAATGCCGGCAGCCCAGAGGATGCAGT
Organism: Sphenodon punctatus; assembly: GCA_003113815.1. NCBI lineage: Eukaryota > Metazoa > Chordata > Lepidosauria > Sphenodontia > Sphenodontidae > Sphenodon > Sphenodon punctatus. The sequence continues at coordinate 115,094 of QEPC01002005.1, read as the reverse complement.
ACTGGGCATGTGTGTTTCACCGGCGGGAGGACCTGGCAGAGGAGATAATGAGGACCAGCGCAGAACAGGGGGAGGCGATGATCACCTCCATTGACAGGATGGAGGCAGCCACCAGCAGGGCCATGGAGCAGGTGGAGGGATGGGCCAGGCACCTCCTAGCCGAGACGAAAAAGGAGAGGCAGCTGCAGAGATTATTTTTTTTTGTAAAATTATGTTTAATTTATATCCCGCACTCTCCCACCTAAAGGCAGCTTGAGGCGGCTTCCAGCATAAACATAATACTTAAGAAACATAAAGTGTACAATGCACCACACAGAATTAAAAAAACATCACTAACACAATACAATCCCCATATAATCCAATAACAACTTATACAATTCAAAATACCCCAGCTCAAATGCAGCAATACATCAATGCCTTACCCTTCCCTCCATAATCCTCCCCCAATGATACCAGCTTTCAACCACTACCCTCCACTACTTTCCACCCTCCACCCTGCTGCCACCAGGGGGAGGCCCTCACCCCACCCTTCTGCTCTCACCAGAAAGGAGGGTACCTTCACATGCTAGATATACATATTCCCCCTCCCACCAAATGCTAAGAACTCCAACCCCATCTGCCGGGCCCCACCAAAAGGCACAGTCAAATGGCACACCCCTTTGGACGTGCCCCCGGCACGGCCATCGGCACAGCCGCCGGCACAGCTATCGGCTGCTCCCAGGAGTTGTAGGAGTGACCTGGAATCTGGCTTCCCCAGGACCCACCCCCTTCCTAAAAATGGAGGCGGCGGCAGCAAACTCTAGTTGCCGAGTAGGCGTCCCTGCGCCCGCCAACACCCAGGCTCCCAGGGGGAAGATAACAAACACCCCCTTCGAGACTCTTTAAGGGGGAAGAGGGGGCGATGGCAACTACCCTAACAGGCATGTCTGCATGAAGGGGGGGCTGATAGTTCTTGCCTCTCTCAACAGCCTCCATGGACGGGCTCAAATGCCACACCCCCTCATACATAGTCTAAAGGGGGGGCTGGTCATAATCAACTCCACTGTCCGAGTCCAACCCTTTGACTGACATGTCCTGATGAGCACTGTTACCACCAGCAAGAATCCCACCAGCTCTCCGGCTCCGCTCTCCTTTCTCCACTGCCGCTGCTACTCCCATCCTCTAGACAAACAGGGACTGGGGCTGCTCTGCTTGATGTTTCCGCTGCAGTCTCACATTAGGCCACATTACCCCACATAAGGCCATGATGCAGCTGATGGTCTGTTCAGCAGCCATCATATGTTCACCCACAGGGTGGGCGGGTGGGAAGCTCACCATGACAAGTGGGTTGGAGAAAACCGATGATGTATTGCAAGCCACTGTTGCCCCACCCAGGTAATGTGAGGCAATGAGGTTGCTTCCCATATGATTGGTCCTATGCACCCCTGCTGTGTGGCAAGGTCTGCCAGCACCAGAGAGCTGCAAGCAAAAGTTCTAGAGCAGTCTGAGGAGTGACCACATCCCACCTGCAGTCTGCCCAATCAGGCCTGGGAAACTCTGGCTTGTACAGCAACATGTTTCCAACAATGGCCACCCCCCAAGCACCAACTGAGCAGCATCCACCACAGGGCAATGAAGTATGACAGCCAGTCCAGTGTGGAAAGCTATTGAACCAGGGGGCTGCCAACACAACTTCTTAATGGTAGCCACAACTCCGGTATGTGTGACCATTATCATGGTCACAAGCATCAACCAGCACTGCCACCTCAGGAACATCAGGAGTGCAGGCCCCCGCTGTGCCTCTCCAATAAGCCCCTCCAAGCCAGCCTCCAGAGGGGAACCATCTGGCCAGATGAGAAGATGAAGGTGTTTTTCAGCCTGTCCCCTTGTCCAATCCAACATCAGCACCAAAGGGGATTTAAACACAGGCCCTCCTGTCCCAATGGGAGAAAATAGAGCAGAGAGAGCAGTTGCAGGCACTGGCAGTGGGTGGGCATTTTTGACACGTGGCGTGGTCACACATGCGGGCATCACGGGACCACACATGCCAGATGGAGGCGATACAGTGGTTGATGGACACTATTGACCGCCAGGCCGCTAAGCACTCCCAGAAGCTGGACCGGTCCCTAGAGATCGGCACCTCATTGCTGCTACATGCGGGCATGATGAGTGCCTACATCATGGCAGCAGTACTCCCGGGTGCCATACTGGTTGCAGCCCCACACCCACCTGCCATCCCACCGCCAGTGCCCATCCCTCAGCAGCAGCAGTAGCCCTGACCACAAGGCCCACGTATCTGCCTCCCTGTCCTGCTAGGGCTAAGACAGCAACAGCCACCCTACCAGGTGCAGCAGCAGCAGGCAGTTCCAGGCCCGGACAAGCCCCCAGCAGCGGCCACAGCAGAGAGCCAGGAGGCCACGCAGAGCCAGGAAGTGATGGAGGGGGACACCAGTGCAGGTGAGGGTGGGTTGCAGACCACGGAGCAGCCTGCACAGCAATGGAGAGGTCGCCCCAGGAAGCAGGAGGGGTCAGGGGCAGGGGGAAGAGGAGGGGAAGTAGGGGATCACTGTACATATAATTAAGACACCTTTATTCACTATAACCATCATGTCCGTCATTCATTGATACACATGCCGGGGACCCCGAGGTCAGAAGCTACAGCTTGCCATAGCTACGTTCCTCATCTTGGTAGCCAAATGGCGGATGATGATTAGATTTCAACTAAACAGACCATATCCAACATAGGCACTTTAATCTAGGGCCATCTGGGTTTCCCCAATTTGCCAAGAGTTAGGCTGATGATGGTTATTTTGACAACAAAGTATAACTCACTAAATATTGGGGGTATCCTGGCAGCAAAATGGCAGAAGATGATCAGATTGCGATTAAACGGAACAAATCTAGCGCAGGCAGCTTAACTTAGGGCTAGTTGGGACTTTCCAACTTGCCAAGGGTCGGGCAGATGGCAGTTACTTTGCTAATCAAGTTGGGACCTGCCTCTGCCCTCCCCACTCTCTTCCTCGGATTGGTGACTCATCCCCTGTGACCCTGCTCTGTCACCATGTGGACCCCTGTCTGTTCAGCGGCCTGTATTGCTGTTGGGTGCCTGTGGTGCCTGTGCTGTCCCTAGGGTATTGGGTGCCTTCCCCCTGTCCTGGTCTGTTCTGTCCCCGTCCCCCTCCTGTTTTGTTGGCCATTGTTGGCCTCAGCCCCCTCCTCCCCTGTGTCCTTGCTGCTGTCTCTTGGGCTGCCCGGTGCGGTGTTCCCCATCCCCCCTTGTGTGCCCCTGTGTGTCTCCCCCTTGCTCCCTTTCCCTTTCGGCTCTGCGTGTTCTCAGCAGTGTGTGTGTGGTTTGTGTTTGGCTCTGTTCGTGGCTTCCTTCTCCCTGTTGTGTGTGTGCGGTTTGGCCGTTCACCTCCCTCCTCCCCCTCCCTTCCCATTTCCCTCGCATGGGTGGTGCTTTGTGGCGCTTATGGCTTCCTTTGCCCTCCGTCGTCCGTGTCTGTGTTCCACCCCGCCCTGGTGACTTCTGGGGGTTCTTGCCATGGTCCAGGATCGATGTCATGTCTGTTGCACTATCCCAGATAGTGGCCTGGCTATCTGTTTCCTTGCCATGGTCCCTCTCCCGTCATGTCTTTTTGAGGCCTGTCGGAACCACGGGTTGGGGCTGGACAGCTAGCTACAGTTGGGAATCCACTGTGGCAACCCCGGAGCATGTCACGTCTGATATTACACTATGTCACTTTTAAATGGAGGATGGAAGTCCAGTTATACATCTAACTTCAGCTTTCAAGATAGAATATTTTCTCAATAGATAGATATTGATCAAATAAAATAACCCAATTTTGTTTTTTATTCTTATCATATAAAGTTATGACCACAAAATATCAGGTGTGATAGGGTAGACTTTTTTATTTTAATGGAAGATATTTGTGAATTGCAAGACAAATTATTTATAATATAGTTATCATTACTTTTGGATATTGGTGATTAGTCTGTTCTCTGTCCCATACATGGCAGTACGTTTTGTGCATCAGTCATTTCTCATGTTGTATAAATTGGGATATTCTTCCAACCGGAGTAGTTTTGCCAGTAAAAAAACAAACTAACAATAACAACAAAACAACCCCCCAAAAACATAGATTATGGCTTTATGTAATAAATTATCAAAAATAACTAACTGTATTAGGCTATGATAAGGTTATTGCTTATATTTTAAGTCTGGTGTATCACATGAAATTTATTACTAAAGCAACACATAACCTTTGAGACTACCTCATGCTGTTGAAATATTATTTACAAGATAAGCCCACTTATTTGCTTAACTCTGGAAGAAATGTATGTGCATTTTCTATTTTTGACCACATACATTTCTCCCCGAGTTAAAAAATAGAGGCTGTACTCTAAATCTAACCCTCCTGTGTTGTAAGTTTTTTTTTTTTTTATCTTCCAACATGTTCTCTTTGACTCTTTTCCTAAATATTTATTACCAGGTACCTCGATGTATAATTGTCACATTTCTCTTACAAGGGAAACATCAAAGCATCTTTTATTCATTTCACTTGGAGTATAACCAAGAGATTTTTGTAATGTAGTCTTATCCTATTAACTACCTCTACATCTCCTGACTTCTGTAAAGCAGACACATTGGATCAGATTCTGAATGCTCGGACTTCATGCTGGAGAAAACAAGTAAGCAAAAGGGTGATCTGGTGTCCCAGTCTCTCCAGATCCTTCCAGACCTCCCTTCTCCAGAAAGTAGCTACCGTGAGTACAACATTTTTTTCTCAGGGGCAAGCACCATTCACCAATTCCCTTTGACAGTTCATGCTGCCCCATCTAGATCTCCCTGCTCACCTGCCCTGGTTTCCCCAGAATTCAACCACACAGTGAAACCAGCCAAGCCCTCTCAGCCATGCATTTGCACAGGTGTTGACGGTCCAGACTTGCCTCCTTCTCCACCAGCAAGCTGCCAGTACCATCTTTGAAAAGGGTTGAGCATGCTCAGAAAGGGCCACTCAGGCCATTTGGGAGCATGCTCAATTGGGTTTTTTAAACTTTCAAAATAACCAGTCAGGAAGAGACCTTGCATAGGTGCAGAACCCCTCTGGAAGGTAATTAACCCACCCCGACATCCCTGCTAGGCCCCCCATTCCTCCTATAAGCACCCACCCCACCCCTGACCCATACTAATTCCCCACCCCCTTCCCTGGCCCCTGCTGACCTATTCCCTCCCCAGCCAGCTGGGGCCAGGGAAGGGGAGCAGGGACCTAGCACTGGCCTCCGGCCCCCGCTTACCTGTCTTTAGCCCCCCTTCCCTGCACTCGGCCAAGGATTTTCTGAATTCCAAATTCTGGGGCCCTTCCTTGGAACTTCAGAGCTCAGGAAACTGAGTTCTCTATGTTTTCCAAAGAAAACTGAGGACGAAGTTTCAGTACTAGTCTGGATCCACAAAACACTAAGACATTTTTGCTCAAACTTTCAAAGTCCAGGTGGGCGCATTTCCCCCTTCCCCATGGTCCATGACAGGGGGAGGGGGGGGGGCTGCCTCTGTGGCTATGGTGGGAGCTGCCCAGTTGAATCCCTCTCCACATAATCCACTTGTCTGGGTGCTCCATGGCAGAACCGCACTGTGGCCATGGACATCTCACCCCAATTGCCTTGCTCATTTAAAAACACCCAATGAGAGAGAGAAAATAAAAAATGAAAAACAATTAAAACCGTAAAACAAGTCCCTTCAGCCTTCAACAGAAACCAAGTGGGAAACATCTGAGTCCTGAGGATGAAAATGTTTGGAAAGCCATAAAAGCCTGTAAGTAGTATACGTGAAACACTTGCTCAGTCTTCAAGCCAGAATTTGGTCTGGTATAAATCAGTATCTTCTACTGCCCTGTTTTACTAAATACATTAAAATATGAACATTTTGAAGTCACAAATTTCAATCTTCATAGAGCATAGAGCTCATCTCTTCTATTTTTTCAGTAGCTGTAAAAACAAAACATTAGAAAATTAGATAATTTGTATTTAACATTTTACAAACAACCTTAACTTTCTCCCCACATTTCCACCAAGATTTACTATCACATATATGAAACACTATCTTATGCACATGTTTGATAAGTTTATATATAACAGAAGTTGAATTTAGCAAAGATTTACATTTAAAATATACAACTGAGATAAAATGCCACATTTTCACTTCTTCGTTTGTGAATAAATATTTCATCTTTAACATCACGGATCAGAAACTCTTCCCTTGGAAATGATAACTTAAGTCTGTAATATATTGGCAGATAATTGAGAGAGGGATTCCAATATCCAAAATAAGCTACTTTGCTAAGTATCACCAAAAACTGCAAGTGCAACATTTCTAAAGCTGCTCAGCGATGCATGTGATTAGAATCTGCCCTTTGGAAACTTGACATTGTGTTAGACCCACCCCCTAGAGGGCTTTGTAAACAAAGAAAAGACTTGGATTCAGTGTTGACGCTAAGTTCGTGGGAAATGAGCAGCAGTCGAATCATCCAAAAGGTAAGACGAACTATAATATTGGTCACTGATTCATCAAGAAATAACTGGTAGGCAATAAAGGCACGGACTATGCAAATTATTTTAGGGCAGAGAGAGAGAGAGAAAGGATTTGAATTGTCCCTATTCTGCAAATATGAAATATTAAATTGCTAATAGTACTTTACATAGAGGGTCTTCACTAAGCTGCTATAGGATAGTTATATCTTAATTCAATTCCCACTGGTTATTTAAAACCATTTGTTGGAGGTAAGAAACTATATAACTAATCCATTTCTATTTCAAAGTTGTTACACCTCAGTAAATAATTTGGTGTTTAATTAGCAATCCTCTTAAAACTAAATTAAATCCATATTTGATGCACTTAAAGTGTTAACCAAACACGGATCCTTTTGGTGTGGCAATTTCAGATTCATACTGGCAGTCAAGGTTCAATAATTCTGCATTCCTGGAGATTAGGAAGCCTGAACTCAAGTCTTATATAAATGATTTCTATCCAATATTTCATATATACATACAGAAAACCACACATCAGGAAAAAACAAAATAAGACCAAAATTATGCTCTCATTTTTATCTCATTGAGTATATCTAAAATTCATAATATCAATTATAAAAAGAAAGGGAAATTAATATTATGATTTCAATGTTCATATTTATATCTATCTTTTAAAAGCTACTGTTAAAAGATTCTTTTCTAGAACAAATTATTACTAATGTAATAAATACTGCTCTGGATTTCTGACTTGCCTGACAAAGGATCCTGTGAGGTCCGAAAGATTGTAAACCTCCACCAACCTAAGTTGGTCCAATAAAAGATATCTCTATGCTACTTTGTCTCTATGGGTGAAAACAGACATGATGCTAACCACCCTTTAACCACCCTTGGTGGTTATTTATGCATGTTGCTGGGCTGCATTGGTGCCCTATGCAACCCTGAAACATGCATAAATGACAACCAAGGGTGGTTAAAGGGTGGTTAGCATCATGTCTGTTTTCACCCTATGACCTATTTTGGGGACCAACACGGCAAACACACTCTCTCTGTTGTTATGTATTAACACTGAACAAATCAACCAGGGGCCCTATTGATAATAGTTTTATTCACTATACAGCATTAGACTCATAGGTCCTTTTTACACGGATGGAGGTGGGTGGAGGGATGGGTGTTTGGCCATGGTGGGTGGACGTGGGTGGGTGGTCGTTTACACGGACACCCACCCACCTCCACCCACAGAGTCTCCTCCGGTTTTCGGGAGGGCTCCGTGGGTGGAGATGGGTGTGCAATGGGTGGAGGTGGGTGTAGAGCGGGAGAATGCACACCCCCCCACCCATCCCATTTGGTGTTCACACGGGTAAACACTGAGTGAACACCCATACCCCCACCCACAGCTTGCCATTTATACAGACACCACCCCCGCACACCCACCTGAACACCGAGCGGGGGAGGGCGGGATGTACATGTAAAAATGGCCATAGAATTGTTGAGCTCAAAAATAATCTAGTCCAACCTCCTGCCCCAAGACAGGAAATCCTCTAGCTCACAGAAAGATGCTTGTCTAGCCAGGTTTTGAAACCGTACAAGGAGGGAGATTCCACGACAACTGATTCCAACTTGTTGAAGGATTTGAGCCTAGCAGGACCTTACAGCATCCTGCCCCAAGTGTGGTTCACCAAAGTGAACACAATATTCCATAGGGGTGTGCAATTTGTTTTGGTTTTCTGGGTACAATTATTTAAAAAAAAAA
>QEPC01002005.1:51777-95237 GCA_003113815.1 Sphenodon punctatus | reverse complement strand
TCTCCCCCTGCCATGCAGGGTGCCTGCCTCTGACTGGCACTGAATATGCTGATATTCATCTGAATAATGATCTTCACAGGGACAACATCAATTGCTTATATAATTGGGTCCCTTTATCAAAATCTCCTGTACATTTGCTGAACTGGCAAGAAAGGTATTTAATACATTCTTGCCAAATATCCTGTAAACAGAATGGAATATCAAAATGTAACAGCTGGGAATGTATTTTCAGGTTAATGTCTTATAACCTTGGGACCCTTTATACACGCTTTCTGAAAATTGGCAAAAGTATTAAGCCTATGGAGCGACGTACGGTACACAGGTTTCATAAACATTGGATGCAAGATAAAGAAGTTGGAGCCATGAATGCATATGGAGCTTTTCTTAAAATCACAACATTCAATTGCTTCTGAAATTGATTTCCTTTATCTAATCATTCCACAATTTGGTACCCATAATGCCCTCTATTGGGGGTACAATCTCTCCAAATTTCATCAAAAATAAATAGGAAGCAAAAATATTATAGCCAGAAATATGTTTTTCAGGTTTTCCCCTTTATTTAAAAAACCAAATGTCATTTTCAGTTCTTAATTACACCAAACTAAAGATCGAACTGAGCCCAATCAAACTTAGTACTGAATCCAAACGCATCATTTGATCCAAACCACCGAACGGCCAAATATCCAAACCTGGTTCTGTTCACACATCCCTATGTTTCACAGACTCGGCGCTTCTGTGTATGAGCTGTTCAGTGTGTCTTCTGCTACTTTTCAGTCACATTATTTGATACAAAAATAGACCTCTCCCTCTTCCCATTCTTATACCACCACCCCCGGCAGTCCCCTCCAATTACACATTCCTAACTCTGTGTGTTACTGCAAACTGACAATAACTTGGGGTGCTTGCAATGACAAAACAAACCTGTGCTATTGCCCACCTTCCTGGGAAATACCCTGCCTGCACCTGACCACTGCTCCTTTGCTCTGCCTGCCTCCTCCTGTTGCTGCCCAAAGGTCTCTCTCAGATGTGCTGCCCTCTGGAGCGATTGCTGCTGCAAGCTAATGATGCCCTGCCACCCACTGGGCTACTGCCATTCCATTCTGTGATTATGGTCTCTCTCCCTTATGTCTCCTGACCCCCAGGCATGCTCTCAGCAACTCTTGAAGCCATGACATGCTAGCTAGTTGGGTGAGTAAGTTTTCTCCTCTCCTTCTGCTTCCTGCCAGTGTCTGGTTTGTCCTTTCCACCTGCTGTGTGGCAATCTCTCACTGATATTCCTGCCTCCCAAGGGCTTTCTCTTCAACCAGGCTTGCCATACTTAGTGAACCCCTGTCTCCTCCTGTTTAAGTGCCTGCCTGCTTCAGTGCCCAGCACCTGCTGCATGCCTGTGTTTGCTCTGTCCTCTACCTAGCTGCTGCATACCAGTCTCACTCATATTTCTTCCACCCTGGGGCACTCTCAGCAGATTTGGGGAAGGGACACTGTCAAGATGGCAATTTTAGAAGCACTTTTGGAAGATGTGGAAATGAAAACCTTGGTTTTATGTTATTGATTTTTTATGTTTTTCATTTTTAATAACATAAACAAAAATGGGCATTTTTGTTTATTATTGTGAAACATAAATGAATAATATTTTATAAATAAAAATGAAAACTTTTTTTCCCTTGTACACACCCCTACTGTGGCTTCACTTTGTCTAGGATCCTCACAGGCCCACAAGAGTAATTTCTCCCATCTACATCATATAATACCTGCATGTATTGTCCTCAGAGATGGCCTTACCACAGGGCAACCTGGGACAACTGCCTGAGATCCCTCTCTTTTCTCTAATTCTGGGGTCCCCGCAATGACTCCTGATTTCACCAGCATAGGATGTGGTGTGTCAAACACAACCACATTTATGTCCCTGAAGAGAGAGTCCCCAAGGGGGGGAGGGCAATAGGAGAGGGGGCAAAGCAAATTCTAAGATCATCCCTGATTGGTCTGTTTCTTTCTCTGGGGAAATCAGTCAAGTCAAACAGCTGCTGCTGTAATATGGTCTGCACAATAAGAAGTATGTTCCATGTCTTCCAACATGGGGCCTCCTCTCTTCCCTTCATGCTCCATTCTCTAATGTACCCTTACAAATGCCTCACTACACCTCCCTCCCACAGCTGGCTGTGTTCTGCTCATCATCAACATATATGTCCATTCAACGCCCAGAGTTCCCATGGCACCAAGGCAGAGGGGTGTGGTACTACATAATAATATCACCCTGGAAATGGTACCACACATGTACAGAATGTCTGACCTTTTCCAAAATGGTGCCAACGCTGCTGGCAACTTTTTGGAAAAGGTCTGTGCATGCGCAAAACAGCTCTGGTGGCCACTTTGAACATGCCTATTGATGGGCATAGATAAACCTCAGCAGTTCACCCCACTGAGGAGGGCTAGGCCTGCTGGAAGGTCTCTGACAGCCCTAGTGGGCCAGTAGCACACCTCTGTGAGGAGGGCTGCTGGTACCAGGAGGCTTCCCTCAGCAGCATTGGACTGGCAGCATGCCATGATGAGTAGGCCTGCTGGAAGGCCTCCTACAGCATTGGTGGGCTGCCACTGACAGATCCTCATCCCCATCCTCTGAGGCTGGTAAGTATAGCTGCCAGGGCCCCAGGGGTGGGGGGAAAGACGGGTCCCAGGAGTGAGGGTGGAGGTGTTAGGAATGAGACAACAGAGCCTCACCCACACCCTCTGAGACTGGTAGTGGGCCCTGGGAATGGAGGTGGTAGTGGTTAGGGATGGGGTGTTTTTTTCAGTCTCAGACCTGGACAGTTCTCACTTTGGATGGGTTCTCTCTTCAGTCAAGTTTCCCTTCCTATTGATGTCAATGGGAACAGATTTCCCATTGACTTCAATGGAGAAAGAACAGAACCGAAAAACTGAAACCAAAACAAAAAACCCCAAAGAAACCAAACTTAGAAAGAACTGAAACCTCAAAATTGAAAGAATGCCCCGTGTCCCACTCCTAGTGTTTTTGGGTGATGAAAGTGGATTAAAGTTCCTGCATGGGAATGTGGCAGGATAGAGATGGGTGAACAGATCACGGTTCGGGTTCAGCCGTTCGGTTCGGCTGCGTTCATTTTGTCCGTTCGGTTCGCCCGTTCGGTTCGGCTGTGTTTGGTTTGTCGGTTCAGATGTCCAGCCGTTCGGTGGTTCGGGTCGAATGATGAGTTCATATTTGGTATTCAGTTCAGTCAGTATCGGTTAGGTCTTTAGTGAGGTGCAATCAGGAACTAAAAATGACATTTGGTTTTTGAAATAAAAAGAAAAAACTAAAAAACATATTTCTGGCTATAACATTTTTTTTTCTTATTACTTTTTGAAAAAATGTAGGGAGATTGTACCCCCAATAGAGGGCACCAAGTGTACCAAAATTCGAAATGATTAGATAAAGGAAACTGATTTTAGAAGCAATTGAATGTTGTAATTTTAAGAAAAGCTCCATACACATTCATGGCTACAACTTCTTTATCTTGCATCCAATGTTCATGAAACATGTGCATATTACATACCTCCATATGCTTAATATTTCACCCAATTTTAGAAATGAGTGGTTAAAGGCTCCCAAGGGTATAAGACATTAACCTGTAAATACATTTCCAGCTGTTACATTTTGATATTCCATTCTGTTTACAGGATATTTGGCAAGAATGTATTAAATACCTTTTCCTGCCAGTTCAGCAAATGTACAGGAGATTTTGATAAAGGGAACCAATTATATAAGCAATTGATGTTGTCCCTATGAAGATCATTATTCAGATGAATATCAGCATATTCAGTGCCAGTCAGAGGCAGGCACCCTGCATGGCAGGGGGAGAGAGACTGTAGGAGGAAGGATGTGGAGCAACCCCAAAGACTGACAGACACATTCAATGGCCAAACACATTACTGCAAGCTTCTAGCTTTACAGGACCAATTGGTAGTGGTTTCGAGGTGGGCATAGGGGGCGGCCCTGTGGCGGGCATAAGCAACATAACTGGGACTTCTGAGATAGCATCCCAGAAGTCAGGAGACATAGTTTAAACACATCCAGGCTGGCCAACTATCAATCACATCCTGCAGCACTGAGACAGAGGACATAAGAGAATTTCTATTGACTCTTTCCTAAACAGATGCTTCTGACTTCCCAGAAACAAGTGGAGGAGATATGTTGGGATGGTCCCAGCACAGAATGAGGATATTTGGTTGACACTTCTGTTGGCCAATTTGCATCACAAACCGATCTTATACCACAGTGACATAAGAGAATCCCAGGCATAGGCCCCTTCTCTACATATGTTGTACAGGCATATAAAATTGGGACCCTTTATAATATCTTTCTGATATTTGGCAGATATGATAATAAACATGAAATATATAGTCCTGGCAAATTTCTTATACACTGGTTGGACTGCAAAGATGTTATTGTCAGACATACATTTATATGTTAATTACTTATACCACCAAGAACTTTTTTCCAATCCTTCTGAAATTTGGAAAAGATAGTTAATATGGGAAGGAGTATAAACTGAACAAGTTTCACCTACTTTACATGTGAGACAAAGAAGTTACAGCTAAGAATGTATATGTAGAATATTGCAAAATACAGTAATTCAACTGCTTCTAAAATCGGATTCCTTTATCCAATTGTTTAGAAATTTGGTGAACTTAATGAATTTTATTGGAGGTAGAGGCACTCCAAAATACAGCCACATAGCTTAAAAAACAAAAAAGTTACAGCCAAGAATGTGTTTTCCATTGAAACCAATGAAAATTCAATTCCGAACTCACCGAACGCATCCGAACTGAATATTAGAATTCGAGTTCATTTAGAATGTTCTGTTTGGTTCAGTTGACCAAACTATTCAAGTTCATTTTGAACTCCAAACTTCCAAATTCGAGTTCAGTTCGAACGTTCGGTTCGGTTGACCGAACTATTCGAGTTCGGTCCGAACTCTGAACTTCCGAACCGCGTTCGCCCATCCCTACAGCAGTATAAGGATGAAAAGATAGAGAGTAGAAAGGTGTTGAAGAGCCTTGAAAGCACAAAGAGTCTGTACTGCATGCAAATAGGAGAGCCAGTAGATATAGGAGAAGAGGGCCTAAAGATGATCATGGTTGTGGAAAAGATTACTAATCTGGGTAGTGGGGTGTTGAATAGAAGTGAGATCATCAAGGTGGGAGAATGGAAGGCCAATAAGAAGGAGGTTGTAATAATCAAGGTGAAAGGTGACTAGAGTATAGGCATTTTGGCAGTGGAAGTAGTAAGGATGGGTCAAGTTTCAGGAACATTATGGAGGGAGAAACAACACAGTACAGTCCTTAGCAACTTAGACAATATGTGGTGCAATGCAGCTGGAGCAGTCAAATCCCAGGCTGTATGCCTTTGGGATAGGTGATGACAGGCATTTACACAGAGAGTGAAGAGAGACGATGGTTTCAGAAGGAAAATGAAGAGTTAAGTCTTTGACATGTTATTGTTTCATCATTTTATCATGATAATTTTGGAAGGTGAGATACTTTATGGAATCCTTGAGATGTTTGATTTGTATATGGAAATGGAAACATAAATATAGTTGTTACTGCAAGTGATAATTAGGAGATTCTAGCATTAAAAGGACCCCAAAACAGCCCATATTTTAAAGAAATCTATAAATTTTCCACTTTTCACTATACAAAATATTTAAAGCTATTCTTAGAATACAGCACTGGCTCCACTTTCAAGGTTTTATCTTAAGTGCCTGAGACATATACAAAGCTACATGATGCAGAGATTAACACTGACATATTGATTACAAAATACTGTACCTATTTCTAACACCTTGCACCAGATACCAGCAAGATAGCAGAAGCCCTGATGGAGATATGTTCCTATTTCACAACTAATTATAACATTTAAAAGGAAAGTATCTCAGTCTCATGACCAAAGCACTGTTTCATTTTAACTACAAAGTCTGATTATTATGAGATCCTTTTGCCAGTATGACCTGCCTGACATTTTATTTGGTGAATGTTACTTTGAACAAATTTCCTTTTGAATTGAATTCTGATATAATCAAGAACCTTCATGATTTATTTTTTTCAAATGTAAAATTGAAATTCTGTATGACTTGAATTGCGGTGGGGGAGGAGGACCATTGTTTGCAGAACATTGTTTTATTGGTTCACTAACAGCTATTCTGAGTCTCTGGCAACATAGCTGCTTTTCTCTCTCTCTCTCTCTCTCTCTCTCTCTCTCTCACACACACACACACACACATGCGTGTGCAACATAGCCGCTAATCTCTCTCTCTCTCTTCATTTTAAATATTGGAAAGAAAAATTGGTAGCACACTTTTTAAAGTTCTTAAAACTTTCTGAAAAAAGTTAAAGAGCCTTTGTACCTGTACTTGCAAAAGTATATTCCTATTCATAAGGGGGGGAAAGGTCATTATGTTAAAATTTGTGAAACTGCTTTTTTCATGAAATAATCAAACTATTGCTTCATTGATGAAATGGACCACACCACAGTGCTATCACGAAATAGGCAAATCCTCTGCCTAATTTATGAAATAGGCACTGCTCATTTATTGAATTAGGCAAAGGATTTACTTATTTTATGAATTAGGTGGCTGTGTTATAATAACATCTCAGAACTGCAATCAGTGATCAAGGTCTTCTTGTACAAAGCACAATATTTGCATGTGCTGCCTGCCAGGGACAGGATACTGACGTAGGTGGAACATTGATCTGATCCAGTAAGGCAATGTTTAGTTTACATTCTTGAGTAATAAAGAAGACAATCAATACCTGTTCCAGAGAACTTGCAGCTTAAGTTCCAGTCAGGATGGAACTGGTGGGGAAACCAGTCAAAGTGGGATCAGGTGGAGGACTGAAAAGAGGAGATAACAAAATAGTTACAGTTTATCACAAGAGTAGGACCCTAACATGTCAATCACCTGGTTGATGCTAGATGTGTGTGTGTGTGTGTGTGTGTGTGTGTGTGTGTGTGTGAGGAAACACTGCAGAAAGAGATTTTAGAAGTGGTATGAAGGAGTAAGAAATTGCTGCTTTGCACATTTGAAAACTGATTTTTTTTTTCAGTGCTTGAATTGTGGCATAAATCTTGGTGCTGTGTAAGGTTTACATGGATGAGTGAGATCAAGGCTGCCATCACTAGCAGAGTGATGGCTCAATATGCTAGTAAGTCTAACATGCAACAAAATAGGACTTCATTTGTTTTATTAGGGGGATGCATGTCATTTTTGTTATTACAATAAAGATAATGAAAATTGTCATTTTCATTACTGTTATTACAATAATTAAAAGGAAAAATAACAATAACAAAAACAGAAATGAAAATGACATTNGTATATGTAGAATATTGCAAAATACAGTAATTGAACTGCTTCTAAAATCGGATTCCTTTATCCAATTGTTTAGAAATTTGGTGAACTTAATGAATTTTATTGGAGGTAGAGGCACTCCAAAATACAGCCACATAGCTTAAAAAACAAAAAAGTTACAGCCAAGAATGTGTTTTCCATTGAAACCAATGAAAATTCAATTCCGAACTCACCGAACGCATCCGAACTGAATATTAGAATTCGAGTTCATTTAGAATGTTCTGTTTGGTTCAGTTGACCAAACTATTCAAGTTCATTTTGAACTCCAAACTTCCAAATTCGAGTTCAGTTCGAACGTTCGGTTCGGTTGACCGAACTATTCGAGTTCGGTCCGAACTCTGAACTTCCGAACCGCGTTCGCCCATCCCTACAGCAGTATAAGGATGAAAAGATAGAGAGTAGAAAGGTGTTGAAGAGCCTTGAAAGCACAAAGAGTCTGTACTGCATGCAAATAGGAGAGCCAGTAGATATAGGAGAAGAGGGCCTAAAGATGATCATGGTTGTGGAAAAGATTACTAATCTGGGTAGTGGGGTGTTGAATAGAAGTGAGATCATCAAGGTGGGAGAATGGAAGGCCAATAAGAAGGAGGTTGTAATAATCAAGGTGAAAGGTGACTAGAGTATAGGCATTTTGGCAGTGGAAGTAGTAAGGATGGGTCAAGTTTCAGGAACATTATGGAGGGAGAAACAACACAGTACAGTCCTTAGCAACTTAGACAATATGTGGTGCAATGCAGCTGGAGCAGTCAAATCCCAGGCTGTATGCCTTTGGGATAGGTGATGACAGGCATTTACACAGAGAGTGAAGAGAGACGATGGTTTCAGAAGGAAAATGAAGAGTTAAGTCTTTGACATGTTATTGTTTCATCATTTTATCATGATAATTTTGGAAGGTGAGATACTTTATGGAATCCTTGAGATGTTTGATTTGTATATGGAAATGGAAACATAAATATAGTTGTTACTGCAAGTGATAATTAGGCGATTCTAGCATTAAAAGGACCCCAAAACAGCCCATATTTTAAAGAAATCTATAAATTTTCCACTTTTCACTATACAAAATATTTAAAGCTATTCTTAGAATACAGCACTGGCTCCACTTTCAAGGTTTTATCTTAAGTGCCTGAGACATATACAAAGCTACATGATGCAGAGATTAACACTGACATATTGATTACAAAATACTGTACCTATTTCTAACACCTTGCACCAGATACCAGCAAGATAGCAGAAGCCCTGATGGAGATATGTTCCTATTTCACAACTAATTATAACATTTAAAAGGAAAGTATCTCAGTCTCATGACCAAAGCACTGTTTCATTTTAACTACAAAGTCTGATTATTATGAGATCCTTTTGCCAGTATGACCTGCCTGACATTGTATTTGGTGAATGTTACTTTGAACAAATTTCCTTTTGAATTGAATTCTGATATAATCAAGAACCTTCATGATTTATTTTTTTCAAATGTAAAATTGAAATTCTGTATGACTTGAATTGCGGTGGGGGAGGAGGACCATTGTTTGCAGAACATTGTTTTATTGGTTCACTAACAGCTATTCTGAGTCTCTGGCAACATAGCTGCTTTTCTCTCTCTCTCTCTCTCTCTCTCTCTCTCTCTCACACACACACACACACACATGCGTGTGCAACATAGCCGCTAATCTCTCTCTCTCTCTTCATTTTAAATATTGGAAAGAAAAATTGGTAGCACACTTTTTAAAGTTCTTAAAACTTTCTGAAAAAAGTTAAAGAGCCTTTGTACCTGTACTTGCAAAAGTATATTCCTATTCATAAGGGGGGGAAAGGTCATTATGTTAAAATTTGTGAAACTGCTTTTTTCATGAAATAATCAAACTATTGCTTCATTGATGAAATGGACCACACCACAGTGCTATCACGAAATAGGCAAATCCTCTGCCTAATTTATGAAATAGGCACTGCTCATTTATTGAATTAGGCAAAGGATTTACTTATTTTATGAATTAGGTGGCTGTGTTATAATAACATCTCAGAACTGCAATCAGTGATCAAGGTCTTCTTGTACAAAGCACAATATTTGCATGTGCTGCCTGCCAGGGACAGGATACTGACGTAGGTGGAACATTGATCTGATCCAGTAAGGCAATGTTTAGTTTACATTCTTGAGTAATAAAGAAGACAATCAATACCTGTTCCAGAGAACTTGCAGCTTAAGTTCCAGTCAGGATGGAACTGGTGGGGAAACCAGTCAAAGTGGGATCAGGTGGAGGACTGAAAAGAGGAGATAACAAAATAGTTACAGTTTATCACAAGAGTAGGACCCTAACATGTCAATCACCTGGTTGATGCTAGATGTGTGTGTGTGTGTGTGTGTGTGTGTGTGTGTGTGTGAGGAAACACTGCAGAAAGAGATTTTAGAAGTGGTATGAAGGAGTAAGAAATTGCTGCTTTGCACATTTGAAAACTGATTTTTTTTTTCAGTGCTTGAATTGTGGCATAAATCTTGGTGCTGTGTAAGGTTTACATGGATGAGTGAGATCAAGGCTGCCATCACTAGCAGAGTGATGGCTCAATATGCTAGTAAGTCTAACATGCAACAAAATAGGACTTCATTTGTTTTATTAGGGGGATGCATGTCATTTTTGTTATTACAATAAAGATAATGAAAATTGTCATTTTCATTACTGTTATTACAATAATTAAAAGGAAAAATAACAATAACAAAAACAGAAATGAAAATGACATTTTGTTTTTGGAAAAATGGGGGAAACCTGAAAAATGTATTTCTGACAATAACTTTTTTAATTATTATTTAATTCTGGTGAACCTTGGAAAGGTTGTGCCCCCAACACAGGGCACTATTTGTACCATGTTTCAAAAAGATTAGATAAAGTGAACCAATTTAAGAAGCAATTATATGTTGTGATTTTTAAAAAAGCTCCATACACATTCATGGCTACAAATCCTTTATATTCCTTCCATATTTCATGAAATCTATTATTATTAAGTCACTTCACAAGATTAACATTCCTACCAATTTTCAGAAAGATTGGATAAAGGTTTCTGAAGGTATAAGACATAAACTTTAAAATACATTTCCACCTGTATCATGTTTATATTTCATCCTGTTTACAGGACATTGGGCAGAAATGTATAAAGTACCTTTCGTGTCACCTCTGCCAAACTACAGAATGATTTGATAAAGGGACCCAATTTTATAAGCAATTGAATTTGTCCCCTTGAAAATAATTATTTAGATAAATAGCAGCACATGCAGTGCCAGTCAGAGGCAGGCATCTGGCATGGCAGGGAGAGGGAGGATGTAGGAGGGAGGATGTGGAGCAACAGTCAATACCCACATGGGGTCAAAATCAACCACACTTCCGGAGCTCTTTCCCGGACCATCTCTGAAAGCGTGGTCAAAGAGATTCCCAACGGGAAACGGAAAACAAGAGTAACAAAAAAGAGTAACGTCTGGATGGCAATCACCAGCCGGAATCAATCAAAATGATTCCCAGCCAGGGACAAAGCATGCAGCATTGCTGCCAGGCAACCAGCAACAACACAGGCCAAGGAGGGAGATTTAAAGGGCACACAGCAGCAGGAGAACATAGCAGGATGGAGCGAGGTGGGAGGCAGAGGAGAGCAGACGGGGAGAGAGCGAGGGAGGAGGAGGAGGTGGTGGTGGAGGCGCAGGTGGGGGAGGAAGTGGTTGTGCTGCACATGCAGGAGGTGGAGGGGCAGCAGCATCAGCAACAGCCGGGACAGGCAGCCCCAGGGACTTCACCCGTACCAGGGGAGGAGGCACCCCGGAAAAGTGGAAGGGGAATGATGGGGAGTGGACCTGGCACCACAGTGGCACCGGGGGGGGCACGGTGGAAGATTTAAAGGGCACACAGCAGCAGGTGAATGTGGCGGGATGGAGCAGAGGCGAGGCGAGCGGAGGGTAAGAGAGCGAGGGAGGAGGAGGTGGTGGAGGCGCAGGCAGGGGAGGAGGTGGTCGTGCTGCACATGCAGGAGGTGGAGGGGCAGCAGCAGCAGCAACAGCCGGGACAGGCANGGGGGGCACGGTGGAGTGGCTGGGTGACTGGGCAGCAGGTGGGAAGGAAGGGCAGGGACGTGGTACCGGGGCAGACCAGCACCCGAACACCCACCAACACTCCCCCACTTCTATTCCACAGACACGCAAATGGGCCCGGGAGGACACGGGCCCTGCCCAGGTGGAGGAGGAGGAGCAGGAGGAGGAGGAGGAGGAGGAGGGACCAGAGGGGAGAAGGGGGAGAAGGCCCTACCACCAAGGGGGCCAGTGCGGGCTCCGGGAGACCCGGGACTTTATCCACATCTGGGGGACCCTGGAACATCAGCTGGAGCTAGTGCTCAATCAGAGAAATGAGCATGTGTTCCAGGAGATAGTGTGGCACCACTGAACCATCACACAGTGCCGCTCCAAGGCCAAAGAGCTAAAGAGGGGGTACAAGGCCATCAGGGACAACCACCACCCCCTCTATGATGCCCTGGACCGCAGCCTACATATGAAGAGATCAATAGTCGTCCCACGGCTCGTGGGGAGTACTGTGGTCCAGGGCAGAGAACGGGCCCAGGTACCACCTCCCTTCGCTGCCCCACAAGAAGGAACCCGCTCCAGGGCCCCAGACCCCCAGCAGGAATGCCCCAGGACCTCAGGAACCAGCATCCCCCCCAGACAGCAGCCTGGAGAGCCCCCACGCCCTGGCTAGACAGCCAGACTCCAAGGTCGGCACCCTCATCACACTCAGCTAGTGGTCGCAGGGGGAGCACAGAAACATGGAGGGGCCGGCCTTGGAGGAATCAGAGACAGACATCGAGGGTAAAAGCAAGCAGACGGGATGGGGGGATGGACCCAGGGGGAGGGGGGAGGGGGCTTGGGGACGGCCTGGCCAGGGGGCAGGACCCACCTGGCCCTGTCAGCCTGCAACATGGGACCAGGGCCAAGGGGCCCTCCCAGGAACCCCGGATGCCCTCCACCAACCACCCCACATACCCCACAGGGCACAGAACTCCCCGGCACCAGAGGCAGTTGGGTGAGAAGGCCGGAGCACAGCACCCCAGGCAACAGCCAGAGGACCCACATGAGGCACACAGGCAGGGTGGGCCCCTCCCCGGGGAGGCCGGGTGGAGCACCAGGGACACGCAGGGGGCCTGGAGGGTTGGGAAAGGGGGGGAGGAGCCAAAGGGATGGGCAACCGGGGCAGCAAATGACTAACCACCATGTACCCCACAGGACAGCCAGAGGAGCCACAGCAACCCAGGCCCGAGCCCCCAGCCCAGCAGATGAGGGAGCACGAGGCACGGGTATGGCGCCGGAGGGAGGACCAGGTGGAGGACATTGTCCAGACCACCACAGAACACGGGGAGCGGATGATTGCGGACATGCAAAGCATGGAGGCGGCCATAGAGCACTCCCTGGAGTGGGTGGACCCAAGGAACCAGAGGCTCCAGGCAGAGGTGTACCTGGAGTGGAGGCAGGAGCGCCGAGAACACAGCAGGCAGGTAGAGGTGTTTGGGCGGCTGGAACAG
Source organism: Sphenodon punctatus (assembly GCA_003113815.1). Lineage (NCBI taxonomy): Eukaryota > Metazoa > Chordata > Lepidosauria > Sphenodontia > Sphenodontidae > Sphenodon > Sphenodon punctatus. Next base: position 82,299 of record QEPC01002005.1, on the reverse strand, counting down.
GCCATCGAGGGGATGGTGGTGGAGTATTCTTCAAAAATGGATAGGTCCCATGACATCAGGACCTCCCTGCTGCTGCACATGGGCACTATGTCTGCCTATGTTATGGCAGCTGCCCCACTGGGCACCCTGCCTGCCCAGGCCCCCGTGCCAGGCCCCTCGGTGCCCCCACCACCTCCCCAACTGCCCCAGCCACCTCCACACCAGCAGGGGCCCTGCATCCACCTCATGGCTGGGGGAGGGTGGTCTGAGGGGGGAGGCGATGGTGGTGGTGGCGGGGGCACAGGTAAGCAGGTGATATAATAAATGCACGGATGACACAGTCACCTCCTGTGGTTAGTTCAGGGGCCTAGAGGTTGGGGGTGGACCATGCCCATATAGGGGCTCACCCGGGGACTTCCCCAGCCCACCGGGGGTGGGTGGGCTCGGTGGCGGACACCCTCACACCTGGTCCTCCCGGCTGATGTGCCTGGCTAGGGCGGCATGGATGCATTTGGCGTAATGGTACTCCCTTGGGTTGTCCGTGTTCACATACAGAGGCACGGGGCCGGGAGGGCGGGTAGGCATGGGGTATTTGAGGGCAGCCCCGTCAGTCTCACACACGTTGTGCAGCAGACAGCAGGCACCGATCACCAGGACTGAGGTCTCCACCCTGTAGTTTAGCTGACCGGGGAGGCTCCTCCAGCGCTGCTCGAGAGCCCCAAACACCCGCTTGACCACGGACCTACTGGAAAATAGACGGGTATTGTAGCGCATCTCTTCCGGGGTCCGGGCAACCGGGTATACCTTCATCAGGCACCAGGTGAGGGGGTAGGCCGGGTTCCCCAGAATACAAGGGGGCATCAGCACCGCCTCTATCTGGGCCATTCCCATCTCTGCAAAGTCCCCCCGGTACATCCGGGCATAAAAAGGGGGGATGGTCATGATCCAGGCATCATGGCTGTACCCGGAGTTGCCCATGAAGATGTCTATGAACCTCCCCCGGTGGTCCATGACCTCCTTCAGCTGCAGGGAGTGATACCTATGCCTATTGACATACTCTGCGGCCTCCCACAGGGAGGGGAGGAGGATCTTGATGTGGGTGCTGTTCACAGCGCCGATGCAGTTGGGGAACCCGCCAGACACAAATCCGGCCATCACAGGCCCCTGATCCACCAGCTGGATTGCCCTGCCCAGGAGGACACCCTCCACAGCCTCACAGACATCCTGCAGGATACAGGTCACGGTGCTCACCCTGACACCAAAGTGCTGGGAGATGGACCAGCAGAAGTCGGGCATTACCAGGGCCCAGACCCCAATGGCCACCTGCGGGACCATGGGGATGGGGTTCCACATGGGGGTGTGCTGTGGCTCCAGCCAGGGCGTGAGCAGCTCCATGAGCCGCAGTAGAGTGAGCTTGTCCATCCAGAAGTGTGCCGTTCAGGCTGCCTCATCCCACTGATCTAGCACCTGGGACCACCACCCCTGTGCCCACTCCGTGACCCATAGCCACTGGGAAATGGCCATAGAGAGCAGGGCGGCCCTGTGCATGGTCTCCCTCCTCCATTGGAGGCACCAGCCGCCTCATGGATCGCTGCAGGCCTGTTCTGGCTGTGGCTCATGGCCTGTAAGTCTTCCCCGGACACCTGCTGTGCCCAGAGCTGAGCCAGGGAGCACCTGCAGGCTTCGTGAGCCCTGCGGGTCCCTGCAACACTCCAGACCATGGTAACCCACAGGCATGAGCCCAGGTGCACCTCAGCAGTCTGGATGTGCAGCTGATAGCTATGGGTGCAGTGCCACTCGGCACAGAGCACAAGGAGCATTCCGCATGCATCCAACCTGTCCCACTCCATGGTGAGGTGAGGCCTGGGCGGCTGCTGGCAGACCTGATATATGCTAGGATGGGCATTTCCCCCCCCCCCAGCTGCCTGTGCCGGCTCCTGCAAGGCGGGCAGCCTGGGGTGGTGGGTGTGCAGTATTGAGCGCACCTGCTGTCCCTGAAGGGAGCCGTACGCATGCGTCGGCACGCGCCCGGGTGTGCAGGCTTCAGCTGCATGCCTCCTGTCATCACCTCCCACCTCTCCCTGTTGGCAACATCATGTCTTTGCCAGCCTGATTAGTGTGTTGGCTGTTCTGTCTGTGTGTTCGGTTCCTTCAGCTGTGCTGGGTCCGCACCCCACGCCTCACTCTGTTGCCAAACATTGTTGCAGCTTGTGGCTTTCTTGGCCGGCCTTGGTGCCCCCCTGAGGCCCCTCTCGCCCCTGGAGGGAATGTGGGCCCCCCTGTCCATGGTGTTATTCTCCCTGGTGTGCTGGACTATGGCTGGCTATGCTTCAACCGGGTTCCCGGCCCCCATGGGGCCCCCCATCCATGGTCCTTCAGCGAGACCATGGCCCTGTGTGACCTGTGGCATACCCCAGTGATGCAATTGCTGCTGAGCTGCCTGGACAGCTTGTCAGGTGCTTATGTGAGCTTGAGCTCTGGCCTTCATAACTTTGACTATGAAGTGAGTGTGCGGGATTGCCGGCTGCATGCTGAGACACTGGGGCTGCTTCCATTTCCCGATGGGTGCATCCCGGAGATGAGGTGCTCGCATGTGGCCTGGTCTGCGGTGGAGACTGTGTCCGCCCTGTCTGTGTGCAGCCGGCCATCTACACGGTCTGTCTGGCAGAGGGGGGCCCTGCCCTGGCCATGTTCTACTTTGGCTGCGTTCACGGGGCCTGTGGGTACCAGCGCTCCCGTGGGGCAGTGTATCACCAGCTGTTGGAGCTGGGTCAGCTTCTGTGGCCCCCTGCTGCCGACTTCTGCGTGTCTGAGCCTATCATGGTGGAGCTGACGGCGCTGGCCGATGTGTGGTCCTGTTCTGATGTACAGCTGGGTCTCTCCATGCAGGATCCCTTCGAGGCTTACTACCTGATCTCCCACCACATGTACGTGCAGGGGTACCACCGGGGCATGCTTCATTGGCCCCACCTCATTCACCAGGCAGGGCACCCGGCCCCTGGGCCCTTCGTGGCCCCCAGAAGCTGTCTGTGAGTCCCCCTGTGCCTCCTGGACCCCTGTTCCTGGTCCCCGTGTGGGCTCCCAGCTCCACCCTCCTGCCGTGGCCCACTGCCTGGTCCCTGCTTGCTGTCCAGGACATGCTGCTGTGTTGCCTGCTTCCTGGCATGTTGCTGCCCCTGCCTGTGGCTCCGGCCCCCTCTGCCCCCACCTCTGCCTCTTCCCCCAGTGCTCCCCTACGTGGCTGTCATCTCCATTGTCCACCTCTGGTGCCCTGACTGCCCCCCTGGCTCCCCAGGGTGCTGCTGGCTATCCTTGTTTGCCTGTGCCCCCTTCTGTATGCCTCCCCCTCCCTCCTGGGTACCCATGTGATCTTGGAGTTCTGGGGCCCCCGAACCGCCCCTCCCCAGCTTCCTCCCACGTGTGTGTGTGTGTGTGTGTGTGTGTGACCTTGGACCTGCTACACAGCCCAGGACCTCCTGTCTCCCCTCCATTGATCCATCGCCAGCACTTGGGTTCTGAGTGTGCCTCCTGGACTGTTCCCGACCTGCTCCCTGTTCCATGTGTGCTCCCGCCGTGCCTGTGCCTGGACTGCCTGTGGCCCCAGGTTCCGGGATTGCCTGTGTTGCTGTGGGGGTGCCCATGCTGGCTGCTCTGTATTGGGGGTTCTGGTTGCCATTGCCTGTGTCCCGCTGTGCCCCTGTGCCATTTCCCCTCCTCTTCCCTGTCCCTTGCCCCCCCTTGCCCATTGTGCCTTGTGTGGTGTCTCTCCCACTGTGTATCCCCCCTCCCTCCCTTTCCTGTTCGGGTGTGTGTGCACCTGGGCATGTGTGTTTGTGCTGTGTGCCCTCGCTGTCTGTGTGCCTGTTATGTGTGGTATCTGGGCGGCTCTTCTCCCTCTCCCCCCTCTCTTCCCGTTTGCCTTGTGTGGGCAGTCCCTTTTGGCTTTGTTTGCCCTCAGGCGGCCATGTCTGTGTCCCGCCCCTCCCTGGCTCCTTCAGGGTGTTTTGACCATGGCTGGGAATTGGTGTCACATCTGTTGCGCTGCCCTGGGCCATGATCTTGCGGCCCGATTCCCTGCATCCTCCCGCTCCCGTCACATCTGTTCAGGGTTTTTATTTACCATGGGGGGTGGTTGTTCAGTTCACCACCGCTGGGGATCCACTGTGTTGACTCTGGAATGCATAACGTCTGAAATCACCCATTCACTGTCCAATTACTGCATGCTTCCAGCTTTACAGGAACAATCGGTAGTGGCTTTGAGGCGGTCATAGGGGGTGGCGCTGAGATGGATATAGAAGGGACATAACTAGGATTGTGGGGATAGCATCCCAGAAATCAGGAGACATAGTTTACACATCCAGGCTGGCCAGTCATCATCACAATCACATCCTGCAGCACTGTGACAGAGGACATAAGAGAATCGCTATTGGCTCTTTCCTAAACAGATGCTTCTGACTTCCCAGTAACAAGTGGAGGAGAGACGTTGGGATGGTCACAGCAAAGAATGTGGATATTTTGTTGACATTTGTGATGACCAATTGGCATCACAAACCGATCTTATACCATAGTGACACGTAAGAGAATCCTTGGCATAGGCTCCTTCTCTGCATATGCTGTGCAGGCATATAAAATTGGGACCCGTTATCACATCTTTATGATATTTGGCAGAGATGATTGTAAACATGTGATATAGATCCCTGCCAAATTTCATGTACACTGGTTGGACTACAAAGATGTTACAGGCAGACATACATTTATAAGTTAATTACTTATACCACCAGGCCCCTTTCGCTAATCTCTCTCTCTCTCTCTCTCTCTCTCTATCTATCTATCTATCTATCCATCCATCCAGGGAACACAGACGGAGGAAGGAAAAAACCTATAGGGCATATCTATCTGTTTCCCCCTATTCATATTTAGATAGATAGATAGATAGATAGATAGATAGATAGATAGATAGATACTAGTATTTTTTATTATATATATTAGCATTATAGGATAGGAATAGGATAGATAGAACGCATAGCAGATAGAAGTTTATTGATATAGATACTTAGATAGGAATATATTGCATATAATATATGATATTAGATGTAGGTTAGACATACATATTAGTAATTTTTCATATTGTCATTCTACACTTATTATTACTACTGCATTATAATGAGAAAGGGAGGAAGGTGTTTGACTTCTGAGAAGTCTGGGGCAGGTGTCTGCAGGCACTTCTGCCACTGGTGACAGTCCACAATGCAAATTATACTGAAAACAAAATCTTAGTTATCGTTTGAAATCGATACTGATACCAATAATGACACTGATAATGAAAAACAAAATTTTGTTAATAACAATAATGAAAAGGATAATTTTTAATAATGAAAACAAAACTTGTATCCCACTCCTCCTTCCCAAAGGCAGATCGGGGCGGTGAACTACACAAAAAATTGAACAATAAAACATTTAAAAACAAATCAACAAATTTTAAAACAAATCATAAAACTCACCCTCCTTTCCCAAACCCTACTTCCACCTAGCCCCCCCCCCCTTGCCAAAAGCCTGGCGGAACAGCCAGGTCTTATACAAACATCGAAATTACAGGAGGGTGGGGACTAACTGAGCCTCCTCTGGGAATGAATTCCACAGCACGGGGGCAGCCACTGAAAAAGATCTCACATCAGTGGCCACCCATCTCACCCAGGGAACCTGCAAAAAGGCCCCCATGGATGATCTCAAAGGTTGCACAGACACATGGGGAGTGAGGTGATCCCGCAGATAGACAGGGCCCAGGCCATGAAGGGTTTTAAAGGTCAAAATCAGCACCTTGAGCCTAGCCCGGTGCTTTATAGGGAGCCAATGCAGAGACCGGAGCACAGGTGTCATGTGCTCCCTGAGGCCCACCCCAGTAAGGAGACAGACTGCGGCATTCTGCACCAGCTTCAGCCTCTGGACTAGCTTCTCGGGAAGCTCCACATACAGCACATTGCAGTAATCCAGCCTCGAGGTGATAAAGATGACAGTGGCAAGGTCAGCAACTGAGAGATACGTCCGAAGCCGCCAGACAAGATGTAACTGCCAAAACGCACTCCCTGCCACGGCCACAACCTGAGATTCCAGGCTGAGCCATAAATCGAGGAGCACACCCAGACTCCATATCTGCGAGACCATGGAAGGGTGAACCCCACCCACAAGAGGAGATTCAACCACTCCCAGGTCCCACAGGCCCTCACCCACCAACATCACCTCCATCTTGTCAAGATTCAGCTGCAGGTGACTCAACCTCATCCAAGTCCCCACAGTCGACAGGCACTGGGAAATTAAAGAGACTGCATGGCCTGACAATGACATGGGTCCTTGGTGCACACCCCTAGCCTCCATCACGGTCCCCAGGACACTGGGCTATGTGCAGTTGCATAGTCTGCACACTCCTTCATCCTTGTATTGACTTCAGGGTAGGTGATATTCAATGTAGGCTTGAACAGGTGATTGGCACTGGGAGTAAAGGACTGCACATTCTTTCCAATAAGCTCTTCTTGTTGGTAAACTCATAGCAGATAAAAATGTTGCAAAAGAAACACATATAGATGTAAACATTATTCCTCTAGTCAACTAAGGCTAAATCCAGACAAAATGGAGATAATGGTGGTTGGTGGTTCCTGAGACTTGGGTTTGGGGAAACCTATTATTATTGTGGTCCAACCTCTCTTGGTCACTTAAGTTCATAGTCTTGGAGCAATGCTGAATTCATCAGTGAACCTGGATTCTCAGGTTGCAGTGGCAGCTAGAAGCACTTTTCAATATCTCCATCTTGTGAGAAGGCTGAAATCCTTTACAAGCTCAGACCTAGCAACCCCCATTCATACTTTCATAACCTTGATGCTTGAATATTGAAATGAGCCTTACATAAGGCTGCACTTTAACAATGTTCAGAAGTTGCAGAACACAGCAGCCCAACTCCTGACAGGGACAGGGCTCTGGAAACACATTAAACCAGTGCTCAAGGGCCTTCCCTAGCTTCCTTTAGCCTTTCATGTCCAATTAAAGTTTGGAGTTTTGACCTATAAAGCCTTAAAAGGCCTGGGTCCAACATACCGTAGGATCCTCCTCCTCCTCCTCCCCTATATCCCATAATAATCTCTTGTCATCCAGGAGGACTTCTGACCATGACTTCTGACATCAAGTATGAAGGGTGAGGAAGCAGGTGAAGCTGTTCTTTGTGACTGCTCCCTGTCTGTCTTGTGGCTGTTCTTTGGTTTCCTCTTGAGGCCTACCAGAGTTTGAACCTGTGCGTCTTCAGGAAACAATGTAAAGCATTGTTGTTTAGGCAGTATTATTATTATTATTATTATTATTATTATTATTATTATTATTATTATTATAATATAATACATTTTATTTATATAGCACACCCTGCCTTACATGGCACACAGAGTGCTTCACAAACAATTAAAAACCATATAAACAATTTAAAACAATATACACAATTTAAAATGATGGAAACAAGTATAAAAAATTTAAAATGCAGCAGGTAAAAAGGGAGGGCAAAGTACGTTTAGGGTACCATCAGAGAATCCTAAAAAAAGTCTAGAAAATAAATATGCTTTCAGGTGCTTTTTAAAGGTAAGGAGAGAGGAACTGAGAGGAACATCTGGAGGGAGCGAGTTCTGCACCGAGGGGTCCACCCTCAATTTTATGACATCAATTAATTAATTAAATTGAAAATCCTTGGTAGAGGGATGTTTTCAATTCATCATTGTTCCACGCTGGGCCACATTGCTGCCCCCCCCCCCTATTTTTTAGCAGTCCTGAGAGCTTGGACAACTGTAATTTGTGGTTCCTGCACACTAGCAGAAGGGAAGACGGCTCATAAATATGCTCAGTTGCTGTTCTGAAGTCAGCATGGGAGTTCCCATTAAGGACAAACCTTCCTACTGGACACACACATCCACTCATGGGGGCAGGGAAGGTATGAGACTGGCAGCCATATTGTATGCCAGAATAGATCCATCCAGCCCAGCTAATATGATGAGAGAGAGCTGAAAGAGAGGACCAGCTAAACAGGAGTTTGATTTTTTTAACAACTTCTCTGAAATTTCACAAGTTGATTAGTCTTTGTTGTTTAGTTGATTGTAAAACTGTTTAAGTTTTAAGAGACGAGAGGAGAAGAAATTGTGATTTCACACAGTTATCATGGGGACAGGGGAGAATCTGGGTATTTTTAGACATGATGGCTCAGTGAGTCACAATGCTTAAACCCACCCCGGGGTGAATCCCCTCACCCTGTACAGGGGTCTGCTTGGCTGCTGAAAAAATGTTCCAGTGATCTGGGCTCCGGAGGGGGCAGGGGAGAGGGTGGAGGAAATGCTCCCCATTCTCTTCGGCACAGCTTCGCCTCCTCACTTACAGGCAGGTGTGATGGCCTATGAGACCACCACACCCATCCAGAACTGTTCCCGCCATGGGCCAGGGTTAGGTGGAATGGGTCATTAGACGTGTTGACCCACTCTACCGTGGTCTGGGGACACCTATCTTGGACTGTAGCAGGGCTTAACATGGGATGTGAGCTAGCCGGATGCTCAGCACACATCCCATTTTAGCCCTGTTGCCATCTGGGGTAACTTCTGCTCCTGTCTATGATGAACATCTGGAGGGGTGGGAGCAGATGTGACACCCCCATCTGTGGCCATGCTGGGGTAAGTGTGGCAATGGGCAAGGGTGTCACATCTGAGAATACCTTATGAGACAGAATACCATTTTGTATACCACCTTAGATCCAGGCAAACCTGATAAGGAAACAGAGCTGAGACAGAGGTCCAGCTAACCAGGAGTTAGACTTTTAACAACTTCCCAGTAATTTTACGAGAAACAGAATTTGGCATCAGTCTGGGAGTGCATGAAGGATCACCAGAGGCCAAGCACCAATCATTTGTGTCATCATGAGGAAGCATTATGAGGCCTCACTCCCCAGGTTTTGGAACGGCCAATGCGGGCAGCCAGGGGTGCCCTTTTGGTTGTTCTCTGTGTTTGGTGAGGGGCCACATTGGACAGGATGTTCTCGGTCGCCAGGCCTCGAATGTGGAATTCTCTCCCAGTTGAGGTTCATTTGACCAAGCACCTTCCCTCTTTCAGGCATCAATAGGGATGGGCAAACAGAACCGAGTTTAGAAATTTGGTTCGGTTCGAAAATTGAGTTCAGTTTGGAAGTTCGGTTCAGTCGACTGAACTGGTCAAGTTCGGTCTGAACTCCGAACTTCCAAACTGCGTTTGCCCATTCCTAGGCATCAATGTAAATCCTGGTTGTTCCACCAGGGGTTTTGTGAGGGAGACGAGTAGGGGGAGTGGTGGTGTTGGGTTGGGGGTTTGGTATGACCATAGGGAAGTATTGCTGTTTTTATTGAATTTTATGTGCTTATAGTATATATTTTATATTGTTGTTTTTATATTGTACACCGCCTCAAGCTGCCTTGGCAGGAGGGCCCAGGATAGTAACTTTTTAAATAAATCAATTGTGTGAGCCCAGAAAATATGGGTACTGCTATAGTTATTTTTCTTATTTATGCATTCTCAACTGCTGAACTACTTTGGATATAGGTTTTAGGTCTGAATTCATTTCTTTATTTTAAAAAGAGAAGAAAAAGAAGCTAACAAAACATATACCACTAATTTATATTATGATTATTGCATTAAAATTGTTAAATTATCATTTTTCATAATATTTTAATAACTGAACGCAGAGTGTTAGACTGGTACTGTTTTAATGGGTTCCTATTTAAACTCAGCTCCAGTCCCTTACATTTGACCTACCCTTAACTAACTTAACTACAGAAAATTTAAACTTTAAAGCAAGATCTGCAGAGCACAGAATAAATGTTACACTGTGTTATAACAAATAATACAAATGATAATATTTGCCTATATTATCATTTGTATGCTAATTGCACAATAGTGCTAATTTTATAATTAACTAAGTGCTAATTTACACAGTCCTTGATTTCCGGGGTACTATGGGGAGTGAGGATTATAGTATTACTTATTATTAGCAAGGGCGGTAGAACAAGATCATGTATAAATAGCTTTACAATGAAAATGGTTTTCAATTTCAACCAGGACATTTGACATTAAAAAACATCTAATGAATTACATATCATGAAAAATATTCTATGAGAATCAAAACCATTCCAAAAACAACTTTCACAAATACAACAATAAATTTACGAGCATAAAATCTGTATTATTGCAATCCATGATTGTCTGAAAAACTAAATGTAAACCATTCAGACAGCTTTTAAGATGATTGTGCTTTCCAGTCACACGTGTGAAGTGTGTCTATTAGTTAATTGCTACTTCAGACCCAGCACAGTGTAAAACAGTCATTATTGTTTGTTTGGTTCAAGTACTAATGTCATTTGTTAAAACACCTCAGCTTTATAGTGTTTAATGATGCCTCTCATTAAGACTAAAAAGGAAAAAAAAAAAAGATTTGGTTTCTGTATGTCCAGAATTTATAAAAGGAAAATGAAAAAAAAAAAAAAAAGGTTCTGGATAGTGTTAAACTCAAGGGACAAGGAGAGAGAACTTTCCTGTCTTTTCTCTCTTGGCAAATCACATTAAATAGCCTGTCAACAGAGTGAAAGAAAGAGTTTAGGTAATATTAAACAGTACCCTGGTCCTGGCACAGATATATCAGTGCAGGTGCCGCTCTACCAACCTGACCTACCCACCATCACTGATCAATTGTTCTGCAGCTACAGAGACTGCTAAATCCAGCAGATATCAGCAGCCACATTATGAGTGGAGCTAACTTTTCTGCTTCTTCCACCGGGAATTTGACAAGCTCACCAATGGTTAGCTGTTAGAGAGGAGCCCTAGTCATCTCAGTAGTCTGTAGACCACTATGGTATGACAGCAATCAAGTGGACATAAAGAGGCTAGGGCATAGGTTGGAGAGGAGATGGCAGGGGAACTGTCTGGAGGCAGATCTCATTTTCTCTGAGTTGTTTGCTTCAGATGGGTACATGCTATGTTGAGTCACACTCTTAAAGGCCATCAGGGGTGATCTGGAATACACAAATGGAAGTCCCAGTGGTGGTCTCTGGATGTTTAGCACTATGTAAAAGCATAGCTGTCATAAAATGAGTTTAACTGAGTCTCCAAGGGTTCTCCTTGTGTAAGGGAATCCCTATATGCTACAGGACCGGTGTACTTTCTACATATTCACACTCACTCTCTTAACATAAGAGTTATTCCTGTGAGGAATTTGGTTAGGCCAATGCAGGGATGTAGCAACCATGTAGCGAGGGGGCTCAGTTGCGCCCAGGCTCTGGATTCTGAGGTGGTCTTTTGCAAGCAGTTTGAGAGTCACCAGGAAATATTCGGAGGCAGAAAGGCCAGCACACCACCTCTACCCACTCTGAAGATTTCTTTTTTGTTACCCTCTCAGTGTACTCCCTCTCTAGGTCTATTGGTGCCATCTAGTGGAAAAATCAGAGAATACCAAACCAATTTTAAAGAAGCACTTCATACCTTTGTGGCATCACCTGTTCCCCACCATCCCCCACCAATAAATAGGCACCTGACCAAGTCTCCCTAGTTCTCCCAGGAAATCCAGCTCTGCATCCCTGCAGGCATTTGCCGGCAAAGCTGCATGGGGGGCTTTCAGACCTTCCAATACCCACGCATATCCTGACTTGAACATTAACCACCATCACCCCACCACCCCGCAGCCAGAATATGCACAGAGGGGGGAGGTCTGAAAGTGGCCCCAGATTTGGACTCGCTCATTGTGTTCTGTTTGGGGCCAGAACCGAACACCTGCATTGTGTGCCACAGCTTTAAACTGCACACCGAACAATAAAGATCTGAACACCTTGCTGAGTTCCTCACATTAAGGGTTATGTCGGCACAGGACCCAGCCCTATCTACGGAGGTGCACTCTGAGCAGCCCCAGTGCCCACCATCAAGTTCAGCTGCATGTGCCTTTGTGGTGTTGTCAATGCCTAAGTCCTCTCAGGCTCCCACAAAGCCAAGGAAACCTCACTCCTCACCAGGGAGGTATTCCCTGTACCATGAATGTTCCCCTACTCAGAACTCTCCTCACAGGCACCATATCCTAAAAGCTGACAGGTCCCTGAAGAAAAAAGATACAAATAAAATGAGACCCCGGACTCATGATGCACCATTATTCTCAGCACCCTCTTTTTGAGGAGAGTACCTGTAACAATGCCACTCTGGTACTGCCCCCTAGGGAGGTGCCTCCAGATGAGACAAGCATATTGCTGGACCAGCTAGAACACAACTGGCACTGGTAATATGCAAATTGCTCTGTGTACTCAAAAAATTTCCCTCAGCATAGGATGACAATGGGGGAACCTCCTACCCGGGAGCTGGAGACTCCTCATACCCATCTTCTTAAGTCAGGTCTGGACTCTCTCATGCAAATGTCCAACCCCACTCACAGCCCACATGTCAGACCCAACTCTTCCCCTCATGCTGGCAATAATTAGAGCATCTACACAACAATATGCTGCTCTGTGCCTTGGTGGAAGCAGATTACATTGATGAAATGGACCCCTTGAGGGACCCTTGACTCCACCCACTGTTTTTTATTTATTTATTTATTTATTTATTTGAAAGTTATATCCCNCTTATATCTCACCCCTCCTGCCCAAAGGCAGCTCGGGGCGGTGAACAACATGCACAAAAAATAAAAATTCAACAATAAAACATTTTAAAATAAATCTAAACATTTTAAAACAAGTAATAAAAACACACTCTCCCTCCTAAATCCCACCTCCCCCACCCTACCCTGCCCCTTCGCCAAAGGCCTGGCAGAACAGCCAGGACTTACACAAATGTCAAAATGACAGGAGGGTGGGGGACAACCGAGCCTCCTCCAGGAGTGAATTCCACAGCACAGAGGCAGCCACTGAACAAGATCTCTAATCATTGGCCACCCGTCTCACCAGGGGAACCTCCAAAAAGGCCCCCACAGATGATCTCAGGGGTTGAATGGGAACATGGGGAGTGAGGCGATCCCACAGATAGGCAAGGCCCAGGCCCTGAAGGGCTTTGAAGGTCAGAAGCAGCACCTTGAACCTAGCCCGGTGCTTTATAGGCATCCAGTGCAGAAGGATATCTGCCCATGGGACAGTCTGGAAGCACTGATAGAACAGGATTGGTCACCCGCACAACTTCAAGTTATGGAGGGGCAGACCTTGCCTGAGGAAGTGGAATTAGAGCTGAAACAAAAAAAATTCTGTGACTGTTGTTTCTGATGGAAACAGAATTTTCACCTTCATTTGTGCAACTAGGAAATTTACCAGCATTTCCATGATTTTCCATTATTTCCCATCATTTCAGTAATTTTTGTATTCAGTGTTATTGGCAATACTGGAAATTACCAAAATGACCATACGTTACTGAAAATTACTGGAAATTACCATAAAACACTGGAAAATGATGGGAAATAGCAGGTGCTGATATCAATGTACCGGAAGCATGGAAGCGGAAATTACCAATGAATAGTGTGCTTCCAAAAGGTCGGTATTTCCGACTGGAACAAGAGCACCTGCTCTTGCTTCATGCCTAGTTGGGACCTGAGATTGGCCCTCCTCCCCTGGACTTTAAAGCATTTCAGGACCAAGTGGCCCAAATGGTGGCTACTGACAGAGTGTCCTTAGGTTTCCAGGATGTTCAGGAGTCAAACCAGCTATTTCATACCCTGTATACGGGACATGGGGAACATTTTGCTTGTCCCTAAGCGAAGGGTAGGGATGTGTGAATGCAGTGCAGATGTTCAGAGTTTAGACTGAACTTGGTTTGCTTGGACGTCCAAACCGAATGTCCGAACCGAACTGGAAAATGACCAAACAGTTCGGTTATGTTCGGCTGAGTTTGGATGATTTCAGGGCGGGAAAAAATGTGACTGGAAGGCCCATACAGGCAGGAAAACCATGTCTGGAAGAGGGAGGCAGCTGAGGAGTAGATTTATTTATTTATTACATTTATTAGTCAACCACCCATGCCTATGGCATCCCGGGGTGGCGTACAATTCAATAAAAACAACAATCAAAATAAAAATACTTCCTGGCACCAGGGGTGGTCTCAGTGCCAAACGATACCAATACAAAAAAAATCAGTATCGATATCGGTACCGATAGCGCTATTTCGAATGTTGAGCCATTTCGGCTGAACCAAACTCCACTGAACCAAACAACCGAACCTGAACTCGGTTTCCCCCCATGGATTTGTGTGTCCTTAAGATGTATCCTGTCCCTGGGGAAGGATGTGAGGTTCTGCTCTCTCACCCCACCCCTAATTCACTTATAGCCACAGCTATGTCAGAAATATCAAGGGAGAGGGAACCGTCCACACAATCCCTTGACAGAGAGGGTAAGCACATAGCTGCCCTGAGGCATAAATCCTATACAGTGGCAGTGCTATGTATGAGAATGGGCAATTATGGCACAGTTTAATTTCACCTTATGGGATACTGTATCTCATTTCATGCCCAATTGCCCTGAAGGGGCTAGGAAACCAGTCATTACCATTATAAATGATGCTCTGGAGGCACTTTTCTGGGGTGTTTCATAATGTAGCTACCACAGGACAAAGAGGGATGGTGATGGCCATAGGGTATTTTCAGACGTTATGAGATCACACTCAACCACAGCGAACCACCGTCAATACTACGATGGGGCCAAAGCGCCTGGAACATCTGTTCAGCCGCCGCCAGATGTTCACTACAGTCAATACCTACATGGGGTCAATATCAACCACGCTTCCGGAGCTCCCCACCGGACCATCTCCGAAAGCGTGGTCAAAGAGATTCCTGATGGGAACCAACAAAAAGTAACGTCTGGCTGGCAACCACCAGCCAGGATCAAAGGAAAGGATTCCCAGCCAGGGACAAAGCATGCAGCATTGCTGCCAGGCAACGAGCAACAACACAGGCAGCAGAGGGAGATTTAAAGGGCACACAGCAGCAGAGGGATGGGGTGGGATGGAGTGAGGTGGAAGTGAGAGGCGAGCGGAGGGTGAGAGAGCAAGGGAGGAGGAGGAGGTGGTGGAGGAGGCAGTGGTACAGGCGTGATCAGGGGAGGAGACAGTCGTGCTGCACCTGGAGGCAGTGGAGGGACAGCAGCAGCAACAGCAGCCAGGATGGGCTGACCCGGCGCCTTCTGGGTGTTTTGACCACGGCCGGGAATGGGCGGCACGGCTGTTGCACTGCCCTGTTCGTGATCTGCCAGACCCGATTCCCTGCCATGGTCCTAGTCCCGTCACATCTGTTCAGGGCTTTTTTTTACCATGGGGGGTGGTTGTTTGGTTTGTCCCCACCAGGAATCCACTGTGATGAATTGGGACCATGTAACATCTGAAATCACCCATAGCTACATGCAGATGTGCTCATCTCAAGTCCTCAGGTCTCTCCATGTAGGCTCAATATTGGTGATCTGCTTGCAGGTTCGATCTGGAGTTAGCGGTAGGGGTGGACTCCAGCGTGATTACTGGATATGGGATTTACCAATATTGGATCTCCCGATACTGGATTTATCAGAATACTGATTTTTTAACATTGCTGATTTTATGTTGTTGTTTTGTTACATTGTGGCCGTTGTCAAATGGCAGCAATGAAAATATTACAGTAAAGCCAGCAATGTTAAAAATCCAGTATTCTGATACCGGCAATTATCAGTATTATTGGATTAAACTGATACTGTCCATTATCAGTATTATCGGATTAATCCAAGACTGATAGTCCCACCCTTAGTGGGCGGGATTGTTCTTTAATCATTCCGCTCTTTCCTGACTGGGAGAAATTGCGTGTGGTGCTTGGGGACTGCTTGTCAGTTCCCTGGGAGCTCACATGTGGAGTCCTGCAAGATTCTATTCTGTCCCCCCTCCTGTTCAATGACGAACGTGTATATGGAGCTCCTGGTCGAGGTTGTGAGAAGGTATGGGGTGCAATGTCATCAATACGTTGATGAAACCCAGCTCTACATCTCTTTTTCATCTGTCCAGACTTGGCAATCTTGGTGTTTACCTGGTGTCTGATGGCTGTGGGGGATTAGATGCAGGTGAGACAACTGAAGTTTAATCCTGACAAGATGGCGATTATGCTGGTGGGTAAGGCGGTGGGTGTGGTGTTCCCCCTTTTTGATGTGGTTTGACCCCCAGTGGTTTCCCAGGTTTGGAGTTTGGAAGTGCTCCTCGATCTGTAGCTCTGCCTGGATGTTCAGGTGGGGGCTGTGGTAAGAGGGGCATTTTGCCACTTACATCTGGTGTGATGGCTTAAACTGTATGTCTCAGATTCCAACATGGCCACAATCATCCATGATCTCATTACCTTGAGATTAGACTTTTATAATGTGCTCTACATGAGGCTACCCTTGGTGATGGTTCAGAGACTGTAGCTGGTGCAGAATACAGCGGCCCGTCTTCTTATGGGAACGGGCCGGCATGAGCACATTACACTAGTGTTCCATGCTCTGCACTGGATGTCTATAACCTTCTGGGCCCAGTTCAAGGTGTTGGTTCTTACCTATAAATCCCTAAACGGCCTGGGCCCCACCTACCTGGGGGATTCCCTCACTCTCCGTGTTCTGGATTGACCCCTGCGGTCCACCGGGAGCGCCCTTCTTGATGTCTCCCTGGTTGCTCAGTGGGTGTCAATGGAGAGGGCTTTCTCGGTGACCACCCCTAGACTGGGGAACTTCCTCCCGGCGGAGGCCTTGGTGACCCAGATCTCCCCTTCTTTCTCTGTTGTTGTAAGACCTGGCTATTCCACCTGGCCTTCAGCAAGGGTGATGGGTAGGGTGTGGGTTTTTGTTTTTCCGTGGCACCCCCATTTATCAGTATTTTATTGGGTTTTTTATTTGTTTGATAATATTTTATATATGGTTGGTTTTAAAATGTTTTTATTTGTAAGCCACCTCAAACTGATTAATGCCGGAGAGGCGGGGTAAAAATAAATAAATATTATTATTATTATTATTAGCAAGCATTTATATAGCACCAGAAATGTACCTGGGGATTTACAAAGTAATTGAATAAACACGGTCCCTGCCCTAGGGTTTACAATCTGAGAGACAGGGGGGTGGGAGGGATATGATGGAAGGGGAAATGAGGGAGAGACAAGGAGTTCACCAAGATGCGAGGTCTTAAATGCACATGTTTGGCTACCTGCCCCCAACCTGATAGAGCCCACAGTATCTATCAAGATTCACTAGTGTGGCGGCTTGCGACCCAGCAGTGCAGAAGGCCCGACTATATGCAAGGGCCTTAGTGGGCCTCTTGGGGGAGGGGGCTGATGGTCGTTTTAATTTATTCAGGGAAGGCTGGTTATGTTTTTAGGGTAGGGGGGTGGTCAGAAAGTTAAGGATTTTCTCCAGCCTCAGTGTGAGGGGGGGCTGGAGAGGGAGTGGGTTGGGGAGGGGGATCTTGGGTCTGGGGGGAAGGTGTGAGATCCTTCCCGGTGTGAGAAGGTGGGATGGGATCTCCCTTGCCGTGCGGGCGAACCAGCTGGGGGGGGCAGCCGGGGTCTCAGTCATTCGGCTCGTGACAGGGCAGGGGAGATATGGTTCCTCTGGGAGGGGGGGGTGAGATCTTTAAGATGGGTCAGGTGTTTGTTGCCTGTCCCTCTCACTTACCCCCCCCCCACGCAGGTGACTATTGTAGAGTTGGCTTTCTGTTGAATAACACACAGCAGAAGTTTCTTCAAAACAGAACTTTACTAAGAGCTCAGAAGACATGCTTCCATACTGTACAGACTGCATGGAACAAGACGGAGAGACAGAGAGAGGAGAAGAGAGGAGACAAGGAGGGGAAAAAACTGTTTCATCCCCTGACCCTCCCCCTACTGGACAAGTCCCATATTGAGCTTGTGGGGCTTGCAATGGACTTTTACTTGTGACTGTTGCACAATCTGACACCCCTTTTCAACAGTCACTAGTCAAACCCACTAGGTTCATTCTTCTTAACAGCTTGTGATGGTGTTCCCCTGATAGTGGCTTTGTGAACACATCCGCTGTCATATCCTCTGTAGGACAGTATTGCAGATCTATGAGTCCTTGTTCCTGTGAGTCTTTCAGGAAATGGTATTTTACATCAATATGCTTGGTTCTGGGGTTAATTCTTTCTGTTTGTGCCAGCGTTATACATCCTTGGTTGTCTTCCAGGATCGGCGTGGGTCTGTCCAATTTTCCCCCCAGATCATTCAGAAGCTGTTGCAACCAGATAGCTTCTTGGCTGGCATGTGCCGCTGCCGTGTACTCTGCCTCCATCGAGGAAAGTGTCACAGAGGCTTGTTTCCTTTCAGTGGTTTCTTCCGTGGTTGATTGTTCTCCTTCGCCTGGACCTTGGAGAGTCATCACACTGTCACTTGAGTTTTCCACAAAGGTCACACTGTTACTAATGGTTATTCTGTCTATGCATGTGTCACTGGGATTGGGGTCCCCCTCTCTCTCTAGGCTATCCCCCAAATTCCCACTACACCAGCCGCAAACCAGTTGCCTGTGCCCACGTGGGTTCCCAAGTAATCAGAAACTCTCACTGCAATCAGGGAGCTTTCAGAGTTCTGCACCCCCAGAAATGCCTCCCCAATAAATAAATAAATAGTTGAGAACCTCCCTATCACTTGAGTCAGCATACTTTTACCCCTTTCAAAACATTTATTTTGCTTCTCAGAGATCTGGGGATGTATCACTATGGATCAGTGGGCTCTCTCTATAGTAAGATAAGGTTACACTATTCAGTGGTAGTCTACCCCATGGGAACAATTTGTTTCCACCCCAATTCCTCTAGATTGCCTGGCAGCAGTTGTGCTTGAGGCTGAGATTTCACAGCTATTGCATAAGGGCACAGGTGGGGCCAGACGCGCAGATGCAAACTTCCATTGTGGGCACATTGTGCCTTGCGAAAACTGGGTGCATGTGGGGATGGGGGTGAATTCACGGGCTTGGGATTGGCCGCATTTGACTTGGTCCCAGAATTGGCATTTTGGTTTATATTCAAAATACGTTTTAGTTCCAGACGACCCAAGAGGAATTTAGACATATTTTAGACCTCAGATGTTTGCCTAAACATACTAGAACTTCTACGTTTAGAATGATGACTTTGGGTCAGATCATTCCTCCTCTAAGAGAGGGGGATGTCTTTGCATCCATTGACATCATGGATGCCTGTTTTTATATATCCATGCACTCAGATTATAGGAGGTTTCTTCATTTCACCCTGGAAGGGTGGGTCACATTACCAATTCACTGTGCTTCCCTTTGGCCTAGAAGCACTGTGCTCCCCTTTGGTCTTCACTTCTCCTAGAATCTTTACTACATGTTTGGTCCCAGTGGCTGCCCATTTGCAAAGTTTTACTTTAGGGCTTTACATTAGGGCTGTAACTCCATACTTGGTTTTCCTCTGTTTTTACAGATGATTCTGGTGCTTAACTTGGTTAACTGAATATCGAGTAAACTGAGAAATCGGTACGATACTCAACACTCACAAACCAAGGAACTGAGGAATTAAACATTGCAGGTAGGAAGGGGGGGGTGAGTCCCCTAATGTGGCATGCAGGAAGTGGAGTCTGTGCAGGGGGAAGGAAGGGGGACAGCAAACTCACCAATGGACTGGATGCACTACCTGGTGTTGAAGTTGAGCCGACTTGCCACCTGCTATAACTGCCAGTGAAATCCCCTCAGCACTGTGACCCCAGTGAGGTTCCCCAGCACTGCATGTCTCCCAGCTGCAGGCCACCATGTTTTCTCTTGGAGCATGCTGGTAAATGTATCCCAGCATGCTCCCAGAGAGCCAGTGTTCTAGTACTGTTTCAGAGCATGCTGGACTACATTTCCCAGCATGCTTCCAGAGAAAAGTAGTATGTTACATTAAAAAGCAAGGGGGGTACCAGGTCCCATGCCCTAGTAACAGGAAGCATGCAATCTATGGGAGTGGTGTTTCCTCAAAAGAGTGTTCCACAATCCGAAGGGTACTCCACATCACAGGACAAGAAACAGCAGGGAGATGGACTGAGTCATGCCAGCCCAATGTCTCACAAATGGACATTGAAGACATCTGTGTTCTTCTCCTTGCAGACACACTGGGGGCCCTTAGTAACAGATCTTTGTGTGTCCATGGACAACAAACAACTCACAACCTTCTTTACCAGGGTGGAAGAGGGACACGGATCACAATGGGATGCTCTTGTAGAATTTTGGCTGAGGTATGTTCTGTACACTTTCCCTCCTATCCCTATCATTCACAGAATCCTAGATATCCTGAGGGGAAAAGGAGGGGAGATGGTTATGATAAACCAGGTTGGCGATGCAAACATTGGTCCTCAAACCTAAAGGAAATGTCAATAGACACCCCATGACCTCTTCCCAAAATCCCAGACCTGATATCCCTCCACAAAGGGACAACATGGCATTTGACCTTATCCTCTCTCCACCTCACAGCTTGGAGGCTGTGCTCCTTAATAAAGGAGAGAGAGAGAAAGGGAGAGAGCTTAGATAAAGTACAACAAATTCTACTGGCTAGAAAGAAATTTTCCACACAAGGGCCACATAGACTTTTTTTTACATGGTGCATGAGTTTCCACATTTTCTGCATGGTATATCCCCTACTTGAACCCCCATACTTGTTATTTTAGACTATTTGGTTTCTCTCTTAGAGAAAGAATCAGCAGTATCTTCTGTAAAGGTCTACTTAGCAGCAATAAATGCATTCTGGGAACCTTTAAATGGAGGTTTCTTGTTCATGGACATTATGGTTTTTCATTTCTGAAAAAGGGCAGTAAGATTCTTTCCCCCATCTAGAGTAATATTCCTAACTAGTATTTGAACATAGAGCATTTTTACACACACCTTAATCTGCTGGTCTTTCAGTCTTCTGGGTTTAGAAGTACACAAGTAAGTTCCTGGATGCATTTTTCACACACACACTGCCCTGAGGCAGTTCCTGGATGCATTTTTCACACACACACTGCCCTGAGGCAGCCTAAATTAGCCACAGCTGTAGACGTGAGGGGCTGCCATGGAAACCAAGTCACCACAGCTGCCTGGAGCAAAGCAGTTTACCAGGAGAACATTTTACACACACAAGTTCTGGGAGACACCCAGATGTTACAGGATCCAGATTTGTAAAACCACATAGATTAAGAACTTCTTAAATCTGTGAGAAGATGCAGAAGTTCAAAGAGCCAGATGTTTAAGATCTGGGTGAGTGATTTAGACACACAGAAAGTTCATGATGTAACAGCAAACATGCAGGAAAAATGTGTGTGTAAAAACAACCATTGTTTGCAGGTTCTTATGAAAGACCCTTTGAAGCCTATGGACTCAATTCTCCTGTATTTACTTTTGTTTAAAATTGCCTTTCTGGGTTAGTGAGATACAGGCATTGGTATCTAGGCTACTGTATACCACTCTCCTTCTTAATCAGTGGTGTTAAGACCACACCCAGCCTTCCTCCCTAAGGTCATTTCTGATTTTCATTTACAGCTGTATATTTCTCTCCCTGACTCCCCCCTGCCCCTTACATAAGCTCAATGTGGATAGGGGTCTATTATTTTACCTTGAGCGTACAAAACATTTCTGGAGCTTGATCACCCTTTTTGTTGTGTTTGGAGGAAAGGAAGCCAAGCATCAAAGAAAACTATATCCAGATGGATTAGAGAGTGTATTGTGAAATGTTATCATGTTTGTGAGTTATCATTTCCCTCAGGGTTTAGAGCTCATTCCATGAGAGCCATAGCTATTTCTTTAGCAGTTCTTCATCACATTCCATCAACCATGCTACACACTATGTAAAGCTGCTACTTCAAGTTCTTACTCTACTTTTATTAAGTTCTGTGCCTTGGATCTCACTGCTCAAGCTGAAGTGAGTTTTGGTAGATCTATTCTGAAGGTGGTTTTTTTCCTGATTAAAAAGAATCTAGGGGTTGCAGTTGATCCAGACAAGGTTCACACCCCCTCCTCTGCCCTCCTTCCCTGCTCCTGTGCCATCCTGTGCCCCCCCCAGCACTTACCACAAGTTGCACATTACTTTCTGGCCCTCCGTGGGTCTCAGAATTGATGTTGCTGGCCCCAGAAGCAGCTGATGCTCAATTTCAGGGTGGAGGGGTCCCCCACCAGTGCCTGGATGTGGTGGATGAAGGAGTCCCATAAAGTACAAAAATCACAGAAACGTGCCTGAGCGGCTCAGGGAAACTGTCCAAGCATGCATATGGGAAACCGGCCCCAATAAAGCTACCAGGGGGCAGACACTAAACAGATCCCTATGATGCTCACTTTTAAAATGTTGCCTGGGCACCAATGGCAGGCCATCATGTGAAAAAAACATCAGAGTGACCGAGTGGAGTAGGCAGACAGGGAGGCAGACAGGGAGTCAGGGACTGGCACTCATGCTCAGCAGTGAGCATGAGGGCTGCTTTCTTTGAGCACTGCTGAGCTGCAGCCATTTTAAGAGAGACTGTGTCCTGCCTGACTGTGTCTCTCTGCTGCTGAGCTGAAACTTGAAGTGGTGGTGAGTAAATTGCTTGGAGGGCTGGGGGGCCACCGGTGAAAATGCTGCCGGGGAATGGGACTGGGGGGAGTGGGTGGACTCAGGGAGTCTGGGTGAAGAATGGTGCAGGGGGAACGAGTGCACAGAGAGAGAATGGGGGCGGGGGGACTCGGGGAGTCTGGGCGGGGAATGGGGCTGGGGAGGGGGGAGTCTGACTAAATAATGGGACTGGGGGAGGGAATAGAGGGAGGGGGAAGTCTGGCTTTGGAATGGGGCTGGGGAGGGGACTCGGGGAGTCTGGATGGGGAATCGGGCTTGGGGAAGGGGTGGACTGGGTGACAATGGGGGAGGGGACTGAAACAGATGTGACAAGTGGAATTCCTTGATTCTGATTTTCTGGTGTTCTGAGGATAATATGGTTGGCTTAAGATATGGTTTAAGTGGTTTGCTTTTGCTTGTTGTGTGTTTGCTTGGTGCACTGCTGGACCCCGCCTCCCCCAACCACGTGCAATGGCCATTTTCTGGGACCCCACTGGCCATGGCTACACTTGGTTAAAATTAATGGGCCTGGTTTGGTGGCAATAAACTCCTGAAACTGGCCAAACTTTGAAAAAAGCCCTGTTTTCTTGGAGAGGAATTTGGCTGTCGGGAATATTGTGTAACTACTAGGAATTCTAGTCTTGATGGACCTGGTTTAGTGTCAATGCAGCCATGAAACTGCCCAAACTTTAAATAAGGCCTGTCGGCTTGGACAGGCATTTGACTGCAGTGGATACAGTGTGGGTACTGGGGATGCGGGTCTCGATGGGCCTGGTTGGGTGGCAATGTAGGCCTACAACAGGCCAATTTTTTTTTAAAGGCCTGTGTGTTTGGACAGGAATTTTGCTTCTGGGAATACAGTGTAGCTACTAGGGATGCTGGTGTGGATGGGGCGCGTTTGGTTGCAATACAGGCCTGCAAGTACTCTCCTTGTGAACAGAGGAGAAAGTATGTAGGAGCATGACAGAAGAGCAGGCTGAAGACAACAAGGAGACCCCTTGACCCTGTCCCCACTGAATCCATCTCTTCCCCTTCCTCTTCTCATTCACCAAAACCAAACTCTTCCCCTCCTACTTCTCCTCTGTCCTGTCCTTCTCTTCCCTTTCATTCTCTTCTGATTCAGCTTGTAGCAGGAAAGGGAGCTAACTCAGTCCTCCAAGTTCTCCAATCCAGAGCCCAAAGCCTACACCTTCAGAATACTACAGGTGGCCAAGAATGCCATGAAAATTGAGTCTTTGAGGGTTCAGGATAAAGGTAGGTGATGGCAATGTGATCTATTTTTTTTAACCTGCTATGGTTAATTTGGACCCGGTGGGAAAGAGAGAGTAGACAGGACCCCAGTAAGAGAGCTCTCTATTCCCCAGTGGCAGTGCTTCATGCAGCAACAAGGAGTTCCCAGCGTTAATGTCCATCCAATTTTAACTCTGGGAACTCCTTGCTGTTGGGTTAAGCCACGCCACTGGCCTACCGTTGCCCTGGCTCCACCTACCATTGCCCTGGCTCCACCCCTGGGCCAGACTCTGCTCCTAGGACTGCTGGTGATAGGTTTAACCTGCCCACTGCCCCACCAGACTAAAAAAATACAAGCTGCCACTGAGTTGATCACAAGTTGAACATGAGTTAGCAGTTTTATGCAACTGCTAAAAAGAACAATGCAATTTTAGACTCCATTAACAGATACATAGTGCCAGATCATAGAAGTAATAGTTATACTCTATTCTGCACTGGCCAGACCTCATCTGGGTTACTCTGTCCAGATCTCGGTACAGCATTTTAAGAACATTGAAAAATTGGAATGGGTTCACAGGAGAGCAACAAAGATGGTCAGAAGTCAGGGATGGCCATCTCTCAGGGATGTTGAAGCTGTGAATTTCCTGCACTGAGCATGAGATTGGACTAGAGAACTCTAAGATATCTTCCACATCTAAGAATCTATTATTCTAAAAAAACATTTCATAGTTTGATTTTGGCAACCCACCTCTGTTTTCTTTCTTTCTACTCCACCTGTGGTGGGACTAAACTGAGAGGGTAATGAAGAAGAAATACAAGTTGCTTACCTGTAACAATTAATCTTTGAGTTGTACTTTTTCAGTGTAGTCCGGATTCCTCCCTCCTCCTTGCTTGTAGTTGCTTCAGTATGAGTTGAGGAGATTTGGTCAGGTGCCTATTTATTGGGCAGGGATGGTTATGGACTGCTGAAATCACAAAGTTGTGAAGTCCTTCATTAAAATTGGCCTATTCTCCAAGTTTTCTGTTAGATGGTGCCAATACCTATAGTTGAACCTCAATGAGGCCACTTTCAGACCTCCCCCCCATGCACATATTGTGGCTGTGGGACGGAATGTGCAGCCAGGATATGTGTGGGGTGCCACAAGTCTGAAAGCCACGCCCCCCTCTCATGGCTTTGCCGGCAAATACCCACAGTGATACAGAGCAGTCAGAGGGTGTGCCTGAGCCAAGAGTCCTGCCTTTGTTGCAGAGGATGTGTGCCTGACCTAAAGACCCAGAGATACTGTGAATAAGAGCCAGAAGGTGTTGCCTGGCTTATGAGACCAAGATACTGGTAGAAACTGTAATTAGACTGAATGGAAGAATCAAGAGCTGGTTGAGTTGAATTTCCCAAGAGACAGTGACTATTGGGTGCTAATCCTTCTGGTTCTCACCCCAGGTAAGCCTGTCCTTGCCACAATGTTAGAAACACACATGACGGTGGTGCGGTGGTGAAACAACCTGACCCAAGAAGGAAAATCATGACAGACATGGGATGGACTGGGGTGCCAAACAAACGTGCCTGTGGTTGGGGTGCCATCCTGCCTACCATATGGTAGGGAGAGCATAGACAGTCATGAAAATTCGGCTGGTCAGCACTTCCCCCAAGCTGCGCCCAACACCCTGCTCCCCGCCATGATGGTCATCCATAGCAGCTAGCCATGGCAGCCCTGAGTCAGTATGCTGTCTAGGGATGTGTGAACGCAGTTCAGATGTTTGGAGTTCAGACCGAACTCAGTCTGTTTGGATGTCCGAACTGAACGTCGGAACCGAACTCGAAAACGGCCAAACAGTTCAATCATGTTCAGGTGAGTTCAGATGAGTTTGGGGGCAGGAAAAATGTGACTTTGAGTGGGGAAAAAGTGACTGGAAGGGGGAGGCAGCTGAGGAGCAGACATCCTGTCACCAGGGGTGGATACAAGGGGTTGTTTCAGGGCCAAATAATACCGATACAGGGAAAAAAATCTTCAAATTCAGTATTGGTATCTGTATCAATAGCGCTATTTTAGAATGTTCGGTCAAGTTCGGCTGAACCAAACTCTGCCAAACTGAACAACCGAACCCAAACTTGGGTTTCGAACTGAATGACCGAACGTCTGAACATCCGAACCGCATTCTGTTCGCACATCCCTAATGCTGGCTCAGAAACAGACATGATAGCCCACTGTGGTCCGCTTTGGCCCAGTGGCTGGGTGTTAGTCCAGGTTATGACCTTGTAGTTTTGCAAGGACACAGTCGAGGCCAGAAGCTGAAATAGCCTTGCACAATCCCAGGCCAACATCTGGCAGTGCCTTCACACATGCAGGTGAGGTCTGGGAGTAAGCAGGCTACAGTGTGCTATTGTCGTGTCTATGTTTACCCAATGTTTAGTTCTGGTTCTTTAATGTGATTAGAATAGAGAGGTGAATATTGCTTTGTTTGGTTTTAGAGAGCATCTAACAGCAGTCATGCTGGTATGCTTCCCCCTAGCCTGCGCGTTTTCACTTTCCCAAGCTTTCTGATGTCTTTCCAGTTTGGAGCTCCTGCTTAGATAAAACAGATGATTTTCTGGGCCTGCTTCTGCTAACAGCAGGCAGGCACAACGGTGACTGATTGGTTGAAACATGAGGATTAATGGGTATTTATATTTCATTAAATTTTATGCTCACTGGAGAATAATGTATCACTCACAGATATTGAAACATATGTCAACCCTATCCACTTACATATAATTCAATTTGACTTAAATGCATTGATCAAATTTTATTAAAGTCCAATATATCTTCCAAAAAGGCCTGCTAACACAATATTGCTGCTTCTCATTCATCAGATAAAAGGAGGCAATTGTGTTGTAATTCTATTTATAACATTTTTCGGGAAAAGGGAGATTATTGTGGAGAGAATACTCATTACAAGGTGACTGCTACTGAATGAAGGACTTGTGACTCAGATTTTTAAGAAAATTCTGAAGTGGTGCCCCATTTTGTTAAAATTATCCTTGGGGGCTGGGGGGGGCGGAAAACATGTAGCCTGTTTTCTCTCAGAAGGAAAGGAGAGATAACCGTCTCTGAAATAATTACAAATGGAGTTTGCCAGAAAAGATTTGAATGCATACTAACAATTTGGTTATGTCTTTGATTTCTTTTTTTTTTAAATAGCCCTCAATTTATTAATTATTTATTCTTTGTTTATTACTGTGTTAGACCAATGTATTCCACTTCTCTTCTTTTCTGCCTGCATCACTCTGTTTCATTCAGCCTTTGCACTTATTTGAAAAATAATAAAACATTTTATTTAATCATTTTTCTAATATGTTATAAATAATGAGCTTCTAACAAAAATGGTTTCAATCATTTATAGGTCTGTCTCTCTCTGTCTCTCTCTCTCTCTCACACACACACACATCTATCTATCTATCTATCTATCTATCTATGTTTCAGTATTAAGTAGAGTTGTACTCATCATAGTTTTGAAATCGAGTTTGGACAATTGTGTATGTAATTCTATGATGGATCAATTAGGATGTACATAGCTCTGTAACTTGTAATCTCTAACGTGTGTGTGTGTGTGTGTGTGTGTGTGTGTGTGTGTGTGTGTGTGTAAATAATAATAACAGGATGGATCAATAATTGATCCATCATAGAATATATATATATTTCTAATTTTATGAAATTGTTCAATTTTCTATTATTGGTTTCTACAAGAATATTAATTTACAGATCTCCGTTTGGTTTGTATTGGCTTTAGTCTTGGTCTGTATATTGGTTCCTGGTCTCCCTTTTTTTGGTTCTCTGATTCTTACTGTCACTGGGGGCCAATTCCAACCCCTGTGGATGCCCTGTGTGACAGCAATGGTGGTGCGCACAGTTTCTGTGTGAATGCAGGCGCACATGACTATGCACCAGATCTTCGAGGCTTGGGATCTGCCCCACTTTTAGTACCTTTCCTCCTGTAATTATTATTATTTATATATATATACACACACACACACACACACACACGTTAGAGATTACAAGTTACAGAGCTATGTACATCCTAATTGATCCATCATAGAATTACATACACAATTGTCCAAACTCGATTTCAAAACTATGATGAGCCAAAGTATTTTGTTAAGGAACTTCCTCAGGACATTTTAGTCTTTTTTATTTTTAGGGATGGGGTGAACACGGTTTGGATGTTCGGAGTTCAGACCGAATTCGGTCTATTCGGACATTCAAACCGAACGTCTGAACCGAACTCTTGAACGACCGAACAGTTCGGTCCTGTTCGGACAAGTTCGGATGAGTTTGGCGGCAGTTGAATGTTCGGCCAAGTTTGGCCAAACCGAACTCGGTTGAACCAAACCATCGAACCTGAACTCGGGTTTTGAACCAAATGACAAAACATCTGAACATCCAAACAGCATTCTGTTCGCCCATCCCTATTTATTTTTAAAAATATTTTTATTATTTTATTTTTCATTATACAAAAAAGATCTCTGTTATATCGGCTTTGTATCAGGTTACAGCTTGTTATCGGTCACGGACACCTGTACTATCTGTCAGCTGAGATATCAATAAATTCTACAAAACAGGTAAGTAATCTAATTCAAATCTAAACAAAAGTACAACATAAATTAAACGTAAATAAATTTATGTAGTCATTGAGAACTTATACAAACAGAAATGTTATTTTGCTCATAGAATAAATCTATTGGTTATTTTCGCAAGGGATGTCCTCAAAGGTATTTTTAGAGATAGTTCACATGTGTTATCAGAATGTCTTCTATGTCCTTGAGAAGAATAACAGTTTTATCTGGGTCAGTCGGTAGGTTTTCTGAAATACTTGTCCAGCAGCTTGTCCAGACAGCGTAGAAATTTTCAAGTTTGTCCTGTAGTTATGGCATGATTTGCTCCATAGTAATCATAAACCATAATCACATGCATATCTCAGTAAAGGTTTCAGGAGCTGGGGCCTTCCATTTGCATGCAATGGTATGCAAAACAGTTAATCGAATTTGCTGACATGCCATTACCCGTTCTTTTAAGTATTGGCTTTTAGGGAAGATGCCAAATAGTGCAATTTTGGGGCAGAAAGGAATTACCTCTCACACAATGTTTTGCATCTAGCACCAGACCTCACACCAGAGAGGCAGGATGTCTGAGCATTGCCACTAGTAGTGTAGTGTTGGGAAGTGTGCACCACCTCCAGCATTCATCAGAATTAATTACTTTCGCATTTTCAAGTCTCACTGGTGTATAATAACATCTGTAACATAATTTAACCTGTATTTCTTTTACTAACAAGGATGATGAACAAGAGGTCATAATGTGCCACATTTGCTTCATGTCAGAGTTTTTTATGGGCAGCATTATCTTGTCCTCCCAGGTGCCAACATAGGGTGAAAACAGACATGATGCTAACCACCCTTTAACTACCCTTGGTGGTTATTTATGCATGTTGCGGGGCTTCATAGGGCACCAATACAGCCCTGCAACATGCATAAATAACCACCAAAGGTGGTTAAAGGGTGATTAGCGTCATGTCTGTTTTCACCCATAGCCAGTGTCTGGTGGATTTGTAAGTGTTTTAATTTCTGTGTACATTCTGGAGAGAATTTCGTTGTCATTTGTGGGTTCAAATAAGGTCACTTCGATGGGCTTAGGGAGGCGGGAGAAATGTGGTCTGTCATGTCTTTTGGTAAGTCTAATTTGTAGCTTTAGGTAGGTTAAAAATTGATTTTCTGTTTTATTTTTGTTTCTGTTTCTATCTGGGTGTATAGTATAGAGTTTTTAAATAAGTGTTTAACTAACCAGATTTTCTGTTGTTTAAGTAGTTTATTTAATTGCATATAGTCAGACTCCGCCGGGAGTGACAGACTGGCTAGTGATGTGTAGAGAGATGTACCAATCTGGATTTCAGCTCTAGAAGCAATCATATACCAATTTTGGAATGCGGTATGTATGAAGGCATGTTTAGTTTGTGGTAATTATATCTTTTTTCCTTTATCTGTAAAGATTGATGGGAATTTTGGTATTTGGGATTGATTTTTTTCGATTTGTACCCAAAAGGGTTCAGTTGCATCCTTAACCCACATCTTAATTGTGCGCAGGGAGGAGGTAATGAAGTAGCTTTTAATATCAGGTAGGCTGATGCCCCCACATGTTTTACTGGTCGTTAGTATTGATTTTTGGACTCTGGGGCATTTATTTTTCCAAATAAAGTTTTTAATAATTTTATTAATTTGTGTGAAAAAAATATTAGGTAGTTCTATTGGGAGAGCTAGAATATAATACAGTATTTTGGGGAGTAGCATCATCTTAGGGTGATTTCAGACGTGACAAGATCACGCTGAACCACAGTGAATCACGGTGAACCCCGTGGCGGGGCCAAGGCGCCCTGAACATCTGTTGGGCGGCAGCCAGATGTTCACCACACTGAACACCCGCGGGGGGCCAATTCCAACCATGCTTCCCGGGCTAGCCAAACCAATTCCCGTGGACGCGTGGTGAATGATATACCCACCCGTGATCAACCAAAAGTCACTTCTGGAAAGCAGCTGCCGCCCGGGATCAAAGGAAATCATCCCCAGGTGTAGACAATGAGTGCAACATCGCTGCCAGGCAACCGGCATCAACACACTCACCGGAGGGAGATTTAAAGGGGAAAAAGCGGCTGGTGAACGTGGCGGGATGGAGCGAGGAGGGAGGAGGAGGAAGAGAGCGGTGGCAGAGGAGAGAGCGAGGGGAAAGGAGGAGGAGGGGGAGACAGGGGCACAGGCGG
>QEPC01002005.1:12145-30101 GCA_003113815.1 Sphenodon punctatus | reverse complement strand
GGCGGCAGGGCACCCCGAGCCCCCCGCAGCAACAGCAGCGAGGCAGGTAGGTCACAGTCCAGCAGGCTCCTTCAGCTCTGCTGCTGGGCATGGGGCTTTAAGCCCCCAGCTACTTCCAGGTGGGGGGGAGGGGACAGGTCAGCCCACGTGGCTGGCCTCTGCATTCCCCCCCTGTCCCCCAACTCACAGTTTGTTCTTCCCCCTGCAGGTGGAGCTGATGACAACAGCGGAGGCAGTGGCATCAACAGCGGTGGAGCACCAGGACCCCCCCGCCGGCGGCAGGGCACCCCGAGCCCCCCGCAGCAACAGCAGCGAGGCAGGTAGGTCACAGTCCAGCAGGCTCCTTCAGCTCTGCTGCTGGGCATGGGGCTTTAAGCCCCCAGCTACTTCCAGGTGGGGGGGAGGGGACAGGTCAGCCCACGTGGCTGGCCTCTGCATTCCCCCCCTGTCCCCCAACTCACAGTTTGTTCTTCCCCCTGCAGGTGGTGATGATGACAGCAGTGGAGGCAGCGGCAGCAACAGCGGCAGAGCACCAGGACCTCCCCCCACCGGTGGCAGGGCACCCCGAGCCCCCCGCAGCAACATCAGTGAGGCAGGTAGGTCACAGTCCAGCAGGCTCCTCACAGTCCAGCAGGATGTATCTGGCCAGTAACAAGCCCCTTGATCTCGCACACAGTTTTCCTAGTCTTGGTCCAGGGGGGTAGAGGATTGCCTTCTTCCAGGTTTGTCTCCATCACAGGCTTTTTGGCTCACTCTCCAGTGCCGGAGGGGGCCCCCTGGGTGGCTGCTGTCTCCAGAGGTCTGGTGGGACCAGGAGGCAGATGCACGAGCACTGTGGGTGGGGCAGGAGCTGGGGCAGTGGAGGGGGTGGTGGGATCACTGTGGGGTCCAGCCCTGGCGTGGGGGCCAGCAGAATGCCTGGCGGAGTGGCTGCCATTACATATGCACTCATGGTCCCCGCATGTAGCAGCACTGACATGCCAATGCCATGGGACTGGTCCATCTTGGCCGAGTGCTCCACCACCATCCTGTCTATGGGCTGGTCTAGCTGCCCAAACGCCTTGACCTGCCTGTTGTGCTCCTGGCACTCCTGCCTTCATTCCAGTCGTGCCTCCGTCCACCTGCAGCCTCCAGTCCCTGGCCTCTGCCTGCTGCAGGGCCCTCTCCATGGCCGCCTCGATGTGGTCGATGGCCGCTATCATCTGCTCCTCATTTTCGATGGTGGTCTGGACGATTTCCTACGCCTGATGCTCCCTCTGGTGCGGTACCTGAGTCCTGTGCTCCTGCGTCTGCTGTGCCAGGGACATGGGTTCAGCTGGTGTGGCCTCTGCTGGTTATCCTGTTGGGGTGCACTATGGGGTCTGTTAGTCCGGCCCTGGTGCCTGCCTCCCATCCTGTTCCAGTGCTGCGTGTGGTGGGCTGGCCCCCCAGTTGGTGGGCTGACAGTGCCATCCCCCTGATGACCCCCTGTGCCTTGCCCATCCCTCCCTCATACCCCCCCTGGTGTGCTCCATGTACACACACCCCTTGGATCCCCCTGCCGTGGAGTCTCACCTTGGTCTTCTGACTACTCCTGCAGCTGCTCCCTGCCATCTCCCTCGCCGGTTGGTCCTGTGTGCCAGGACGTGTCGTGACCTGTTGGGAAATGGGTTGGGCTGAGTTGAAGTAGCCCTGCATGGGCCCAGTCCCCTTCCCGATACGTCCCCTCCCCATGCAATAACACTGGTGAACGGTGCTGCTGTGCCTGTGGCCCCTGTTTTGTGCCCGGGCGGGCACCGATGCCGCTCACCCCCTGTCAGTGGTCTGAGGTTTCTGGGGGCCATGGGGAGGGGTCCGTGCCCTGTGGGACCCCCCATGGGCCCATCCCCAATGGTACGTTCTGCATCCTAACCATTTGCCTACCCTTAATGTTCTCAGAGCCCTCTGAGGCCGGCACCTCAGTGTGGCTGTGCTCCCCCTGTGTCCGCTGGCTGAGGGTGACCAGTATGCTGGCCTTGGATAGTGATTCAAGTTGGGGGTGAACTCCCAGCGGGAATCATTTTTCGGCCCAACAGACTTGATGTTACCACGGTCAACCACGGCGGAATTCACCGTGGTTGATCATGGTAACATCACGTCTGCTCCTGGACTATGGCCCGGAATCAGCGGCCATGCCCACCTCCAAATTCTGGACCATGGTCAATACCCCGGAGGGCGGGCAGGTGCTGCGGCTGCATTGGCCGCTGCACCTGCCCGTCTCCCAGAGGGAGGGCAGCCTCGGGAGCATGGGGGTTGAGGCTGTACGGCCACATGTTGTACCACGCAGCCCTGCCCCCTTCTCCAATTCCCCTGTGGAATTGACCGGCACATCTGTTAATGGGCTGTTTTGATTCCAGAGGGGAATCAAATGGTGATTCTGTGCCAGGGCCAATGGGCGCCCCGGCACAACTGAAATCACCTGTGGTTGGCTTTGTTCCCTACTGGTGATTGTCTCTGCTGAACATCTGGTGAATGCCGATCAGACGTTCAGAGCTCTACCACGGGGTTGTGTGTGGTTCACCATGGTTGACTGTGATGTCGTAAAATCTGAGGGTGATTTCAGACGCTACGCGGCCCTGATTCACCACAGTGAATTCCCAGTGATGCTGAGCTGTCGAACCACCCCCTGTGGTCCAGGAAGGCCCTGAACAGATACGATGGGACCAGGACCATGGCAGGGAATTGGACAGACAGACCACAGCCTGGGGCAATGCAAAAGACATGATGCTGATTCCAGGCCATGGTCAAAACACCCAGAAGGCACCGGTGAGGGGCGGGAGACAGAAATGGCTGACAGAGGGCAAATGAAACCAGAAGGGACAAAAGGAAATGCCCACACAAGGGAAATGGGAATGGAGGGGGAGGAGGGAGAAGAGCAGCCGAAGCAGTACACACAACAGGCACAGAGACAACGAGGTCACAGTGGAACACAAAGCACAAACACATGCCCTGGTGCATAAACACCCACATGGGAAAGGAAGGGAAGGGGGAACCCAGCAGGATGGACAAAACATAAATGGCACAATGGGCAAAGGGGTCCCGGGGAGAGGGACTATAACACACCCAGGGCACCATTCACCATGGAGCTGGTATGGCTGGACACCTGCGGGATGCACCTAGCCGCCTGCGTGGAGTGGTATCACTCACACATGAACCTCCTGTGCATCCAGACCACAGAGGTGCACTAGGGTGCCTGACTGCAGGTGTGCATGGCCAGGAGCACTTCTAGAGTCTGGAGGGCCCACCATGGGCACAGGCACTCTCTGGCCCAGCTCAGGACCCTGCAGGTGTCCGTGGTGGCTCAACAGGCCCTCCTCCATGCCTGGGAGTGGGCTGATGCGCTCTGTGAGGCAAGTGGCTGGCTCCAGAGGCAGAGGGAGACCATGGGGCACACAGCCCTGCTTGTTATACCAATTGCTCAGCGGGTATGGGTCACAGAGCAGGCACAGGGGTGGTGGTCCAGGGCGCTGGCTCAGTGGGATGAGGACACCTGGAGAGCGCACTTTCAGATGGACAGGCGCATCCTGCTGTGGTTCGCGGAGCTGTTAATGCCCTTGCTCGAGAGGCAGCACACCTCCATGTGGGCCTACATTCTCATGGTCCAATGGGTGCCCATCGGGGTCTGGGCCCTAGCAATGCCTGACTCCTGCCGGTCTGTCTCACAGCACTTCGGTGTTGGGGTGAGCACCATCACTGGGATCCTGTGAGATGTCTTCAAGGTGGTGGAGGGCATGCTCCTTGACTGAGCGATCCAGCTGGTGGACCAGGAGACCATGATGGCCGACTTCACGGCTGGAGGATTCCCCAACTGCATGGGTGCCATGGACGGCACCCACATCGAGACCCTCCGCCCATCCGATGGGTAGGCTGTGGAATACATCAACAGACTAAAACTCCCTTCAGCTTCAGGCAGTCATGGACCACCGGGGGCAGTTCATAGACATTTACACGGGCCACTCCGGGTGCAGCCACGATGCCTGGATCATGACCATTTCTCCCTTCTATGCCCGGATGTACCGCGGGTACTTCACGGACATGGGGATGACCTGGATCGAGGGGGTGCTGATGCCCCCCTGAATCCTGGGGGATCCAACCTATCCCCTCACTCAGTGGCTGATGAAGGCGTACCCAGTTGCCAGGAACCCTGTGGAGGCGCTCTACAATACCCGCCTGTGTGCAAGCAGGACTGTGGTCGAGAGGGCTTTTGGGGCCCTCAAGCAACGCTGGAGGTGCTCCGTGGGCCAGCTGGACTACACGGTGAAGACCTCAGCCCTGGTGATCGGAGCCTTCTGTGTGCTGCACAACATGTGTAAGACCAATGGGGCTGCCCTCGACTACCCCGTTCCTGGCTCCCTCCCAGCCTTGTGCCTCTCTATGTGAACGCAGAGAAACAGCGGGAATACCGATACGCAAAGCGCATCCATGCTGCCCTGGCCATGTGGATCAGCCTGGAGGCCGAGGCGTGAGGGTGCACACCCCATCCCCACCACTCCGGGGCCCCCACCAGTACCCTGGGTGCTCCCCTCAATGCCCACCTGCCCCCATCCCCGGGCCCACGAACAGAACCAAGGAAGCGATTGTGGTGCTAGTACATTTATTGTGACCACCACCTACAGGTGCCCCACCACCACCACCAACACCACCCACCTCCCACTGCTGTGTCCCCCCCTCAGGCTCACCCCCTCCCCCCTTCCTCCACAACCTGCATGTCTCTGGGGTCTCCCTCTTGGCCACCCTGTGGGCACTGCGGAGCGCTGTGAACTCCCCTCCCCCCCACTGTCCGTGTCCCCAACAGTGTCCTGGGAGGCCTCAGTGTCCTGAAAGGCAGGCATTGTTGTGAGGGCAGGCAGACCCGGGTCCGGAGGGCCCCCCCTGGGTGACTGCTCCCTCCAGTAGGTGGATGCATGGGCCCAGCGGGTGTGCCGGCCTCTGGGGCAATAGCGAATTCCAAGAGGCCCAGCATCAGGGCCGGGGCAGGCAGGTTGCCTGGCCAGGCGATGGCCATTACATATGCACTCATGGTCCCCACGTGCAGCAGCAGCGAGGTGCCAATGTCATGTGAATGGTCCATCTTAGCAGACTGCTCCCTCACCATCCGGTCGATGGCCTGTTCCAGCCGCCCGAATGCCTCCACCTGCCTGCTGTGCTCCCGGCACTCCCGCCTCTGTTCCAGTCGCACCTCCACCTGCAGCCTCCGGTCCTTTGCCTCTGCTTTTTGCATTGTTCTTTTTGTGGCTGCCTCCATGTGATCGATGGCCGCTATCATCCGCTCGCCCTGCTCTGTGGTGCTGCGGACAATGTCCTCCACCTGATCCTCCCTCCGGCACCGTACCCATGCTCCTGTCTCTTATACACATCTAGATGTGTATAAGAGACAGGCCTCCATGTGATCGATGGCCGCTATCATCCGCTCGCCCTGCTCTGTGGTGCTGCGGACAATGTCCTCCACCTGATCCTCCCTCCGGCACCGTACCCATGCTCAGTGCTCCCTCATCTGCTGGGTCGGGGTCATGGGGCCAGCTTGCTGGGACCCGGCTGGTCGCCCTGTTGGGGAGCACAGTAGGGGTTGGTTAGGCTTTCTAGTTGGTTAGGTTTCTAGAACATAAAGAAAAATGGATTTCATGGCCTATTCTGGAACATGAACACTTAAATCTATGATGGATTTTATCCATAATTTGGATGGAAAAGTAAATCTCAGACCTGAATCAACCCTATAAGGAATCCCTCTCTCTCAGCTGGGCACCTCCTGGGCACCCAAGTTAATCCAGGTTGCTTTCAGCAAACACAGCAAACAACATGAGATGGCTAAAAGATGTCATCTGCTTTAAAGACTATAGCTTCTTTTGCCATACCTTTGCCCACTTAACAAAACACCCACTGTTTGGGGTCAAAGAACCCACCTATATATGTTAAAAGTAAATAGTTTAAAAGCATTGACAGAATTTAACATAGGAACCAAGGAAACAGGGTTTTCCTGGCGTATGGACAGCAAATAGATAAAGAAGAGCATGTTTCATAAACATCTTTGAGTACAGAAATAGTGACACCAAAACCTGACCTGTCTTTCAGAAAAATGGGTTCATTCTTTCAGCTGAAATTTAGGCCTAAATTTCCTAGTTACACTCCCCCCTCCCCCCCCAGCCACCCAGCTGAGTTGGGGCAGGTGTTCTGTATTACCAGGACTAGGTAAGCAACTGCAGTAGCAGGCAGAGCTGATGTCTCTCAGGTACCTCAATCACTAGTCTATGCGTTGGCTCACATAGTCTTGAAATTGAACTTGGACAATATCCTCCGTAATTTTATGATGGATCAAATAGGTAGGTAAAATCTTTATTGACTCGACCACTTGCCATATCCCCATTGGGATTTACCATCACTATCAAATCACTTACTCTCCTCCAAACCCTATTTCCAGTTAAATGCTCTGGAAATCAGTCCAGACAGAAAGGGACCCTTAGCCAAATTTCTATATTCCTATTTAGGCCAGACTCCTTTTTTTGGCCAGCAAAGAAAATTTGCTGCTTTATACATTGTCTTTTCATGAGAATTTGCGAAGATAAAAAGGAGTTTTTGTTCCTGACTTCACCAAGGAGCCTCAGAGCAAAGCAGCCCCCTGAACTGACATCGTACTTCTGTAGTTAATGCACACTCAAATAAATAAAGATTTAAATCCTCAATATGCTGCATACCCTTTGGTTATAGGGTATCCCTCTTAAACGCCTCTCTAAAACTTTTGAGGGCATTAAATGGAATCTACCCAATGTAAGTGCCCTTCTTAAAACAAAATTGGATATATGAAAAAGATAGGGTTCCAGCTGATGAGTTATTTTGATCTTCCCATACTGGGGAGAAACCACTGATACAGCAACTTGTGCGATATCTTGTTGTTTATAGATATCACAAAATTGATTCCTGAGCAGTCTTTTCAATATACCCCTAGGGTATCCCTCCAAACCCTTGAGAGAAAAAACAATTTTACTCAAAAGATGAATATATCATACTCTCCATGTACTCCTACTTCTAAAGCCCTCTGTTCCACCCAGAAAGCATACGGTAAACTATCTTTGGGCATATCCATTAATCTCAACCAGAAGTTACAAATAGTTACTTGTGCCCTGCATTCCACAGAGAGAATACCTGTTTCTGACCTCAAAAAAGGTACAGGAGTATAGACAGGGGTCCCCAAGATCTTTCTAAGGAGTTTATTTTGAACCACTTCCAAAGGAGAGACATCTAAACCCCACAATTCAGCCCCATATAACACTTGAGGTATAAGTTTCTGTACAAGTAGCTGAAGAGCCGGTTTGATCATCCTTCCTCCATTCATAGCCCAAAATTTAATAATCCCTCCTACTGTTTGCTGCACTTTTAATTTGGTAGCTGCCAGATGTTGCAACCAGGAGCCGGAAGCAGCAAAGATCAATCCCAAATATCTAAAGCTGGGCACCTGTTCTATCTTGGCTCCATCAATTTCCCATCTGCGAGTATGTACCCTTTTAGAAAACACAATTCCAAAAGGCTATTGGGTGGGATTTTTCCCGACCCAAAATCCACCAATTGGCTTACCTGTTGTGGGATAGGGTTCCTGCTAGAACCAAGGCTGTGGCGATCTTTGCGAGGAAAATTGAAAAAAATCAGAAGAGGCTATGAGTCTCCTTGTTTGTCCCAAGAGGTGGTTCCGAATTAGATGGGGTCAATTTGCTGTGCTCTGGACTGTCATTGTTTTCTGACCATCTGTGCCCCTTGGGTGCCCACTATTGTTATATAATTTTTATTGTATATTTATGTTAATTCATGGGACTGGCCTGTTCCCATGTGTTTGTTGCACTTCAGGCTTTTTAGATGGTATTTCCTAGTTCATTGAACAGATGTCTTTGTGTTTTTTTATTTTACTTTGTTTTTGTTTTTGTGATGGCCCTGTGGCTAACAATAAAATTAGAAATCAAGTTTTATAATAGTTAATCTTTAATTTTTCACTTCTACAATAGGTACCTAGCACCACCAATGCCCTTCTCATCCCACTCTCTTAAACAGAGAACAATACCATGTCATCCACGTACATTAGGATTGAGTGGACCCTCTACCTATACAGGACTCTAGAGTCATCTCATTTCTATAAGTGTTCACAATATCATTTATGTAAAGCTTAAAGAGGAAGGGTGCTAAAACACATCCCTGTTTTACTCCCAGGTATACTGGTATAAGATCAGTTAGATGGCATTCACAGGTCAGGTGTACACTCATATAAGTTTGCATATGCAGCCCTCCAACCAAAAACAAAAGACGTCTATCCATATTTGTAGCTACCAACTTAGCTCATAATCGTTCCCGATTAATTGTATCGAAGGCAGACTTAAGGTCAACAAATGCAACAAAGAGATTACTGTTCCTAATTTGTGTGTATTTATTAATCAACTGGTCTAACACATAACAATGGACCACTGTAGCATGATCTGACAAAAACCGGCCTGTTCTTCATGAAATATGTTTTCCTGCTCTGCCCATGATTCCAATTTTGCCAAAAGATATCTACCATATAGCTTTGCAATCACATCTAATAAGCTAATAGGTCTATAATTTGCTGAGTTATTTTGGGAAACTTTTTTTATAAATGGGAACCACTATGCTATTGTTCCACCCTGTAGGAAATTTACCCATGACATTTATACTGTCAAAAAGTCTGGAAATAACAGGTACCCACCAGTCTAAATTCTCTCTGAAAACTTCTTCCAGAATCCCATCCTCCCCAGGGGCCTTCCTCAGTGGCATAGCTGCTATGAATTTACGTATTTACATCTCATCGACAGGTTGCCAAGAAGGGCAATCTGTTAAATAAAGTTCTATCTTGGGGTTCATATTGCTGTCTCCCATAACTGCAAAAATTCCGTGATAATAATCCTGCCACAACTGGACTGAAATCCCAGGATCCAATACAAAACGATCCCCACAAAACCCCCTTTTAACTAGATTCCAAAATTTGATACCATCTTTCTGCTCCACTGCTGCGCCCAGTTCTCCCCATTGAATCACCTGATAATGCTTTTTCTTTTCCCTTATCTTTTTCCTGAAAACAGACCTTACAAGCCTCAACTTATCCAAGTTTTGTCTCTCAGGATTTTGTTTCACAACACGTGCTGCTTGGTTGACAGCTGACTTGAGAATTCCACATTCTCTATCAAACCAAGCAGCCCTTTCTGTTCTAAACCTTCCCTGTACTGTGATATTCAAGTTATTCCGTAACTCTCTAATAAGACAATAAGATCTTATCATCAGAATTTCCTATTCTTGCATTTACATCGTCAACTAATACAGGGATATAACCTGGGTAGTTTTTTCCACATTCCTCAATAAAGTTTTCTCAGTGGTTAGTGCAGCACCAAGGGTGTAGCCTGATCACCTGTCCAGGATATCCATGATTCATAAGTAGAGCTCGTGCCGCCACCTGTGTGTACCGGCAGCACAGCTGGAGGTGATAGCCTCCTGGTATGGAACTGTAATGTGGGCTGGGCTACTACCCCCCCCTTTGTGCCATTGTTCCTACACCATTTGATGGGCATGTGGTATGCATCTGAGCATTTCCATTATCTGTGACAGCTGTTGACAGGTGAGATGCTGTTCAGCTGTGCCCTGACCAGATACGGTGTCTCCTCCACATTTTCCCTGTCCTGCCGGCCCAGGGCCTAGTCCTGCTGCCCTGCCTCCCATAGAGCTGGTTTCTGTCCTCCCTCTGTGGAGTTTGGGGTTCCCAGGGCCCACTATCAGCGGTGCAGTCACCCTGCATATAGCGGAATGCTTCAGCTCCAGCTGTGCTCACTTCTTGCCGCTCACCATGCACTTCTGTTGTTCTCCAGTACCCAACCATTATGCAGGCCATGTCGAGTCGTGGAATGGTCCATATCAGTAATGGATGTGCTGGGGAGGAGTGGTCGGTGTGTGCCAGCATGCTTCTGGGAACACTCTGGCAGAGCATCAATTTGCAGCTGTTGGTGAGCAATGTGCACACCTTTCTCTGGGTGATGACTTCAACCTCCTGTCCCATTACATGTTACCTCCTGTCCCGTTACCTCCTGTTCTGTTACCTTCGGGGGTCTGGAGTACCAACAGCATGCTGGGGAACTCGGATTCACGAACATCTGCCAACTTCACTGTGGGCCCCCAGCCACCATTGTGGTGCCATGGGAATCACGGGAGATTGCTGCTGCTCGTCTGGTGAAGGTCGTTGCAACTTCAGTTTGGCCCTCCAGGCCGGTGGTCCCTGTGTTGCTTCCTGCTATACCAGTGTCCTCCTGTGTGCCTGTGGTGTTGTGTGTTCCCTATCAGCTTGCTTGGACCTCCTTGAGGAGCTGGGTCTAATGCCCCCTGATATCAGTGGTCCCCTCCTGACCGGGAAGCCTCTGTCATAATGCCTGTATACAAATCAATGGTGTAACCGCACCTCAAATATTTTGTGCAGTTCTGGTGACATGTTTAAAACAAATAAAAGATGATTTTTTTTAACTCAGCGTATAATTGGGTTGTGGAATTTACTGCTGTGGCTGTGGTAAGGGCCAGTACTATAGCCGAGTTTAAAAGAGGTTTGGACAAGTTTCTGGAAGATAGATCCATTAGCAGCTATTAGCCAGGCAGGATCCGGGAACATGACAGGAGCTGGGGGAAAAAACAGGGAATGGATCCCCCATTGTGATCTGTTGGGTGCCTCTCCCAAGCCACTGTGATTGGCTACTGTCACAGACAGGATGCTGGGTTAGATGGACCATTGTCTGACCCAGTATGGCACTTCTTATGTTCTTATGTTCTTAACCCTCCCTCAGCTGGAGATGGCTACCCTGAGAGCTGTGCTGAGCCATTTGGATGTCGGAGCTGCTGCTGCCATGGGACACCACCTCCTGCCCCGCTTCATGGTGGATGACCATTTGCATGCCCGTGGCTTCTGCTGGGGCCTCTTCACCTGGGAGGGTCTTGTCCAGTGGCCCATGTTCCCCGAGCACTCACCGGCCACACCCTGATCCCGCACACATGACTACTGCCTTCGTGGATGCCCTCTCCGCATGATGGAGTGACGCTTCATCTCCCTAAAGGCTTTTCTGCTTGCTTCCATTGAACTTCTGTGATTATGTTTCTGGCCATGCTGCAGCTGGGGCAGATGACAAGACAGCTCCAGAGTGCAGCTTCAGAGCTCCGTCCTGGAGCTCCGATGGATCAGGAGATTCATGAGTTACCCCTGTGTTTGTGGCCACCCCCTTTTTGGCGATGATCAGTGAGCAGACCAGGGAGCAGGCAGAGGTGGTCCAGCTCACCCTGCACCTACTGCAGTGGGTACATCAGCTCAATTGTGCCCAGGCAGATTGATGGAGCCGGGTCTGGGGTTGCAAGCCCTATTGAGGACATGGATCCACCCCACCACCCCACTTTGTAGCAGCTTTGCTGTTTTAAGTTATCTTCATTCATGAGCCTGTTGCTCTAGTTTTTAATTGAATAAAGTTTGTTTGGTAGCTTTCCCTGGTGTCTGTGTTGTCCTTCCCTCTGTTGTCCCCCACCTCTGTGTGGCCGGGTTCTGTTTGTTGTGCTGTGGTTCCCTGGCAGGAACTGGGTATGCAGCTGTATGTCCCCCCACCCCCTGTGTTTCTTCTGCCTATTGTCAGGTCCCCTTTGTTGTGGCCTCTTGGTTTCCTGTCCTCTGCTTTGTGTCCTCTCATCTGTGTTTGTGGGTTAATGTTTGTCCCCCATTGCCCATATCATCCCTTCCCTGTCATCAATCGGGCCAGGGGGGTACCGTCCCCTTGGGTCATGCCCTAGCTTATTATTCCCCCCCTTCCCTGCCTTTTTGTGGGGCTTTCCCTGATCCCTGTGCATCCCTGACCCATGCTTGGTGGGCAGCTGTGGCTTTGCAGATGGTTGGTGCTTCCTGGGATTCTCCTGTCCTCTCTGTGCCCTCCAATTCTGGCTCTGGCTTCTACTTTGGCACCAGCCCCCAGCCCCCCATCTATCCTGTTCTTGGGCTTGGGGGGTTTGGTGGGCAGTGGTCATTGCTGGGGGGGTGGCGGCATGGTCCCCACCCATGTTGGGGTTCACCTGTTCCTCCTGGTGACTTTTCTTGGTCCCTCCCCTCCCTCCCCCCATTGGGGTCCCCTTGCTCCCTCACCCTGCCCAGTTTCCCTGTGTGTTTGTGTGCAGTGCTGTGTGTGGGCAGGGTCTGGTTTGTTTGGGGCCCGTGGCTCCCAGCTGTCTGGCCTGTGTCCCGGGTCTAGACAGGGGATGTTTCTTTGTATCTCTTGTCATTCCTTCTCCCTTCTCCCCCACCCACTCGGAGTCTGGCAGTGTAGGGGCGATGACATGTGCTGTGGCTTCATTTGCCCTTGCTTAGCCATGCTATAACATCATGGTGCTGGGCATGTTTTCCCCTCAGTTCAGTATATGGGTGGTCCATTTAAACATCATGGGTGTTTGCTCTGTGTTTCCCTGGGTCTGTGTGTGCTGTCCACTCCCCTTCTGTCCCACAACCCCCCACGGCAGTGTCCATGTAAATGTCTCCCTGCTTGGTGCCCATGGGTGTTCACTGGATGTGCTTACTCACCCATCACCACCCATCGGGCCCGTGGCAGCTTCTGTGTGAAAATGGCCGTAATCTCTGATGCACATGTATATATATTTCTAATTTTATTCAATTGTTCAATGTTCTATTATTGGTTTCTACAAGAATATTCATTTACAGACCTGTTTGGGGTGTATAGTAAGAATAAGAAACAGATATTTCAAATAAATAAATGGACTAGTATAGTGACTGTAAAGTCAAAAGGAAGTAAATTCTTTAGCTGGGGTATGCATGTTACCAAAACAATAAATGAGAGAATCTCAGAAGCCATGCATACCTGTGAACAAAAAGAACAGGAATTCAGAAAGAAAACATATATGGCTCAGTTGCAAGATTCAAGGAGCTGAGCCAAATAGAAAAACTTAAAAATTTAAAAACTAAGCATAAGAAAATCATAAAATAATGGGAGATTAGAAAGTTTAAAATTGGTTGTAGGTAAAAATGGATAATCGCATAAAAACAACACATAAACAATTATTAAATATACTAATAGCAGGAAGTCTGCAAAGGAATAGATGAGCTCCCCTGGAGTATAAAGGAGGAATGAAGGAACATAAGGAGAAGCTGAATTATTTCTTCACCACAAGGATTTTGGGGAGATGTTAAACTGAGAACAGCTCTTTTCTGTTAATAATGAATAAGCAGCACTATCGTGAGCATTCAATGTGTCAGAAAAGCAGGTTCTACTGCAAATGGACTGATTAAAAATGGCTATGTCACAAGGTCCAGATGGTCCAAAGTTCAGGAAGAGATAAAGAATTTAGTGATTT
This sequence comes from Sphenodon punctatus, assembly GCA_003113815.1. Lineage (NCBI taxonomy): Eukaryota > Metazoa > Chordata > Lepidosauria > Sphenodontia > Sphenodontidae > Sphenodon > Sphenodon punctatus. The sequence continues at coordinate 16,721 of QEPC01002005.1, read as the reverse complement.
GTTTTTACTGAAAATTACTATTAATCTGCAGTATTGAAGATTGCAAATGTTGTACCTGTATTTTAATAGGTTTTATATTTATTTATTTATTTATATTTATACTTTAATTTCTATGCCACCCCCTCCTGCCACTGACAGCTTGGGGTGGCTCACAACAAAATAATAACAATAAAAGCATTCTAATAAATAACAAATTACAAAAATATAAACAAATATTTAAAAGATCAATAAAACCAAAGCAGGAGTCCGTAAAATGCATTAAAAAATCCCTCCCCCCACTTCCCATATGCCCCACCAAAAGCCTGGTAGAATATCCAGGTCTTACAATGGCACATGAAGGAGGGGAGATCCGGGGACAAATGGGCCTCAGTCGACAGGGTGTTTCACAGCCGTGGTGCTACCACCTGGAACGTCCTCTCAACAGGGCATCACCAGATGACTGTGGGATTGATCCAGGACCTGGGGAGTGAGGTGGTCTTGTAGATAGGCTGGGTCCAGTCCATTTAGAGCTTTATAAGTAAGAACCAATATTATGAAATGAGCCCGGAAGACTATAGGCAGCCAGCGTATCGAGCAAAGTACAGTTGTTATATAATCACTGCAACCCGTCCCTGGAAGGAGGCAGGCCACCACATTCTGCACCAGCTGCAATATCTGTACCATTACCAAGGGTAGCCCCACGTAGAACACGTTACAGTACTCCAATCTAGAGGTGATGAATGGATGGGCGATGGTGGCTAGGTCCGAATCCAAAATATACGAACTAGGTGGTTTTGGTGGAGAACCAAGGAAGTAAAAACTAAATAATCTGTTCCTAATTACTCAACGAAAATGACAGCCAAAAATAAATAATTAAAACCTGTGAGACCATGTTATACTGTTCCCACCAAGTAGATTCTGCAAATGAAAATATTGTCATACTAATCTCTTAGAATTCTTTTAATGTTTCAGTAAAGTGATATGCCTGACCAGCACTAGACCCTGGTGGTTAGGAAGACAGAGTCCCTGGCCCCTAGGGTTAAGAGTCCCATAACCACACCACGAAGAGGAGAAGGAGGAGGGTGACTTCCTCCTGAGAGGGGTAGACATTAAGTGTGTGCAATTAGTTCTTATTTTTTTAATTAGTAAAATGAATGAAGACCCATTCATTTTAATAATTAAAATACAAAAAAGATGAATAAGCAAACCATTATCATTTGCTTTACTATGTTTTTGTTTGAAAAGTAATTTTTTTAAAAAAAAAAACTATGCATGCGTGAAATTGCTATTGGGGCCATTCTGCGCATGTGCGCCCTTTCCCAAAACGGTGCTGACACTACTGGCACCATTTTGGGAAAGGACACACATGTGTAGAATCTTCAAGGTGGCCATTTTGTACGTGTGCAATGATTTTTTAATTTTAATTTTAAAAATAACTAAAACATTACTGTGAATGTGTGAAATTGCCACTGGACCATTCTGCAGATGCTCTGCCCTTTCCCAAAATGGCACTGGCAGCATCAGCACCATTTTGGGAACGGGTGCACATGCACAGAATGGCCCCAATGGCCTTTTCACATATGCAAGTTTTTTTAAAAAATATGTCAGAAATGGGAAGAAGAATAAAGAAATGGTAGATTCACAGCTTACTGAAGATGGTGAAATGTTAATAGGAGATAAAGAGAAGGCAAACCTTCTCAATTTCATTTTGCCTCAATCTTCACAGAAAAGGAAACCAGAACAGTAACCAGTCTCACAAAAGGTGTATGAATGAAGAGGGAGTAAGATTGCAGGCTTGAAGAGTTAAAGAGGTGGTCAAAGAGTACCTAACTATTTTAAATGAAATCGTGCCTTCAGGTCCATATGAATTGTCATTCTTAGGGTTCTGAAAGAGCTTGTGGAAGTATTCTCAGAACCTGCATTAATTATCTTTGAGAATTCTTGGGAAACAGGTGAGGTGCCAGAAGGCTGGAGACAGGCAAATATTTTTCCCATAATTAAAAAGGGGTGGAAGGATATTCTGGGAAATTATATTCCACCAGTCAGTCTGACTTCAATTCCTGGGAAGATATTAGGACAGGTTATAATTCGTAAGTACCTTGATGACAAAACACTGATCACTCTCAGCTAGCATGAATTTTTAAGGAACAAGTCATGCCAGACTAATTTTGTGTCTTCCTTTGATAGAGCAACTAGCTTAGTGAATGAGGGGTATGCCATAGATGTAATATGTATTGATTTCAGTAAAGCATTTGACAAAGTTTCACAAAATATCCTCATTGACAAGCTTGCAAAGTGTGGGCTGGAAGACACTACAACAAGGTGGATTCACAGCTGACTGAAGGATCGAAGTCAAAGAATGAACAACAATGGTTCATCATCAAACTGAAGGGAGGTATTAAGTGGGATCCCGCAGGGCTCTGTGATCAGTGCAGTGCTACTTAACATCTTTACTAATGACGTGGATGAAGGAGTTGAGGGGAAGCATATGAAGGCCGGGGTCTGATCCAAGTTCCTAGTGCTCTGTGTGCATGGTGTGCACATACAGTACTCACCCAGGGTGCTCTGAAATGTGACAGTGGCTGGCTTTAGCACACTTTAGTACAGTTTAACCCAGGCTACGGGTTCCCCCATCATGTCGAAATGCATCCACCAGATGTTTGCACAGGCTGGATCTCGACTGTGGTGGGGGTTGCTAGCCCAGGCTTTGACTCTGGGAAGCCCCCACTGCGGTCACAATCCCACTTCCCGAACAGAAGTAAATCGGGCTTTTTCATTTGAAATCCCACTTTGCTCACTGTGGTCTGGGGTGCTGCTGGGTCCAGGACCCATGGTGGCTGTCATTGAATGCAATGGCCACCCATCAGGGAAAGGGGATGCCAGCCCCTGGGAGCAGCACAGGGGCAGGGGGCTCATGTGATTTTAGGGGTCTGCCTGGATCCCAACTGCAATGACATACCAAATCCAGATTCTGTGGGTCTATGATGGAGCTTCAGTGCTGTCACGTTAGTTTGCACCCTCAGTGTGTGCAATGTACATGCCATATGTGTATGCACCATGCACGCATGGTGGTTAGGTGAAGTAAATGGTACTCGTGTCTAGATGTTGGTTTGGCCTTCAAGTTTGCAGATGACACAAAACTGAAGATAACACCTTGGAAGATAGAATTAATATTTAATTTTTTAAAAATCTTGATATGTTGAAAATTGGGATGAAATTAACACAATATTCTAAATGGGGATACCTGGCTTAGCAGCATGACAGGTACAAAAGATTTAGGGATTGTGATTGAGCACAAACTGAACATGAGTCAGCAATGTGATACAACTGCAATAAGGCTAATGTAATTTTAGGCTAAATTAACCAAAGCATTGTTTAAAAGTCTGCATAAGTTATAATTCCGCTCTAATGAGCACTAGTCAGAGCACACCTTGAGTACTGTCCTGTTTTGGATGCCTCATTTTTAAGAACATTGATAAATTGGAGCAGATTCAGAGGAAGGTAACAAAGCTGATAAAGAATCTGGAAAGTAGATCTCATGAGGAAAGGTTCAAGGAACTGGGTATATTTAGCCTTGCAAAAAGAGGATTAAGGGCAGACATGCTAACAGTTTTTGAATATCTTAAGGGCTGCCACAAAGAAGATGGCATTGCTACAGAGGGAAGGACTAGAAATAATGACCTCAAATTACAGGAGGGTAGATTTCAGTTACATATAAGAAAACACTTCCTAGCAGTAAGATCTATTAAGCAAGGGAACAAGTTGCCTAGGGTGGTGGTTGTAGGCTTTACATTGCTGGAGGGTTTTTTGTTTAAAAGGGTGGGACAGCCCTTTGTTGGGGATGTTGTAGCTATAAGTACAAGGGTTCAAGTCTTGCTTGTGAGAGAGATAACTTTAAATATGTGTTGTTTAGAGGTGTGCAGGAGGACATAATTTCATTTTAGTTTTGTTTCTCTGTTTAAAATAGTTATTTTTTTTGTTTCATTTAAAATTACATTTTTGTTTAAATTTTTCATCCATTCATATGGACATTTCCTTCATGGGGTGGGTTGTGGCACAGTTGATAGAGCATATGCTTTGCGTGTATAAGGTCCTAAGTTCAGTCCTGGAGGGAGTGGGATATAAGTCAAAGAAATTAATAAATAAAATTAAACAAAAGGTTAGGCACCCTATCCATTACAGAGGTGGCTGGTGGGCATAGAGATTAGGGATGGGCAAACAGATCGCGGTTTGGGTTCAGCCGTTTGGTTCGGCCGTTCGGTTCAGTTAGTTCGCTGGGTTCGGCCGTTCAGTTTGGCCATTTGGTTCAGGTTTGGCTGTTCAGGAAATGTTTTGTTATATGGGTGTTTTTGTTGTTTTTTATATGGTTTTTTTGGTTTTTTATTTGGTTTTTTATTTGGTTTTATATGTTTTTTTTGTTTTTTTATTTGTTTTCTTGTTTTTATATGGTTTTTTAAATTTAATTTGTATCTAATATCATATCTATCTATCTACACTAAATCTAACTGCTATTAACTATTCTAAATGCTATGAACTAAATGGATTATCTAATAAGTATACAGGCCTACTCCTACAAACACTAAAACTAAATCACTAA
>QEPC01002001.1:3745009-3757024 GCA_003113815.1 Sphenodon punctatus | reverse complement strand
TCTCTTAGCGCTTTGAGAACAATAAAGACTCTGACAGATTTCACCACCTGTGTAAGTAAAAAATTTTCCTCGACATTAGATAGATAGATAGATAGATAGATGTAGGAGTTAGCTTAGTTATAGAGATAGATAGAGATAGTGTTAGTGTGTAGTAGTTATTCAGTCTTAATATTTTAGAGTGTGTCTGCCACGTGCCCCATTGCCTTTGTAGATATAATATTCCATTTAGTTCCATAGATTTTAAAATAGTTAATAGGAGTTAGAGTTAGTGGATAGATAGATAGATAGATAGATAGATAGATAGATAGATAGATAGAGAAGGGAAGCAGGAGACGCTGGTCTGCTCCCCGTAAGACAGGCAATGGGGCACGTGGCAGAGGTAGTAGGGGTAGGGGCTGTGCCAGCGGAGTGGCAGCAGGCAGCAGCCCAAGCCCATCACCACGCTTCACTACACAGGCCTGATTTTGGGAGAAAGGCTTCCGAGGCTCCCAACAGTGGCACTAACTAGAGGGTAGTTTGACAGCGCCTCCTGCCACCATCCTTGATGCCACAAAGGGCACTGGAAGGACTGCAGTACAGGAGGCTGCAGCTGTCTCTGCTGTGGCTTCAGGAGCAGGTGCTTTGGGGTCTACGTTCCTCAAGGGCCACCAATGTCCCCCATTTTTGAGGTGATCCCCAGCAGTCCAGAGCTGGTGGATGCCACCCCGGCTGCTAGAGGCAGGGCCTGATCCTCGGGCAATGGCAGCAGGAAGAGGAGCAGCAGCAGCAGCTATAGGGAGTACAGGGAGAGTGGCAGCAGCATGTTGGGCAGACCAGCAGTCTCAGGGTTCCAGTACTCCCCTTCACGGGACATCACTCTGATCGGGGTCAGCAAGGCAGACACTAGACCCGCGGAGGAGATGTCTGGAGCTGAGGCGATGGCTGTCTCTCTGAGAGCCGTGTCGCCACTATGTTCGGCCCCTCCCAGCAGTGCTGGCAGTTATGTGTCACCCAGTGTGGGCCAGAAGGCCGGAGGGGGCAAAAAATCCTTGGTCTGCATGCATTTTAAGTTGGTGCAGAAGGATGATCCCAGGGATGTGCTGTGCACTTTGTGCCAGAAGGTGGCGAAGAGTGGGAAGGTACTCACCAACCTTGGAACAACTGCCATGGCAATACACCTTAAGGGATGTCACAGTGCTGTGCTGCTAAGCAGGAGGGCAGGGGCAGTAGATGCCAGCAGATTCAAGACAACAGCAGCCAGTCATCTGCCTCCATCAGCGGGCAAGCATCCTGCTCCAACAGCTGAATCTAGCAGCATGAGCGGTATTGCTTCTAGGGGAGAGCAGCAGCAGCAGCAGCAGCAGAAGCAACGTCAGTCCACCATGGAGGAGCTGGGGTGCGGTCAGTTGCCAAGTCCCTCGGAAGCTGCACGATGTAAAGGGATTTCAAGTGAAAGCCACAGGCCTGTTAGGTGAAATGATCACTCTGTATGGGCAGCCCTTCTCAGTGGTCGGGAACATGGGGTTCAAGCACCTGATTGGCTTCCTGGCCCCCCAGTTTAAGCTGCCCTCACTCACCACCCTGAGCTGGCAGGTGGTGCCAGCCCTGTACTGTGTTTTAAAGGAGTAGGTGAGGGAGCAGCTGGCAGGTGCTGAGGGTGCCACCGTCCACTTCACCACTGACCTGTGGTTCAGCAGGAATGCTCAGCATGCCTACCTGTTGGTGATGGTGAACAGGTGGCAGGACCTGGAGGCAGCATTTGGCAGTGGCAGGAGGAGATCCGAAGCATGGTATAGGTGGGCCCTGCTTCAGGCATAAGTAATGGACACCCCACACATCTGGGAACATAGAGGCAGCCCTGACCGCCATGGTGAGGGGGTGGATTACACCAGGCAAACCCTTCACCGAGGGGTGTGAGGTGACCAATAACGTGGCCAATACACTGAGGGCAGTCCATGAGAGGGGCTTCACGAGCATCCCTTGCACTGCACACACCCTTCACTTTGTGGTCAGAGAAGCTCTGGGCATGGGGGAGAAGGGGATTGGGGTAGGCACCCTTAGCTCCCTGATTGAGAGGGAGAGGACCCCCTCTCAGTCAGGGAGCTAAAGCTGGCCAGTTTCTTTAACCAGAGTGTGAAGGGCAGTGACCTCCTCTGGGTGAAGCAGGCTGAGAAAGACTGCCCAGTGCACCAGGTGATGGAGGATGTGTCCACACAGTGGAATTTGACCTTCCTGATGCTCAAGCGGCTTCTTGAGAAGAAAGCCGCCTTGAATTAGGTGCAAATGATCAGGGACAGTGGGGCATCTTCAGGGTACAATGGGGTGTAATGGGAGATACTAGCACACATGGTCTTCATTTTGAAACTGTTCCTGGCAGTGGTGGAAACCGGGAGCTAGGGATGTGCGAACAGATTGCCGTTCAGTCGTTCGGTCATTCACTTCAGGAGCCGAGTTTGGGTTCGGTCGTTCAGTCTGGGGACCAAGTCTGGGTTTGGTCATTCGGTTTGGTGACATTTGGTTTGGTTCAGTCGTTNGTGTGGCATGAGAGGCAGTAGTGAAGGCAGGCTGGGACCTTGGCCTGGCATTCAGATAGGCTGTTGATTGGTGAAGACTGTGCAGAGAGAGAGAGAGAGAGAGAGAGAGAGAGAGAGAGAGATAGAGAGCCAGTCAGATTGGTGGGCTGAGATTGTCTAGCTAGAGGTCGGCAGGAAGACTTACAGTTCATTTCCCAAAATGCCACCCTGCATCATGCGGTCAGTCAGACAAGCCGGCCGAGGCCATCTTGTAAGTGAGAGGGGGGGCACCTGGCATTGGGAGGTAGGGACAGCACCTCAGATGCACAGCAGCAGTAGCCCTAGCCCAAATTGAGGAGGAGGAACCCCATCCCAAAATTTCCCCTGGCATAGAATGGCGTGTGCCACTGCACCATCTTTGTCCAGGGGCAATTTGGGGAATCCCAGAAGCAGAAGGTTCACCTTGGTGAACAATAACTGCTCCACCAACTTGGCCCCCAGTCTCAGTAGGTCCAGGGAGCAAATGTCCCCCGCCATGAAGAACACCCGATCGCTGGGGACACTGGTTGGTGGGCAGGACAGGATACCCTTGACGACTTTCAACAGGGCTGGACACATGTTGGCCTTGCTGGCCCAGTAGGCCAAGAGATTGCTGGTGGGATCAATGCATGGCTCTTCATCCAGGTAGATCTCCACAGCTGCTGAGGTCCAATCGTACTCCATCTGGTAGCTTTGCTGGGGCACCACCTTCACCACTGCCCTAAACCACGGTGCTTGCCCTATTGTGGAGGACATGTGCCACTAGTGCCACCTCTGGGAGTCTCTGAACCCTGTCTCCCAAAATCATGCCTGCAAAGCTTGGGGCATGGTCATGGGCTGTGGCTGCTGCTGCATGCTGCCACTCCTCTGGCACGGCCACTACCACCATCTCTGCCACATGCCCTATTGCCCACCTTACAGGCAGCAGACTGGCCTCTCCTACTTCCCTTCTCCATGCCTTCCAACCAAAATGTACACAAATATTATATATGTATATATTCAATTTTTTAAATCTAATATTATCTACACTTACTCTAACTATAGTATTAACTATTCTTAAATCTATATAATTAAATATTATATCTAAAGGTCTAGTCCTACAAACACACTCTAAAATATCAAAACTGAATAACTACACACTAACACTGTCTCTTCTCTATAACTAAGCTAACTCCTACTACATCTATCTATCTATCTATCTATCTATCTATGCAATATTTCACAGGGAATGGGGGAAGGGGACACAAAGAACACAGGGAGGGGTACAAAACTGAAATGAAACCTAAATCAATCTAATAATCCTACTCTAAATATATCCAAAAACATGGGAAGGGAATCAGGAATGGAATATATAGAGGGAGAGGGAAAGGATTTAATGGAGTGGGGAGGAAGAACACAGGGAGGGGTAAAAAATAAAAATGACGCCTAAATGTATTTAATATAATCTAAATAAATGATAATATGCAGGTAAATGTGTTGGATGGGTGAAATAGGAGGAGGATGGTAATGGATTAGGAATAGGAAGGAACAAAAACTGCTGGGAGAGGGTGTCTTCTGAAAACGCCTGATGTCAGGAACAGTGACTAGCTCAGAAGGTGTTGGAAGAGGGGAGGGCAATGAGTTTTGTTACTTGCTGTGCCCACCTCACTGAAACCCCATTGGCTCTGTGCAGCCTAGCTCATTGCCAATCGCAGACTGTGAAGCCAGTGGTCTGAGGAGAAAAGGGATGGTTATTGGGCAGGCTACCTGCTACTCCAAGCCTCTCCACGCCTGCTGCCTGAAAGTCTGCTCCTCCATTGATTCCCCCTCCCTGTCACGTTTTGCCTTACAGTCACATTTTTGCTACCCGAACTCATCCAAACTCGATCCGAACCGACCAAACTGTTAGATAATTTCAGAGTTCGGTTTCAGATTCGGGTTCAGGTTCAGAGTCGGTCATCTGAACTGACTGAGTTCAGTCCGAACTCTGAACTTCCGAACCGCATTCGCACATCCCTACCGGGAGCTCGTCCACAGCCACCATCAGCCAGTTGACCCCTCTGGTGCAAAGTCTCCTCAGGAGGCTGGAGGAGATTCTGCAGGGATGGGATTGTGGTCCTGAGGGCAGGAATCTGGCCAGTGAGGTGGCTGACCTGGTGCGGCAGCTGAAGGCAGTGCTGAAGGCGCAGTTTGATGAGCTTCTGCAGCACGCGGAATATGTCTTGGCAACCATGCTGGACCCCAGGGTCAAGGGCAGCATGGTACACCAGACAGCACTCTATGGGCACTGGAAGGGTGACCTGGTGGAGAGGGTTCGGCAGGCAGAGTGGGCTCTTGGGACTGTGCGGCAGCAGAAGCATCAGCAGGACGACACTGGGGTTGGTGGGAGTGGGAGCAGCCAACCCTCTAAGCCAGCAGGGTCTATCCCTGCCCACAGCCCTAGCGGTAGAAGCACAGCAGCAGGCTGAGAAGCAGCATCACCCCTATTGCCAGCAGCAGCACCTCCTATATTCAGGCCACTCTGGGGAGCATGGAGTCATGCACAATAGGGCAAGCAGCATGGCTGAGGGCAGTGGTGGAGGTGCTGCCTAGGAAGAGTTACGCGAGGGAGTATGACGGTGCCTCAGCAGCAGTTGAGATCTACCTGGAGGAGGAACCATGCATCGATCCCAGCAGCAATCCCTTGGCCTATTGGGCTGGCAGGACCAACATGTGGCCGGTCCTGTCCAAAGTGGCCAAGGGTCTGTTGTCCTGCCCACAACCAGTGTCCCCAGCGAGTGTGTGTTCTCCATGGCAGGGGACATTTGCTCTCTGCACCGCCTGAGACTGGGGGCCTAGTTGGTGGAGCTGTTGCTGTTCATCAAGGTGAACCTTCCACTACTGGGATTCCCCGAGCTGCCCTGGACATGGATTGATGGTGGAGTGGAACACGCCATCCCATGCCAGGGGCAGTCTTGGGATGGGGTTTCTCCTCAATCTGTTTTTTTTCTGATGTGCTGAGGTGCTGTCCCTCCCAATGCCTCTGCCTCTCTCTCTCTCTCTCTCTCTCTCTCTCTCTCATACTAGATGACTTCAGCGGGCTTATCTGACTGACCTCATGACACAGGGTGGCATAGGGAAACTGTAAGCCTGCCATCTGGCCTGTCTCTAGACGATCTCGGCCCACCAATCTGACTGACTCTCTCTTGCACATGCTGCACAGTCTTTGCCAGCCTATCCGAGTGCCCTGCCAAGGTCCCAGTCTGCCTTCCCTACTGCCTCTCATGCCACGCTGCCTTTCTGCCCACCCAGATTGCAAAGCCTCAGTCAGCGTGTCTTCTCCTCATGCCATGTTGTCTGCCCGCCTGCCCAGGTGGTCTAGATGAAAGCCTGCCTCAGTCTGCCTGCCAGTGCCTTCTGCTCATGCCACACTGCCTGTCTGTTCGCCCTGTGGGCAAAGCTCAAACCCTGCCTCAGTCTGCCTACCTTCTACTCATGCCACGCTGCCTTCCCATCTGCCCAGGTGGTCTAAATCAAAGCCTGCCTCAGTCTGCCTGCCTTCTGCTCATGCCATGCTGCCTGTCTGCCTGCGCTGTGGGCACAGCTTGAACCCTGCCTCAGGCTGCCTGCATTCTGTTCATGCCATGCTGCCTGTCTGCCCACCCTGGAAACCCTGGGTCATGTCTCCCACTGGTGTGATAATCCTGCCACTGCTGTCTGCTGGTCCATGGGTGCTCTGCCTTGGCCAATCCAAATGTGCCCATGCAATCCTGCTGCTTCCCTCTGCTGCTGTATTGAAGCTCTTCCCTGGCAATTCCTACCATACTGGTTCCTACCATCCATGGGTGCTGCACACAGGCAAATCCTGCTGCTGCTCTCTGCTGTGCCATGGGTACTGTGCCCTGGCAATTCAAGGTCTGCCGCTGCTGCCAGTGGTGACTCTGCTGTTCCACGGGTTCTGTGCCTGAGTAATCCAATGTCTGCTGCTGCTGCCAATGCCGCCTCTGCTGTCTGTGCCAAGGGTTCTGTGCCACAGCAATCCAATGTCTGCTGCTCCTGTCAATTGCCACCTATGCTGTTTGTGCCACAGGTTCTGCCTCAGCAACCCAATATCTGCTGCTGCTGCCAATGCTGCCTCTTCTGTGTGTGCCATGGGTTCTGTACCTCAGCAATCCAATGTCCACTTCTGCTGCCATTGCTGTGCCATGGGTTCTGTGTCCTGGCAATTCAATGTCTGCTGCTGCTGCCAATGCTACCTCTGCTGTCTATGCCACGGGTACTGCCACAGCAACCCAATGTCTTCTGCTACTGCCAATGCTGCCTCTGCTGTCTGTGCCATCGATTCTGTACCACAGCAATACAATGCCCACTTCTGATGCCTATGCTGTGCCATGGTTTCTGTGCCCTGGCAATCCAATGTCTGCTACTGCTGTTGGTATTGCACATCAGGCATTTGCTGCTCAATCTTGTAGACGATCATAGCTCAGATGAGTGCGCTGGCGGGTGGGGGCATATTGAACATTACAATGGGGCATAATGGCAGATCCTGGTTCACACACTATTTGTGCTGAGACCATTCCTAGCTGTGACTCCAACGTCTCCGCTGCTACATATTCATGTATCTGAACACAACTCCCTTTCAATCAGCCGCGGGCAATGTAGGCCATCGGCGATCGCCCGTCCCTTAGGAACGGTGCGTGCCTATCTCTTAGGACTGACTGTTCCCACATTCCTACAGATCATATGGGCCATTTCCGCAGCACAAGAATCCAGGTAGCACCTGTTGAACTTCACCAAGTTGACTAGAACCAGAAGGAACTTTGAAGATAAACCAACATCCATCCACTGCAGGAATAACTCAGCCTGAGTCCTCCAGGTACATGATGTATCTTCCATTATTTGTGTGGGCCTTGAAAACAGAACGGCACTTGGCTATCTCTTAGGACTGACTCACACCTATTCAACAGCTGTTCACATGGAACCCTTCTCCACTTTGTCCTTCAAAGTTCTCCAGTCACTCCAGTCCCAGGACCCACCCGCAGTGTTCTGGGGCCATCATTGTGCTCACAGGGAGTCATCATTCCACCACATCAAGAAACAGCCAGCCACTCCAGCCCCAGCACCCACACTCAGGGTTCTGGGGCCTATGTTCCAGGCAGGGAGGACTGTCATACTGCTGCATCCAGAAGCTGCCACTCTAACCCCAGCACNCCAATATCTGCTGCTGCTGCCAATGCTGCCTCTTCTGTGTGTGCCATGGGTTCTGTACCTCAGCAATCCAATGTCCACTTCTGCTGCCATTGCTGTGCCATGGGTTCTGTGTCCTGGCAATTCAATGTCTGCTGCTGCTGCCAATGCTACCTCTGCTGTCTATGCCACGGGTACTGCCACAGCAACCCAATGTCTTCTGCTACTGCCAATGCTGCCTCTGCTGTCTGTGCCATCGATTCTGTACCACAGCAATACAATGCCCACTTCTGATGCCTATGCTGTGCCATGGTTTCTGTGCCCTGGCAATCCAATGTCTGCTACTGCTGTTGGTATTGCACATCAGGCATTTGCTGCTCAATCTTGTAGACGATCATAGCTCAGATGAGTGCGCTGGCGGGTGGGGGCATATTGAACATTACAATGGGGCATAATGGCAGATCCTGGTTCACACACTATTTGTGCTGAGACCATTCCTAGCTGTGACTCCAACGTCTCCGCTGCTACATATTCATGTATCTGAACACAACTCCCTTTCAATCAGCCGCGGGCAATGTAGGCCATCGGCGATCGCCCGTCCCTTAGGAACGGTGCGTGCCTATCTCTTAGGACTGACTGTTCCCACATTCCTACAGATCATATGGGCCATTTCCGCAGCACAAGAATCCAGGTAGCACCTGTTGAACTTCACCAAGTTGACTAGAACCAGAAGGAACTTTGAAGATAAACCAACATCCATCCACTGCAGGAATAACTCAGCCTGAGTCCTCCAGGTACATGATGTATCTTCCATTATTTGTGTGGGCCTTGAAAACAGAACGGCACTTGGCTATCTCTTAGGACTGACTCACACCTATTCAACAGCTGTTCACATGGAACCCTTCTCCACTTTGTCCTTCAAAGTTCTCCAGTCACTCCAGTCCCAGGACCCACCCGCAGTGTTCTGGGGCCATCATTGTGCTCACAGGGAGTCATCATTCCACCACATCAAGAAACAGCCAGCCACTCCAGCCCCAGCACCCACACTCAGGGTTCTGGGGCCTATGTTCCAGGCAGGGAGGACTGTCATACTGCTGCATCCAGAAGCTGCCACTCTAACCCCAGCACCCACCAACAGTGTTCCAGAACCCATCATTCTGCTCACAGGGAGCCATCATTCCACTGCATCAAGTAACAGCCACTCCAGCCCCAGGACCCACCTTCAGGGTTCTGGGGTCTACATTCCAGGCAGGGAGGGCTGTCCATCCATGTCATCCAGAAGCTGCCACTCTAGCCCCAGAACCCACCGTTAGGGTTCTGGGGCCTGTCATTCCACTCACAGAGAGCCATCATTCCACTGCATCAAGTAACAACCACTCCAGCCCCACGACCCAACATCAGGGTTCTGGGGCTTACATTCCAAGCAGGGAGGGCTATCCATCCACGTCATCCAGAAGTTGCCACTTCAGCCCCAGGACACACCATCAGGGTTCTGGGGCCCATCACTCCTCTTACAGAGAGCCATCGTTCCACACTGCATCAAGTAACAGCCACTCCAGCCCCAGAATCCACCGTCAGGGTTCTGTGGCCTACGTTACAGGCAGGGAGGGCTGTCCATCCACTTCATTCAGAAGCAGCCATTCCAGTCCCAAAAACCATCATCAACTTCTCAAGCTCTTCTAGTATAAAAGGCATCCACTGCTGCCCACTGCCAGAGTCTCCCTCTCTCTCTGGCACCCCCACAGATTTCCTTCCAACAATTTCTAGGGATATGAGACAAGTCGATGCAGAGATGGAACACAGGGTGACGTGATGAGAATGATGAGAGCCAGAGTGAGGAATCTTTTTTTTACGAGGTAGCAACCTGCTTCTCGTGCCCAAGCAACTGCCCACCCCCATGGCATGCCTGTCCTGATGACATCGAGTTCCTCTCTAGGCTAAGAAGCAATCTCCCCTTTGAGAGTGACAGTTACACCCAGCCCTTTCTAGGGATATGAGACAAGTCCATGTGGGGATGGAACACAGGGTGACATGGTGAGAATGATGAGAGCCAGCATGAAGAACCTTTTTTTACGAGGTAGCAACCTGCTGCCAGTGCTCGTGGAGAGAAAGTCTCCCTGCTGCTAGAAGGAGAGAGACAGACATGCTCCCACCCATGCTGTCACACCTCCAGTACATGACCAGAGAGAAAGGGAGAGAGAGTCTCCCCGTTGCTAGAATAAAAGAGATGGGGGTGGGAGTAAGAGGTGCATCTGGCTCAAGCTGCCACCTGCCGGAACCGGTGGCAGATCTGATCTGTGTTCATGCACAATGCCCATGTCCAGCAGCAAACCTACCAGAATGAGACAGAAATAACACACAATGTAATAATTATGTGCTCTGGTCTGTGTGTGTCCCTGTGCTGCCTGTACCACCTATTGCAATTATTGAATATAGTGTACCCAACCAAGCACTAATTCTAGGGACATCATTCAACTCCCATGGGCTGTCATTCCACTGTACCTGAAACAGTCATACTAGTCCCAGGAATCATCATCAAGATTCTGGAACCATCATTCCAGTCACGGGGGGCTGTCATTCCATTCCACTGCATCCAGAAGCAGTCACTCCAGTCCCAAGAACCATCATCTGGGTGCTGCTGCTGTTCATGCCTGACTGGCCAGTGGCCAACAGCACCCACCCACCAGCCTGCCCCTCCGCCAGCCTACTCCTCCGCAGCCACCCGCTGATTCCTGCTGCGGCAGCTGAAATAGCCCCTCCTGTCTCTTATACACATCTAGATGTGTATAAGAGACAGACCATTATCTAGGTGCTGCTGCTGTTCATGACTGACTGGCCAGTGGCCAACAGCACCCACCCACCAGCCTGCCCCTCCGCCAGCCTACTCCTCCGCAGCCACCCGCTGATTCCCACTGCCACAGCTGAAATAACCCCTCTTCCCACTCACCGCCTGCTGACTGCTTCCAAAGAGCCTCTCTCTCTCTTTCTCTCTGGCACCCCCTCACAGGAAATATGATATCCCTGGCTGGGTGCTCTACCTGGCGCACTGTCTGCAAGTCTGTCCCCCCCTCCGGCAATTTTTCTATGAGCTGGACACACCTCTCCATGTGAGGGCTTCAAAGGGACCAACCGACAAATGTAGTCAAGTATTATATATTTCTACTTGACTTCCCAAGGCTTCCCCCCATGTAGCGATCTCATGTGAGAGCAGAGCGTGCAATGCACATGCTGATGCTCTCTTATGCCTCTGCCAGACTGCCACAGACTCTCTCTCTCTCTGACACACCCACAGAGACACAAGCCCTGCCCCTCCTGGGGGCAATCTGCAAATTGAGACCCTGCTGACACATCTTGGGACTAATAAACTACATGTGCTGCTGCTGTCAGGTAGGAATCTGACAAGCTGTATATACAATGAGATTCTGCCACCTGCCAGAAGCAGCAGAGAGGGATAAAAAATTGTACAGGTCAAACAAAGCTGGTAAAAACAAATATAATGTTTATAAACATTTTTTAAACAACATACATTGCAACTTTATAAAACAAAAAACAAACATTAATATATATACAAAGAAAGGAAAATAAATTAGGGGTCTGTGGGCCTGTCACCCGGAATGTGAGGGAAAGGAGAAAGGGGTGCGTGAGCCCCAGGGGTAGGCAGCACATCCTCCTCCGCTTTGTAACCATGTTGCCAGGCATCGTCCAGGGCCCCCGCCAAGTATGCCTTCCATTTTTTGACTGACTAGTGGTAAAGTTCAAAGTCCTCCTTCATGTTGTGGGGGTACTCTGCGTGTGCCTCTGCCTTGCGCTCTCTTGCTTGGAGCTCCTCAAAGTGTTCCACCAGCCAGTTCTCCATGGTCAAGGCTTGGAGCCTTAGCACGCCAATGTATTTGTTTGGGGGCCTCTCCAGCTTTACCCAAAAGGCTCTTGCCTCATGGCTCTCCTCCCGTGGGGCTGGAGTCTCCTCAGCGGAGCTGGAGGGGGAAGGGCTGTGGTGGTGGTGCTTCTGCCAGACATTCCCCTGTTCCTTAGTGAGCTGTTCCTCCCTGGAGTGGTCCCTGCTGCCATTGCGCCTTCCAACCCGCGAAGGACCCCGCACCACCTCAATTAGGTGGACGTTCTTGATGTAGGTGATGAACCCAGATGTGGTCCCCTACGGCCCTCTTTTTATCATTTTGTCACAGATCTAAAGAACATAAAAAGATAGGAACATAAGAAGTGTCATACTGTGTCAGACCAATGGTCTATCAAGCCCTGCCTGCATTCTGTCTCCACAAGTGGGTAGCTGTCCAATCTCTCTCTCTCTGGGGGACTTTCTAACAGGTCATAGGGCAATCCA
>QEPC01002001.1:3692039-3715186 GCA_003113815.1 Sphenodon punctatus | reverse complement strand
CAGAGTGGAAGAAGGCTCTGAAGTTCAACCGTGCTGTCTGTGTGGCAGAATTCAGTTCATTTGGAAGTCCCCTGTCAGTTCCAGCTCTCAACACAAATACAGAATCCCCCCTGGAAATGTACATCCCGGTCAATTAATGACAAGACCAATGCAATAGCAGAGGCCTTCTCCTCTCCATCCGAGTTCTCCATGGTGTTATAATTCAAGTGAGCTGCACCATGGGATTGATGCAGTCCTACTTGTGACTTTTATATCAGAATAAGTGTTTACACTGCCAATCCAGAATAGTGTTTATTTCAGAGTATTAATGATTGTGTAAACAGTTAATCCTGAATGGTAATGCTGGAATTTATTTACTAACGTTGATTGATTTATTAACGGCCTCAGCCAAAAAACCACATAAATTTTATACAAAATAAAATTAACAGAAAACAATTTATACAACTTAAGCGCCTCTAATATTCACCATACTGACACAAAGGAGAAAGTAAACAACAGAGAATGCACCTTGTAACATTTATCTTAGCCTTTTTGATGTTCAATCTCCTTAACCCGCCTCTTCCGTTGCAACTGAGCTGCATACAGGAATCTTGCCAAGGCCATTATAGTCTCCCAACTCTTGTCCTGTATGCACAACGCGGTTTTCCTATATAATGTAGTTCCCGATGATATAACCTCTAAGGGAGCCAACCACTTCTGCCTCTCTAATACATAAAATTGGCATTCCCACAAAACATGGCATACATCTTCTATGTTGCCTGAATTGCATGGGCAAAACCTTTTCTCCAAAAGGGACCTGTGCCCATCTATCCTCCTGGATGCTCGAGGGAGTCTGGGCAAAAAACATTTTAGTCATGGCTTGCCTCCACTGCGGCTGCGGCAACCTCAAATAACACGCCAGAGATTCCCTCCAGATACCATATACATTGCCAGTTAGAAACTTATACTGGCTTACCCTATCACAATCCTCTTGCCTAGAGCAATCAGTCACCCGCTGTCTTACTAGCTCCTTGTCCTGAGTTGTTGGTATTGGATCAATATTATCCATCAAAGACACAAGGTTCAGCTAACGTTTATACCCCGCCCTTCCCCAAAGGCTTAGGGTGGCTTACAAAAAACAAAAATTACAATTAAAAACCATTAAAGTACAACCTCCCCACCCCCAAAAAACACCAACCCACTCCAACCCTCCCCACAGACAGCCTTCCACCTAAACCCTCTCTCCACCCACCAAATGCTTTACCAAAAAGAAAAGTTTTACACCGGCTCTGAAAGATGCTCAGGCTGGACTCAGGTGGATCTCCAGGGGGAGGGAGTTCCACAACGTTGGGGCAGCAACTGAGAATGCCCCCCTATGCGCCCCCGTCAAACAAACAATAGAAACAGAGGGAACTCACAGGATGGTGCCCCCAGCCAACCGCAGGGGCCATGATGGAGCATGGTAGGAAAAGCGGTCTTTCAGATAAATGGGTCCCAGACAGGTTAGGGCTTTAAAAAGGTCCAAACCAGCACCTTGAATTGTGACCGGACAGCTAAAGAGAGGCAGCGCAGACTTCGGAGCACTGGTATAATGTGCTCCTGGCAATCCCAGGCCGCTGCATTCTGCACCAGCGGCAACTTCTTAACAGACATCAAGGACAGACCCATGTAGAGCGCATTGCAGTAATCTAGCCTCAAGGTGATGAAAAGATGGATGACACTGGCCAAGTCTGAATCAGAGAAAATGCTTCAGCCTCCTCACCAGATGAAGTCTGCAAAAAGTGCTCCTGGCCACCACTGCAATCTGATAATCCAGACGCAGCAAGGGGCCAGAAGCACTCCAAGGCTGTAAACCTGAGTGACCAAAGGGGGCTGGACCCCATCAACAATAGGAGACCCAATTACACCCAGGTCACAAGGGAGGGAGGGGGAGAAACATCACCATGTCAGTCTTGTCAGGATTCAGCCTCAGTTGGCTCATCCTCATCCAGTCCCTGACAGCAGCCAGGCATTGGGTAAGCACAAAGACTGCAGGATCTGGGTTGGATGAAAAAGTACATAGGCCTCACTTTCATCCTGCACTTCATTCCTCACCCTTGGACCTCTAGGGTGTGCTCCTGCCCTCACCTCAGCTTTTTCCTCCCAGCCTCCTGAAACTGATCTGGTACGGACCTCATTGCTGGTTTCAGAACTGTTCCTACGTTTGGGTCAGTTGGCTTGGCTTGACCTCCTGCCTTTGACCCTGCATTCTACTGCCTGATTCTTTAGTCCCAGTCCTGCCTGACTGCATTGCTAGTGTTACCCACCAGGGCTCACTTTAAGCAGGGCCAGTAGGGGTCATGACTTGGGCCCCATGGTCAGAAGGGATCCTGCTGAGAGGCTTGTCCTGGTAGCCTCAGGTCCAGCGCTGCTGTGGTCCCAAGTTGGGCTATTTCTGTGGGGCCCTTTCTCCACATGGAGCTCTCAGCCCCCAGGGTGGCTACTTCCTGCAGGGCCCTGTCCCCTCTCTCTCTCTCACACACACACACACACACACACACACACACAAAATTCAGGAATCAGTGATTTACTGAGAGAGAGCGCACTTGATGGTGGATGCACGTGAGAAAGCTTGTGTGTGCGCGTGTGCGTGCATGTTGACATTTTTGACACTTTGGTTTTGTATCATTCAGTTAATATTTATTAAGCGTGGCCTTTAGCCATTGCTAACTAAAACCAGACACAAGCAAAACATACAGAGTACACAGACAATACCAACATGTAACACTACATATCCACGAACAATACAACAGCATGGACCATTAAACCTAACCCCTAGGGGTAACTCGGAGCTAGTAGGGCCTTGCGCATGACCTGGTGGCACTCGTCACCAAACCGAAACCCCTAACTTTCTTCAGACAAAATTGAGGATTTGAATTTTAAAAATTGTTGTCTCCTTAAGAGTCCTGCTGTCAGGAACTTTGCCACCCGGCAAGTAGTATCCTGATTGCCATCCCTAAGGAGAAACTCCAATTTCCTAAGATCAGACCATCCTGGATGGCATGACCGCAGTGACCCCAGGAGATCCACCCGCAGCTGGTCGTAGAGGTGGCAGCGGAATAACACATGGTCCATGGTTTCCACCTCCGACTGATCAAAGGGACACACTCTCTGGCCAAACAGCACACCATAAATTCTGTCAGTTCAAAGCTGGGTTGGGAGGGCATTCAATCTAGCAGCTGCCATCAGCCACTTCTCTCTAGCCGAATAACGTTCCGCCAGATATTGGGCTAGTGTGTCAATCTGGGGGGCTAAGTTCAAGTAGTGGCACATATGCATAACGTCTGCCACCCGTCCCCTCTCCTCCTGCAGATCAACATCCTCCCACCTACGCTTGATTTCCACCACCATGAGCCCTATATCCCTGGAACGAATATAAGCTTGTGAAAACCCCAATCTAGCTAAGTGGGCCTCCACCCTCCAGGCCCACTGACTCCTAAAGGGATCAGCTTGCAAATGGGGAAACAAGCCCTTCTGGCACGGGTCAATGGACCTAGTCCAGAGCTTATGTGCCCTGGCCCAATCCCCAAAAGACCACCTCTGCTGGTCTAGCTCAAGGCGAATTGCAGCCCCTGGGGTGTCCCCCCCAGGGCCCTGAGGAGGGCTCAAAGGAAGACTGACTGAATTCTATCAATGGGTAAGGCAACGAAGGGGGCCCATAGGTCTGCACCAAAAAGCGCCTGGGCAGTGGACTTGTCATTAAAGGCCTGCAAGGCCATCCTAAACTCAGTTCTCCCAGAAGCCATAAAAAGTTTGCGACTGGCAAAGGATGATTGTTTCGCCGCCACCTGAACCCCCTCCAGATGTTTTTTTTGCCCCCCCCCAGCTTGAAATAAAACCCCTAAGTACTTGAACTCCTTCACCTGGAGGATATAGGCACCCTCCACCTTCCAAGAGTACCAGTTGGCCCTAGTTGAATTGGCAAAGACTACCACTTTTGATTTTGCAAGGTTTAAGATCAGGCCATTCTCTCTGCAATAATGTGCGAAGGCCTCTAATTGCCTAGACAATCCCATTCGCGTCTGAGAAAGGAGGGCTAAATCATCGGCAAATAATAAACAACCTACATAGCGGGAGGCCAAACCGGGGGGGAGGGGGGGGATGAGGCAGGGCCATGCGAGGGACCACATCATTAGAAAATAAATTAAACAATGTGGGCGCAAGCTCACATCCCTGCCTAACCCCTCGCTTAACTGGTATCTCCTCTGAAATATACCCCTGAGGACCCAACCTGACCACCAGATTTGACTCTGCATAAAGCAGACATATAAGAGTCAGCAGCAAGGTCCAGGGATAATTTAGCCAACTTAGCCCACAAAATAGGCCTACTCACTGAATCGAAGGCTATTTTGAAATCCAGGAAAGCAACATAAAATCTCCAATTATGTTGCTTATACTTCTCTATCAAGTGCATTAGCACTAGAGAATGGTAAATCATTGACCTAGCCCGTTGAAACCCCACTTGCTCAGGGTAAATAGATCCCGATTCCTCGCACCAAGCCGTGAGTTTGACCGCCAAAAACTTTGCATATAATTTACTAATTACGCAGAGCAAACTTATAGGGCGATAATTAGTCAGCTCACTACTGTCCCCCTTTTTAAAGATGGGTACTATAATCGCTCAGGACCAGATGGGTGGCACACACCCTGACGGGTTGATGGCGGGAAAAAGGGCCGTGAGCATGGGGACCCACCATTCTTCTGCTGTTTGAGAAAATTAATAGAAATAAGGTCCCACCCAGAGGCCTTATTGCTTTTACATGAGTCAATCAAATTGCTCACCTCCTCGGGGGACACTGGGGGCCAAACAGGAGTATCTTCCAACTTACACAGAGGACCAACTAACTTCACCCAACCAGCAACTGTGGAGTATAGATCAAAAACGTACTTGTCCATACTTGAACTGCTATAGGGGGTACAGACCTAGGTTTACTGGCCTCCGAACAAAAATTGAGGCGTGTCCAAAATTGACAAGAGCTGCCCGTCAGAGTGGCTTCAACAACCAGCTTCCATGACTCCCCCCAATAGACCCTCCTTTTGCATTTAATCAAGGCCCTATATTCCTTTTTAACTTGGAAATATAAAGGAGGCAGTTGCCTAGCCCCTGCCCAGTGATATTCCAAGTAAACCCTTTTTAACTGGTACCTTGCCCTGCGGCACTCCTGGTCAAACCACGCCCGGTCGGTTACCCGTACCGGGTGATACTTGGGGCTCTCCCTAAAGTTGAAAAAATCCTCGGCCCTGCAGGACAGCTCGACAAAAGTCTTCATGCCATCAGTACAGACCTGACCACAGCAGATCTTGTCCCTTAGGTCGTCCAACGTAGGGTCCTTCATCCACCCTTCCAAGTCGGACAAAGATATTTTGTCCCACTTTATAGCCCACAATTTCCTCATCTTGTGATCTTGATTGCACTCCCCCATAGCCTCCTGTGCCACCCCCTCCAATAGGGCTCCTTGCAAGTCGACAAGCAGGCTCAATGACAGGTGGTCACTAGCCAATTCCTTCCCTACCTCAAATCCCCTCAGCCATGGCAGCAAATTAAGATGTAATCGATCACACTCGAACCCCTGGCCCCCAGGAAAGTAAATTCCCCTGGAGAATCATCCACCCATGCTCCATTTAAAAGACAGATTAAACCCAACCCTCAGCTTTGCCAGGAGAAGTCCCCCATACTGATTACATGGTCCTTGGATTGGTGGGTAATAAGGGGTGAATAAACCAGGGGGGAAGCAAAGGGACACTGCACCCCCAATGCCTCATCGTCTTGGCCCAACCTGGCGCGGAAATCACCAGCCAACAAAAAATAGCTGTTGGGATACTCTGCTAATGTGACCTCAACCAGGGCTTCCAACTTACTCCAAATTCTGGAGTCATACCTGGGGGTATTATGTGGTGGAACATATACATTAAAAATTATAACTCTCCTACCCCCCAGTAACAAGACCAAGAGAAAAGGGGGATGTCTTACCACAGAAACGAGCCTGTCATGATATTCAATTCAATTCAATTTTAATTTATACCCCGCTTCTCTCATCACAGATGACTCGAGGCGGCTTACAACAAAATCACAATACATAATGAACATGAACAGCAATAATCAAATCAACATCAGTAATAACAATGACAACCCCCCACCCCAAATATAAGAGAATATATAATACCATTCTATCTACCCCTCAATTTAACTACACATTATATCCATCTTCACATAACATACTACTTCCTCAATCCCCGCCCCCCCCCCCGCTACCACCAGGGTGGGGCCCTCCCCGTATAAGAATATAACTCCTTAATCACACAGGCTAAGCCCCCACTGGGATGCCCCCTTGGGGCCACCACCAGTTCCAAAAGCGACACCACTTTGTAACCAACTAAGGCTGATGGTACAGCTAAAGGGAGCACTGCCCAAGTTTCCTGTAGGCAGATCCCATCAAAGTTCCCAACAAACACAATAAATTCTGACTCACTAACTCGGGAATCCCACCCTGCAATATTCCAGGAACCCACGTTGAGTCCAATGGCCCCTGGGCCAAAGGGGCGTCAACAGCCCACCTCCACCCCCCGAGGCCCCACCCTGGTGTGTGGATAGCCAATCATCTGGGGGGGGGGCCTTGCTGGCTGACCTATCGCACCCCTGTGCCTCCTGCGGGCCTGGCTCCCACCAGCCTAGCGACAGCCCCAATCCCACTGCCACTACTACATTCCCGGGGCAGCCAACTCTCCCAAGCTGCTCCATTGGTAAGGGGGGGGGGGGCAAACTGGTGAATGCATAGGCAATAACTCCCCCCCCTCCCCCATTTGTTGGGCTTGCCCTTTCACTAAGTCTGGAGGTCGCTCCTCTGTCGAAGTCCCCTTAACTTTGGTTTTGTAAGCAAACACTAGACTGCCAAAAGTAAAGTGGTGGAGGTATGGGAGGCAGTGCCATGAGGACCCTGCATTTTATTTTTTACTCTGAGCCCCACAAAGTTTAAGGTCAGCCCTGTTACCTCCAACCTGGAGCCTTGCACAAATGATCCAGACAACATTTGCCAGTCATCTCTACCTATGGAGTAATTAAGCCTATGTGCACTGTACTCCACCTGCTCTAAGTATTGCAGTCTTATGACTCACTACTTTTCCCGTAGCCCTCCCCTGGTTTTCTATGTGGTTCCTGCACCCCTGCTCTTTTACATAAGCATGTCAGTTCTTTCTGTCAGCTGCTGCATCTCCACAAAAGATCTACCTGTAATCACTGAAATTGCAGGACGTGCTGTAATTGCTATAATTACACACATTGTAACGCCCAGAACATTCTGGTTTTAGAGCAGACTGATTGACGCAAAAAACTCTGCCACTCTCTCCAGTGAGCACTTGTCCAGCGAGACAGCCAAGTCCTAGCATTTGTTCAAGAAAGGCTGATAAGACTGGGTTAGCCCAGTGGAGAGACCTCTGTGTGCTGCCTTCCCAACTGAAGAGCCAAGCTGTGGACTGGAAGAATCACAGTCAATGAGCACTAGTTAATCATAGACTTTGGAAAAATAAGGGCAGGGGTGGCAAATCTAAAGTTCATGCGTTATTTTATATTGGTCCATGGGCAGGGCTGGCTTGCTCCCTACCTGTTGACTGTGTAGTGGACGCTGGACAGCAAGCCGGTCCTGTCTCCTCAATTAGGACTGGCTTTCTCTCCCCCGCACAGCCGATAAGCAGAGTGTGAACCATTCAGAAATACTGCAATCAGCTGTGTGGCAGGAATCACACTAGCCCAACCTATCGGAGTAGCTCCCCACCATGCAGCTGATAGTGAAGGCCTAAAGGTGAGTCAACAGAAAGCAAGTTTGTCCACCAAGACTATAGGAACATGTTGAACTCTGTGGACTAGGAGATGGGAAATCCTCCATTTTCCCCTGAAGTCATTTAGAGTTCAAAGATGCCTCTCCAAATGTGAACACTACTGTTCTCAGTAAAGATAAAATGAATAGGGCTTTTTGTGCATGTAGAATCATAGGAACATAGAATCTTAGAGTTGGAAGGTACATCAGAGGTCATCTAATCCAGCCCCTGCTCAGTGCAGGAAATCCACAACTACAGCATCCCTGACAGATGGCCGTCCAGCCTGTTTGAAAACCTCCAGTGAAGGAGAGTCCACCACTGCCCTAGGCAGTCTGTTCCACTGTTGTACAGCTCTTACCATTACAAAGTTCTTCCTAATGTTTAGCCAAAATCTGCTTTCTTGTAATTTGATCCCACTGGTTGTAGTCCTGCCCTCAGAAGCAACAGAGAGCAAGTCTGCTCCATCTTCTATGTGACAACTCTTCAGATATTTGAAGACAGCTATCATAGCTCCCCATAGTCTTCTCCCAGCCTTCTCTTCTCCAGGCTAAACATACCAAGCTCCTTCAACCATTCCTCATAGGACTTGGTTCCCAGACACTTGACCATCTTTGTTTTTCACCTCTCAACCCGTTCCAATTTGTCAATGTCCTTCTTAAAATGCAGTGTCCTGAACTGGACACAGTGGCGCCAAAACAGATAAGGTCTGACCAGCACAGAATAGAGTTAAACTATTACTTCTTGTGACCTGGAAACTATGCTTCTGTTAATGCAGTCCAAAACTGCATTCACCTTTCTAGCAGCTGCATCACACTGCTGACTTATGCTCAGCTTGTGATCAACTACAATCCCAAGAACCTTTTCACAGGTACTGCTGCCAAGCCAGGTATCACCTACCCTATACTTGTGTATTTGATTTCTCTTACCTAAATGCAGAACTTTATCTTCATCTCGGTTGATTTTCATTTTGTTAGTTTTGGCCTAGCTTTCCATCCTGTCAAGATCAATTTTAATCTTGTTTCTGTTTTCTAAGGTGTTAGATGCATTAAATTATCCCTCGGAGGAATAGCTAACTAACTTAATTGTGATTATTCTTTCCTTCAATGAACACTCCAAATTTGGATTTACACCTTCTGAAAACGGATTTATCTCCAAGCTTGACTTTCATTTAGTCTGGTTACCTTAGCTTTGGACTAAGGTAAAACCTTAGCTCTGGTTACCTCAGCCTACCAATGCCCACATACATAAAAATGGTACTTAATACAGTATAATAAATCCACAGATACCAAACTATCAAATATCAAAATAGTAAGCTGCAGAAAAATTAACCAAACAGTGGCCTTCTTTACACAACACACGCCCCCATGCCTATGCAGATCCACTGTGTGGGCACGGTGGGGCTGCCCATGTGACCGCCGCAGCTGGTGGGTGGGGGTGCATGCACACTTCTGCACTCCACCCATCTCCACCTATCCCCCACGCATGGAACAACCGGCAACAACAGCGGCGGCTCTGTGCGTGGAGATGGGTGTGCACCCATATAATGGCCATCGCCCCTACACTGCGACGTCCACCCAACCCACCCCCCACATTGTGGCCCATTTGAAAAGGGCCAGTGAATCCTCAGGTGAACTTCAAATCCAGATTTCATAAACCCATCAACAAATCCAAATTTGAATTAATATGTCTGAATCTGTGGAATTAATTGAGTTTGAATTTCAACATGAATATTTGCTTCAGTTCTGGTTCTCAACAGGTCCAGCATCACTGGTAGGGTTGGCAGGAGGGAGGGCAAAGTGAACATTTGATCCTCACCAAAACAATTGTGAAAGCCCTCCCAAATTTTAGCATAGTTTTTTTGTATTTATTTTTTTAATTTTCCATTGCTAAGCAGTGGAAATAAAAACAGCAGGGCTGCATGATCCTGTTTTTGAGGAAGAGTAGCCTAGTGCATAAGGTGTTGGCTTTGAACATGGGAGACCATAGTGCAAGTTTTATCTTAGCCATGAACTCATTGGGTGGCCTTGAGCAAGTCACTCTCTCCCAGCCTCAGTTTTCCATCTGTAAAATGGGAATAATAACGACAGGGTTGTTGTGAGGGTGAACGGAAAAAAAAAAAAAAAAGGATTGTAAAACACTTTAAACACGGAAAGTGCTATAAAAATAGCGAATAGTGGGTAAAAACAGACATGCCAGTGGCCCGCTTAGGCCCACGAGCCACTCCCACATCTGTTTTGGTGCCACTAGATGTTGACCTGTTTCTGCCCCAGGGCAAGTAGACAATGAACACAGGCTGTGTCCTCAGAAAATCTCCGAGGTCAAAGCCCAGGGTAATGGCCACCCATGCAGGCCGACCCAGGCCAACGGAGACTAACACGTCTGTGCCGTCCCGCCATACCCGGCCGCCCATCATTGACTGCCATGGCTATCTGTCATGGCAGGGCACTGGGAGCAGGGTGTGGGTGAGGCCACCTACCTGCACATTTGTTGCGCTTCCCCCACCTACCTTGGCCATGCAGGCAACGGGATGGCTGTCTGGCTGCGGGCACGTTAATTCTGTGATCCAACCCAGCCTGGGCTGTTTAGGCTGCAGTTTCCTGTTCCAGGCCGGTAAGCTCCATGCCACCCACACATCTGTTTTTACTCAATGTTTATCCAGGAGCCCACATAGAAGACATTCTAGAACAGTCTCTGATTCTTAGGTATGCACATGGTGTGTTATTTGTTGAAAGAGTTTTCCAATGATCATCGTTCAGGTGGAATTTTGTATTGTTTTTAGTTGTGTGCATCCACTTGCATGTGTGTTTTGGCTGGAAATCTTCCTTTATGCTCAACGGGGAATCAAAGTGTGGCACAGAGCAAGCCATCCCATCTGTCCAGAAGTGCTGCAACCAGAAATGGCTTGCTCCCTGTCACACAGCCCCATACACCCAAATAAAACCTTCCCTTTTAGGTTTGGTCTTCACTCTGTGTTTCTGTGTGCAATAGATACAGCCTTTACTTCAGTTATCCATAACCACCAGTAGCAGTTTTGTATTATTAGCCATCCTGTAGTATTACTAACTTATTCCCACAAAGGCAGGAAATAAGGAGTTGTCATCTTGAAATGGGAATCATGGTAAAAATTTCTGCCCAGCCGCTGGCTTGTCTACAGGAGGCCCCTTGCCAGCATTAAGCCAACAAAAATGGAGAGTTCTCAGCTGGAATTAGACAAGAGCTTTCAGGAAAAGGCCAGAGTTGCCAATTCCAATGCATGCGCAAAGCCAGGTGGGCTTCCTGGCTTTCATCCAACTAAATGTTCTTCTTGTGGACAGGATGAGGGGGAATTCACCATCTGCTGCAAAGAAAAGTCAGGAAGGAAGGTTGTTTGTCTCCTGGAGTGCAGATGGACGGATTTGAGAACATTGCTAGAGGCACTTTCTGTGCAAAGGGGTTAACTTAATTGATGGTTTTATGGAGGTCTCTGGAAGTAGTCTCTATCAGCTGGCAGGCTCGAACCTCTCGACTGAGCCCTATTTATTAATGCTACAGTTTGTCCTACGTCTTAATAAAACTGTCACATTTCATGCAAAGGTAGTTGAGTGGTAAGTTTGGGTTATACACCATTTCGGTTTAAAGTTGGATATAAAGTTTTTAATGTTTAATGGTTTTAAGTGCCAGCTCAGAACTTCTGTTCAGTTTGATTACTTAAACTTTGGTCATCATTTACATAAATCTGTTACATAACATGTTACATAACACTGAATGATGAATTCACAGATAATGAATTCATAAATAGCAAACTACTAAATAAATTGCAAAATAGCGAGTTCTCATTAGAACTTCCCAATTCCATCTGGAAACTCACATTTGAAGTCACACTTTTGAATTTGTGGAATAAATGTAATTTTCATTTCAATATGAATATTAGCTTCAGCTCTAGGAACAGCATTACAGGAGGAGGGGGACACTTGGACTGGCCAGTTGTTTGATGTATGGTGGGACTGACTGAAGTTGAGTGGTAGCCCACTGTTGTATTAGTCAATTTAGCCTAGTGGCTAAGGCATTGGACTGGGAGTCCAGGGTTCAAACCACATTTTAGCCATGAATTCACTGGACGGCCTTGAGCAAATCACTCTCTCTCAGCCTCAGTTCCCCAACTGTAAAATGGGGCGAATAGTGACCTGCCTTTCCATGTGTAGTGAAGCTAAAGGAATGGATCAAATAAGGATTGTAAAGCACATTAAATGCTGAAAGTGCTAGGGAAATCATTTTAAAACTACCCTTAATATCCCACCAACTGGACTCCCATAGTCAGGGCCTTGTGGATTCTATGTTGCCATGAACATGGTCATATCCATGGAATTCAACCCAGGGACAAATTCCCATGGAAATGACCCCTGGCAGCACAGAATCAGCTGTACCAAGGAGCAGTCAGCATGCTGGTCTCTTGCTGTGCATGTCCTGCCTGCCAGTAGGGCACCATTAATAGAATGCTGTTTGTGGAAACTCTCTCTTCTGGCTGCTAGAAGGGATGTCTTCAGCAACAGCCACTCCCTTCTGGCTGGGAGCTAGGAAGACCCTCTTTCCTTTCCCCAGTTGGGACTCTCAGCAAAAAAGCTTTCCTCCTCCAGAGGGACTTGAGGGAGAAGCCTCTGCCCGCTGCCTTCTTGCTGCACTACTGCTTCCCATGGTAAAAAGGAATGGTCTGGCAGCAACAGACCCTCCTGTGCAGCTGTGGCTTGAAGCCTGAGCTGCCCGAGGAGGACGAGACCCTCTCTGCAACTTTGGGTTAAATCAAACGAGACAATAGCCCACATTAGCCTTCACTAGGTGTGTTCCCACCCACCCATCTATTAGGTGTCCACCACGTGGTCACCACAGAGCCCCCACTCATGGCCGAGTCCATGGACATTGTGGGTCCACCGTATGGGCCAATCAGGGCTAATGGGCACCTACATGTCCATATCTTATCAATTAGGTTTGCCTTCAGCCTCACTGGCATCCAGGTCTGGCAGCACACAGAGTCCCGCCTAGTGTTCCTGGCCAGCTGAGTGGTGGTAGCAATCTCCCTCTCTTCTCCCCCACCCACCTCTCGCTCACCGCTAGAGGGAGGGAGACTGCGGGGGGAGGGTCTCTGCCTCTCAGCTGAGAGGCAGCCACAGCAAGATTGCTAGCACCACCAGTTGAAGCTACCACAAGCACACAAAATAAAGGCAGGGGGCTGCCCATTTATTAGGCTAGACCAACTAAACATGCAATTGGGGCCTGCACAGACCAAACATCAACTCCAGGGGAATATTATCTCATTTGATTTCACCCTTTGCCTGGTTGGGGGGGGTGAAGAGAACCATCACACCAATCTCCCTCCCAGCCTGCAGTACTACCACCCCCCTTCTCCCAGCACATCCACTACATCCATTTCTCTTAGCACCCACCTATCCATCCCAGTGCTTAGCCTCCAACACCACTTATCCTACTCACACCCACCCCAAGCATCAGGTTCTTCCCCTACCCTGTGGCCCCAATCCTTTCTGTTCCTCCCCCAACACCCTTACTCTACCCATTGCATCCAGGGCACCAAAAAAAAAAAAAGTCAAAGAGGCAGGTAATCCAAATTATGCACATGATTATTTTTACATGTTAACATAATTTGTATAATTTATTCTGCAGAACTTGGGCTTTTTTTTTTTTTTTTTTTTTAACATTGTAGAATACACAGGGCCATGCTCATGGTCTTCTCAAGATCATGGCTGTAGCAGCAGGGCTCCCAGAGACTCACTAGCACCGTGGGTGTTGATTTGGGATTTAGAGAATCCCCAGCTCACTCTGGTTTTCTTCCCACACGGGTGGGGTGCAGTTGCAAGGGTTCCCCTTTAAGGGTCTCTGCCGTTGGCCTCCAACCTCCCCTTATAAGCCAAGGCCTATGCCCCCAATAGTACACAGCTCAATGGGGCTATGCCCCTTTTTAGTCTTAGGACCCTTTGGGGTCAGAGAGTCTTTACCACTATGTAGGGCTCAGCCTCTTTAAGGTCCAAGACCCTAAGGTTTTCTTTACAATCCCAGTCGCCTCGAGCCAAGTAGATCCCACCTGGTTTATTCAATCTCCTGTTAATCCTCACAGGATTTGAGTTCTGTTGTCCAAGGAGTCTGGAGAAGGCTTCAATCAAGCAACAGAGGGAGCTAAGGCAGGTAGCTCCTTCTCCCACAGCTACCCTAGCTAGACTGAGCTCAGGTCCTTTATAGCCCTTGAGCATGCTCAGTCTGACTAGCACCAGCTGAGCTAGGGGACTTGGAACTGAGGAGGCTTCCCCGAGCTCAACTGAGCTTGCTGAAGGAGACTCCAGCAGGCTTTAAAGTCTCAACTGGGCATGCTCTAAATCTCCCATATTACGTCTATGGGCTGCTCAGGCAGGGACGAAGCAGGGCTTTTTCAGGCTCCACAGCATAGGGTTGCCAGATAAGTGGCCTGGGAAAATGTACCTATGAAAAATACATGTTGCAGGACCTGCATTGGTACCTATGCAGGTCCTGAAACATGTATTTTTCATAACTGGCCTGGAAAAATGTACCTATCTGGCAACCCTACCCCAGAGCCTCCCTACTACAATGGAGATGGATGGATTAATTTGCATAGATCAGGGACTGGGACACAGGATAATTAAGTGGATTGTGCAAGATCATACAGTGAGCCAGGTGCAGCACTAAAAAAAGGAAGTCAGTTTTCATGAGTCTAGACAGGTACCATTACCATGATACCAAGCATCTTTCAACAGCGAGGTGCATGTTCAAACACCACAACTTAGCCACAGCAACATGACTACTGGAAAGAGAAATGTTCATAGTTAAACAATTTGTTCTTGAGATCCAAAGAAAAAGATATGGGCACTGCAATTTCAAGCCAGGGAAGTGCTCAATTAGCCGTGTATAAAATTTCATCTCAACACTGATTTAATATTGCTATAGCAACCCAGAACTTGGTTATTTCTGCCAGGGAGATAACATGATAAACAGCAACAGATGTTGCCCCCCTCCCAAAAAAGCTGTTTTCATCTAAATTTTTAAAGATCCAAATCTTTAGATATAATACAGATAAAAATAGACTGTGCTTATTGCTGGTGACGAAGTACAGTAGCTAACTTTGCTCTAGAGTAAATTGCACCTAAGAGCCAAGGCTGATAATGCATTTACATCCATCCGCCACAAACAGAAAAAAGGCGCTATAACCTGAAGAGTATTTTCAGATGGGATGGCACCAAGCTTTAATCTGCCCAGAGTGGGGCACTCACTCCACCCCTCCATCGCCCCACCCCCTCCTTGGCCTGGGCCACCCTCACTCTTGTTTGGCGCCTGGGCCAAATCCTTCCCTCAGTGAAGGCCTCAGTCTGGGCAGAATTTGGCCCAGGCGCCAAACAAGAGTGATGGCGGCCCAGGCCAAGGAGTGGGCGGGGAGAGGGAGGGATGACTTGTGTCTGCATGGCCACGGCACCATGCTACTTGGAGCACCCTGCCTGCCCATCCGCCCCCCTCCCTGATGGCTGGCCACAGCAGCCTACAAGGCTGCCATAGCTGCCCAGAAGCACTGCAGACCTGGACAAAGATAACATGACGGCCCTCTTTACTCTGGTCCAGTGTCTGTTGAACGGGCCGTGATGGTGCTTAGTCTGGGCGGATCCTTGGGGGTGGTCCTGAGGAACAGCCTGGGCTAAGCACCGCCACTGCCTTTGCAAACCCAGGTTCCATCCGGGGCCCCACATCTGCCAGCTGCATTCAGCCGTAACGACAGTACGGATTTCCACGCTTGGCAAAGCATGGAAATCCATGCTATCATTACATCAGAAAACACCCTATGTTAGATCAATAGTTCTTAAACATTTTAGAGCATGACCCCACTCCATTTGTCTGTGTTACTTGGTGTATCCCCACATTCCCTGTGACCATACACCTGTATATATCTGCAGCTGAGTTGGGGAGATGTCTAAAATAGTACCAGCTTGCCTATTTCTAAAACATGATATTCAATGAGTGGTTACACTACCAATAAGAATTCATGTTATGGGAATGGTCTAGGCTACAAATATTTTGGAAATTCTCATAGTTCAGTTAGAGTAGAGCTTGGGTGTTTAGTGGCTGAGCCCCTTCTTGCCCTGCACCAAGATATATTCCATGCCAATTCCCCGGCTTGAGGACCACAGCTGATAAGATCCTTTTCTCTGGTATTTCCTACTAGCAAAGGTTTAAAAATATAAGAAATGTCATACCAGGTGAGGCCAGCATCCATCGAGCCCAGCATCCTGTCTCTGCCAGCTCAAGAGAAATACATCATCTGACGGACTGTCTCCCTATCTTTTCTGGAATGAGGCAGGGATGTATCTTGGCGCCTACCTTATTCAATCTTTTTATAAATGATCTCATTCCTGGGATGACCCGGCCCAATTTCTTTCCTCCTAAACTAGCCTTGCACTACATTGGTTGTCTCATGTATGCAGACGATGCGGTTATTCTTTCCCAAACCAAAATAGGACTTAGGAGACAGCTGTCAGCATTGGCCGACTACTGTAACTTAAATAATTTAAAGATTAATTATGGAAGGCCACGGTTCTAGTTTTTGGCAATCAAAAGGGATTTCACAATTGGTGCATAAATGATCATTCTGTCGCACAAGTTAGTTCCTATAAATATTTAGGACTCCCCTTACATTCTTCTCTTAAATGGTCTCAACATCTTGACCTGGCAGCTACCCATGCTAAGGGAACCGCTACAGCTATTATACAATTATTTTATAAGAAAGGAAATGGCAGCTTTATTCCAGCAATGAGGGTTATAAATGCTAAATTATGAGCTCAGCTCCTTTATGGGGCTGCTGACTGGGCAATTTGGACCCCTCGGGAATTAAATGTTATACAAACTAAAATGTATCGATCATTCATGCATATTCTGAGAGGGGTCCCTTCGGCAGCAATAAGACTAGAATTTGGACAGCTTGCATGGGGAATGGAGGCATGGAAACAGGCCGTGTATTTATGGCTCCGTCTTTTTCGGAGCAAAGCACCAGAATTATTGGCACTAATTCCAAATGATTCTTTTTCGAATTCCTGGGATAGGGCAGTTGTAAGTTAATTATCTAGATGGGGAATGTCGCCTGAACATTTACAGGGTGTTGCCCTTGATAAGGCCAAAGCTGAAATTTACAGGAGAACTGAGGATACTAATTACCAGGATGACTATGGGTGAAAACAGACATTACGCTAACCACCCTTTAACCACCCTTGGTGGTTATTTATGCATGTTGCAGGGCTGTATTGGTGCCCTATGCAGCCCTGAAACATGCATAAATAACTACCAAGGGTGGTTAAAGGGTGGTTAGCGTCACGTCTGTTTTCACCCTATGAGTAGTACCCTTATTTTCTTCTTTGGCCCACTATAAACATCTGTCTCTAGATTTTGGAGAAACGGCTACATACTTAACTGGAGCTTATTCTATAAGATGGTTATATCTTTTTTTCTGTATTAGGATGAATGCTCTTCCTTCCAAAATTTCAGAAGGAAGGCGTTGTGGCCTATTGTTCGATCAAAGGCTTTGTCCTTTTGACCAGCAGGAGGTAGAGACAGTGGGTCATATACTATTTGTCTGTAATCTGTATGAGACATCTCAAGAGAGATATTTGAAGCCTTTTATATTACAATTCCTTGGTAGGACTTTTTTTAAAATTGACTTATTTTTCTTTCTGATTCCATTCCTAAAATTTCCAGTGCTGTGTCTGCCTTCTTGTTAGAGGCTTTTTCAAGGTGGGGGAAATTTTAAAATTTCTGCCCCCTGGATAACTAACAGCCCGAAGGGGTATCTCAAACAAACAGATCAAGAAATGGACATGATGTGGAATTGCATGAAATTGTGTGGAATTGTGTGATACTGTGTATTACTTATGCTGTGGCTTGTGAAGTACAAATTGCTAACTTGTTTTTGCTTCTGTGTAGCTGTATTTTAAGAGGTTGTATATTTAAATGACTAGCATCTGCTTAAACTTCTGGAGTCATTTTGCTAAGTTTTAATTTAGTATACTAATATTTTTATTAATTATTATTTTTCCTTTAGAACTTGTTTGATTTTTGTTTTATCCTCCATTATTTTAGTCACATGATTCAGATTTATAAATTTTTTGAATATGCAATGACTATGGTCACGCAAATAAATAAATTTAATTGAANGCAGCCTACAAGGCTGCCATAGCTGCCCAGAAGCACCGCAGACCTGGACAAAGATAACATGACGGCCCTCTTTACTCTGGTCCAGTGTCTGTTGAACGGGCCGTGATGGTGCTTAGTCTGGGCGGATCCTTGGGGGTGGTCCTGAGGAACAGCCTGGGCTAAGCACCGCCACTGCCTTTGCAAACCCAGGTTCCATCCGGGGCCCCACATCTGCCAGCTGCATTCAGCCGTAACGACAGTACGGATTTCCACGCTTGGCAAAGCATGGAAATCCATGCTATCATTACATCAGAAAACACCCTATGTTAGATCAATAGTTCTTAAACATTTTAGAGCATGACCCCACTCCATTTGTCTGTGTTACTTGGTGTATCCCCACATTCCCTGTGACCATACACCTGTATATATCTGCAGCTGAGTTGGGGAGATGTCTAAAATAGTACCAGCTTGCCTATTTCTAAAACATGATATTCAATGAGTGGTTACACTACCAATAAGAATTCATGTTATGGGAATGGTCTAGGCTACAAATATTTTGGAAATTCTCATAGTTCAGTTAGAGTAGAGCTTGGGTGTTTAGTGGCTGAGCCCCTTCTTGCCCTGCACCAAGATATATTCCATGCCAATTCCCCGGCTTGAGGACCACAGCTGATAAGATCCTTTTCTCTGGTATTTCCTACTAGCAAAGGTTTAAAAATATAAGAAATGTCATACCAGGTGAGGCCAGCATCCATCGAGCCCAGCATCCTGTCTCTGCCAGCTCAAGAGAAATACATCATCTGACGGACTGTCTCCCTATCTTTTCTGGAATGAGGCAGGGATGTATCTTGGCGCCTACCTTATTCAATCTTTTTATAAATGATCTCATTCCTGGGATGACCCGGCCCAATTTCTTTCCTCCTAAACTAGCCTTGCACTACATTGGTTGTCTCATGTATGCAGACGATGCGGTTATTCTTTCCCAAACCAAAATAGGACTTAGGAGACAGCTGTCAGCATTGGCCGACTACTGTAACTTAAATAATTTAAAGATTAATTATGGAAGGCCACGGTTCTAGTTTTTGGCAATCAAAAGGGATTTCACAATTGGTGCATAAATGATCATTCTGTCGCACAAGTTAGTTCCTATAAATATTTAGGACTCCCCTTACATTCTTCTCTTAAATGGTCTCAACATCTTGACCTGGCAGCTACCCATGCTAAGGGAACCGCTACAGCTATTATACAATTATTTTATAAGAAAGGAAATGGCAGCTTTATTCCAGCAATGAGGGTTATAAATGCTAAATTATGAGCTCAGCTCCTTTATGGGGCTGCTGACTGGGCAATTTGGACCCCTCGGGAATTAAATGTTATACAAACTAAAATGTATCGATCATTCATGCATATTCTGAGAGGGGTCCCTTCGGCAGCAATAAGACTAGAATTTGGACAGCTTGCATGGGGAATGGAGGCATGGAAACAGGCCGTGTATTTATGGCTCCGTCTTTTTCGGAGCAAAGCACCAGAATTATTGGCACTAATTCCAAATGATTCTTTTTCGAATTCCTGGGATAGGGCAGTTGTAAGTTAATTATCTAGATGGGGAATGTCGCCTGAACATTTACAGGGTGTTGCCCTTGATAAGGCCAAAGCTGAAATTTACAGGAGAACTGAGGATACTAATTACCAGGATGACTATGGGTGAAAACAGACATTACGCTAACCACCCTTTAACCACCCTTGGTGGTTATTTATGCATGTTGCAGGGCTGTATTGGTGCCCTATGCAGCCCTGAAACATGCATAAATAACTACCAAGGGTGGTTAAAGGGTGGTTAGCGTCACGTCTGTTTTCACCCTATGAGTAGTACCCTTATTTTCTTCTTTGGCCCACTATAAACATCTGTCTCTAGATTTTGGAGAAACGGCTACATACTTAACTGGAGCTTATTCTATAAGATGGTTATATCTTTTTTTCTGTATTAGGATGAATGCTCTTCCTTCCAAAATTTCAGAAGGAAGGCGTTGTGGCCTATTGTTCGATCAAAGGCTTTGTCCTTTTGACCAGCAGGAGGTAGAGACAGTGGGTCATATACTATTTGTCTGTAATCTGTATGAGACATCTCAAGAGAGATATTTGAAGCCTTTTATATTACAATTCCTTGGTAGGACTTTTTTTAAAATTGACTTATTTTTCTTTCTGATTCCATTCCTAAAATTTCCAGTGCTGTGTCTGCCTTCTTGTTAGAGGCTTTTTCAAGGTGGGGGAAATTTTAAAATTTCTGCCCCCTGGATAACTAACAGCCCGAAGGGGTATCTCAAACAAACAGATCAAGAAATGGACATGATGTGGAATTGCATGAAATTGTGTGGAATTGTGTGATACTGTGTATTACTTATGCTGTGGCTTGTGAAGTACAAATTGCTAACTTGTTTTTGCTTCTGTGTAGCTGTATTTTAAGAGGTTGTATATTTAAATGACTAGCATCTGCTTAAACTTCTGGAGTCATTTTGCTAAGTTTTAATTTAGTATACTAATATTTTTATTAATTATTATTTTTCCTTTAGAACTTGTTTGATTTTTGTTTTATCCTCCATTATTTTAGTCACATGATTCAGATTTATAAATTTTTTGAATATGCAATGACTATGGTCACGCAAATAAATAAATTTAATTGAATTGAGCTGAGAGAAATACATGTACAGGTCATGACGGTGTGACCCATCTCTTGCTAACCATGGTAGCCAGGGGTTTAAGCCCCAGCTAGTAGGCATTTATGGCTCTATCCTCTAAGAATTTATCCAATTTCTGTTTGAAGCTAGTTATGGTAACTGGCTTTCACTGCCTCCACTTGCACTGAGTTCCACAGCAGTACTGTCCATTGTGTGAAACTTTCTTATGTTGGTTTAAAATCTGCTGCCATTTAACCTCAGAGAGAGTGTCCCCTTTTTCTCTTTTTGTGGGAAAAAGTAAACCGTTCCCTATTTACTTTCTCCATGCCACTAGTGATTTTATAAACTTCTATCATATCCCCCCTTAATCACTCATTCTCCATGCTAAACAGCCCTAACCTGTTAAAGTCTCTCCTCGTATGAAGTCAATCCATCCCTTCAATCATCTTTGTTGCCCTTCTCTGAACCTTTTCCAATTCTATTATATCTTTGAGATGGGGCGACCAGAACTGTACACAATATTCAAGGCAGGGTCATACCAAAGACTTATACAGTGGCATTATGGTACTACTTTCCCATTCATTTTCTATTCCTTTCACCACAACGATGCCAAGATTCTTCTCAGTGGTTACACCCAGATCAGAAACAAGCATCGTGTATGTATAGTGAGGATTATTTTTTCCTATGTGCATCACCTTACACTTAGCAACATTGAATTTCATTTGCCATTTTAATTGCCCATTCAGCTAGACGTGCAAGATCCCTCTGTAGTTCCTGATGAATTGACCATCTTGAAAATGTGGTGGCATCTGTAAATTTAGCCATCTCACCCTTTACCCCTTTTTCTAGATCATTAATGAATATGCTAAACAGTACTGGTCCCTGTACTGGATTGCCAAGGCATCCCAATGTCTACCTCTCTCCAACTTGAAAAATGGCTATTTATTCCTACCCTTTGTTTCCTATATTTTAAGTAGCTACCATTCCATGACAGGACTCTTCCTCTTATCCCAGGACTACTTTGTTTACTTAAGTGTCTCTAGTGAGGGACCTTGTCAAAATGCTTTTTGGAAATCCAGATATACTATATCAACGGGATCAACCCTATTCACATGCTTGTTGACATTCTCATAAAATTCGAATAGATTAGTGAGACAATTTCCCTTTGCTAAAGCCATGATGGTTTTTACCCATCAAATCATGCTTGTCAATATTCTTAGTCATTCTTTTTCCTTTTTTTTTTTTTTAATAATGGTCTCCACCAGTTTGCCAGGTGCTGATATCCGGCTTACTGGTCTGTAGTTTCATGGGTCACTTCTGGAGCCCTTCTGAAAAACGAGTTACATTAGCTAACTTCCAATCCTCTGGCACAGATGGGGAGTTTGTCAGTAAGTTATCTATTACTGGTAGTAGTTCAGCAATTTCAGATTTGAGTTTTCAGTACCCTTGGTTAAGCTCATAGAAGGTGGAGTTATGAAGAATCAAAGACGTAAAGGATGAGCTTTCGCTGAGTTCACTTTGCACAGATTGATCAAGGACCTTTTTGTTGTTTGTGACTAACGAGACTGTCCTGATTGGTTTCCTTAAACAAATCCTAAAATTCGAACGGGCCACCCAAAACTCAACTTTGCTTTATGTAAATGTTTATTGGTTTAATCATACATAACCAGGCAGACCTTCTCAGCCATAGCCTTCATAGTCTCATCATAAAATAAATTAGATAAATTTCAACAAAAAAACTGTTACATTAACACTAAGCCATCATTACCATTTGAATAGTTAAATGATCATTGACTGTTACACTCAAAATCCACCATTGTCAGCTATCAAATTTATAATGCATAATAAAACCCTATAGTTAAAAATTTCAGAAAAAATAATTAAGAGGTTTTGACCTTTTGCTCCACAAATAATCTGCAAATAAATTATTCAAAAACTAAAATTATGATATTTGGTAAGAGTAGGAAGAAATTCCAGTGGAAAGTAAGGCATAAAGTAATTGATCAAGCAAATCAGTTTAAGTATTTGGGAATTTTTCTCGATAAGTCAGGTAGCTGGTCAGTTCAGGCCAAATTTGCACTAAATCGAGCTAGAGGTACTGGTAGGGTAATATTGAATTACTTTTCAGGGAAGGGAGCTGAAGGGAGGCTATGGCTCTTAAAGTGCTGCAGGCCAAGACCGCTGCCCAGTTCTTTTATGGTGCAGCATTATGGGCATCCCCCCAGGCACTTAATCTAGATAGGGTACAATCTGTTTTATTGAGGAAACTTCTCCATCTTCCAGTGCGAATACCTTCAGCAGCCATTAGATTAGAGACAGGGACACTTAGGGTATTTTCAGACGTGACAGGGCGGCATTCATCCTGTCACGGAAACAACCCTTAGATTCCCTGCTGGGATCACTCTGGCACAGCCAACAGACGTGCCGGGGGATCCTAGCAGGGAATCGGGGAGGGGGCGGGGCCGTGCGGCGCAA
>QEPC01002001.1:3655855-3667071 GCA_003113815.1 Sphenodon punctatus | reverse complement strand
CCTTCGACCCTTCTCCCTCGCTGCCCCTCATGCCTGGAACTCCCTCCCTGCCCACATCCGCCTTGCCTCCTCCCTCCGCTCCTTCAAATCCCTCCTCAAAACCCACCTTTTCCTTGCTGCCTTTCCCAATGCCTGTTAGTCTTTCCCCTTACTCTTACTGTTGGCCCTCCTCTGCTGACTGCTGCCACCAACCTCTCTGTAAACCAAGCCAAGCATATGCACCTGAGACTTCACATCTGCTTGAATGTTTGTTCGTCTTCCCCGTCTCTCCCACTGTACCCTCTCCCTGTCTTCCCCCCCCCTTTTTGTCTTTTAGATTGTAAGCCACAGGCAGGGTCCACATCTAATTCTATGTTCTGTACAGCACCAGGCCACATGACTGGCGCTATATAAATGTTTATTATAATAATAATAATAATAATAATAATTTCTCCAGGACCTCTCATGTGGAGTCCTGCAAGGTTCCATTCTATCCCCTCTCCTGTTTAATGTGTACATGCAGCCACTGGGCAAGGTCGTGAGACATTTGGGGTGTGGTGTCATCAGTATGCTGCTGACACACAGCTCTACCTCTCTTTTTCATCCGACCCAGACCTGGCAGTCTCGGTGCTTACCCTATGTCTAGCAGCTGTGGGGGATTGGATGAGGGTGAGCCAACTGAAGCTAAATCCGGACAAGACAGTAGCGATGTTGGTGGGGAGGGCGGTGGGTATGTGACATACACACACCCCATCATTGATGGGGTTCTTCCCCCTCTGGTTTCCCAGGTTCAGAGTCTGGGGGTACTGCTCGATCCACAGCTCCACCTGAATCGTCAGGTGGCGGCTGTGGCAAGGAGTGCTTTTCGCCAGTTACATCTAGTGCAGCGACTTCGGACATATGTCTCAGACTCTGACCTGGCCACCATCATCCATGCCTTCATCACTTCAAGACTGGACTACTGTAACACACTTTACATGGGGCTACCCTTGGTGAGGGTTCGGAGACTGCAGCTAGTGAAGAATGTGGTGGACCATCTCCTTACAGGGACTGGTCACCGTGAGCACATTATACCAGTGCTCCGTGCTCTGCACTGGTTGCCTATAGTCTTCCGTGCCCAATTCAAGGTGTTGGTACTTACCCTATAAGCCCTAAATGGTCTAGGCCCCACCTATCTGTGGGATCACCTCCCTCTCTGTGCCCTGGATCAATCCCTGCGGTCTGCCAGGATTGCCCTTCTTGATGTCCCCCAGGTGGTCCGGGGGGCTACAATGGAAAGAGTGCTCTCTGTAGCTGCGCCTAGGCTGTAGAATTTCCTTTAGGCAGAGGCCGAGTGGCCCTAGACCTGGTCTCGTTTTGAGGTCAGTGCAAGACCTGGCTGTTTCATAAGACTTTTGGTGAGGGAGATAGGTAAAGGATGAGTGGGGTTTTTTGTATTTTATGCTATCCCCCTTTTGAGTTTTATGGATTTTATATATGTTATTATTATATTTTTAATGATGATATTTTAATATATTATGTTGTAAGCCACCTCAAGCTGCATGAGCAGGAGAGGCAGGATTAAAATGTTGTAAATAAATAAATTAATTAATTAAGTGGAACAGGTAGTAAGCATTCCAGAGAGAAACCCAGGCAAGCAACATACCTGGCCACTTTATACCACCATATTCTTTTACAAGAAAAACCAGAATTCAATTTCTCATTGAGACAGAGCCTAAAGAGAGGCAGAACGAGATACCTTCAACCAGTAAAAAGTTACAAACAGAAGACCTCTTGATCCTAAAATTCTAGAACTTGTGTCCAGGAGTAATACCGCTAAAGAAATCCATGGGGAGGGGGTACCCAATAGGCCTCTTTTAAACTTCGTTTGAATAGACTCCAGGATCTCGAAAGAACCCACCCCCCGTATTTGCACACCATATCGTATCTGAGCTATGGTCTTTGCATGAAAGACCTTCAGAGCAGGTCTTACTAAATTGCCACTTCTAGAGTAAAAGAAATGCAAGAGCTTGGGAGAAGAATAAAGCGGAGAGTTTCATATAATTAATATGGGAATCCCAGGTCCCTACGTAAGAGAATACCACCCCCAAGTATTTGAAGTTCTTCACCTGTTCAACATGATGGTCCCCCAAGTACCAAGACATAGGTCTAAAGGAGGGTGTAAATATCATAACCTTTGTTTTATCATAATTCCTCTTGCTGTCAAATCCTCACAAGAGTTGACATCATTCTGTTCAATCCTAGTCAACTTACTAAAAACAGAACTGTCATCCGCATACATTAAAATTGGCACTTTTCTTTGGCCATTCTTGGGGTTTAGAGCCATAGAATCTTAGGGTTCTAAGGCATCTCAAGGGTCATCTAGTCCAATCCCGTGCTCCAACACACAATACAGTAAAACTAATTTATTGTCTTGACCATTGGTCATAACAAATTAAGCACAACAAGCAAAAAAGCATCTGTACGAAAATTAAATCAAGTTTACAAAAGTAGTAATATAAAAAAATACAATAAAATACCATCCTCAATCAGTAGTAGAATCCTGTAATTTCATGGTGCGTCACCTCTGGACAATGAAAGTGTGCACCAGGTTAGCCGCCTTAAGGACCTTAGCTGGATTAGAGTTGGCTAACAAGTAAGAAAACTTCATAATGTGGTCCCAAAATGTTTTCCCAGCCAACAACGGAACCAATAATTTCTGTCCCACACTCTGAGGGAGCAGTCAAAAATATATGAGCCAGATCCTCAACCTTCTGCTGAGCACATGGGCAGAATCTAATTTCAAAGGAACCTGGTTTTGTCTGCCCTTGGTCACCGTAGTGGGCATTAGCTGAAATCTCAGCAAAGTAAGGGATTTAGGCAAGGTGTAATTAGTTACTTCTGTAAGGTAGTTCTCAAACTGATGGCAAGATGTAAGCAAGGAGCTATCTTTCTCTGATTCAAAACCGCTAAATCATTTTGTATAAAATTGTCAGTAAGGCGGTCCAACACCATTTGTTTAACTTTAATTCTGGGGAAATGGGACAAAAACTTAATTGAAAGGTCCAGTCAATCAGCTGACATAATCAAGTTGTGCATCCATATAGAGTTAAAACACACTTTTTGCTTTTCTATCCAGCATGGTTTGGGGGAGTGAACAGCCTACCATGCTTTCCAGCCTAAGCCAGTAAAGAAAGAAATTCATACAAACTTTTTATTCGACTGGCAACACTCCTGTCTCGGCACGCAACACGCTTGTAGGTGTACCATTAGGGACACCTAAAACTGACCGAAGGACCCTATTTTGAAAAACCTCTCCTACGATGTCCTTATTACCGAAGTTTAAGAACCAGTTGGCTATCCCCACTGTTTAATAAGATCAAGGAACCTGGTGAATGAAATGTTTACAAACTATTGCTTAACTTAACAGCAAAAGATGGCAATTGTCGTGGCCTCTTTTATTAGACTTTCAAGGAAAAAAAGATTGATGGTAAGAACAAGAATTAAAAGTTTCACGGCAGATGTCGAGCCCCATAATGGAGGGTATTTACCTTAGGAGCTGGTCTCAGGAGGGGTTGGATGGTGGCTGACCACCTGACCCTATTTGTAGTATTGTTTAATAGAATAAGAAAGATCTGCCCCTGGTCTTCTTTAGGTCGTTATTCTAGGATGGTAGGAATGATGGTGGATTTATTTAAGTAGTAGAGCTCAGTTGTAGTACTGATTAACGGAAAATAAGCATGTATTTGATACTGAATACTTTGTATATTGTATCATTATATTTTACTATATTTTTGTGGTTTTAATGATTCGGCCATGGCAAAAGCCCATGCTGTAATAAAATACTTTGACTCTGAAAAACCTCTAAACCATTAACCTTCACATAGCCCCCTATTTCCAACCCATAGACAGCCTGAGGTTTCAGCTTGTGCTCTAATAACTTCAGTCCAGGAAGGGTGAGCCTCCCACCTGCAATTCTCCAGAACCTTAATATTCCATTTGTGGATTGAACCATTTTGAGTTTAATCATTTTTAGATGGTCATTCCATAATCCCCTAGAGGAAAACATTAACCCCCAATATTTGTACACTTGTTCCAGGGGAATAGAGTCTAACTTCCAGTTCAAACAATCATGACTTTTGTCTTGGCATAATTTACACTCAGATGGTTCTTTTGGCAATATTTACTCAGCGCTTGCAATAGCCTATGTAGCCCTATTTCAGAAGTAGAAAAAAGGACCATATC
This sequence comes from Sphenodon punctatus, assembly GCA_003113815.1. NCBI lineage: Eukaryota > Metazoa > Chordata > Lepidosauria > Sphenodontia > Sphenodontidae > Sphenodon > Sphenodon punctatus. Next base: position 3,662,868 of record QEPC01002001.1, on the reverse strand, counting down.
GTCCGCATACAACAGCAATGAAAGTGATCTCCCCTGGATATTGACAGGATGAAAAGCAGGGCCACTCAACTCAGAGATTATATCATTAATAAAAAATGTAAAAATGAAAGGAGTCAACACACAGTCCTGCTTAACGTCATTGTTAACTGGTATATCTTCTGTCAAATGTCCATCCTGAGAAAGCCTAACCCATAGGGAAGTGTTATGATATAACGTCTGTACCAGTAAGACCAACCTTTTATCTACATTTGTCATACTCAGTTTAGTCCATAGAATGTTCCTATCCACAGTGTCAAATGCTGCTTTGAGATCGACAGATGCAGCATATAATTTCCTCTCCCAATTGTCAACATATTTTTCAACGAGATGTGACAAAACAAAAACAGTGGTCCACTGTCGAATGGCCTGCACAAAGCCCGGCCTGCTCCTCAGGGAAAAAATGGCTGTCTTCAGCCCACAATTCTAATTTACCCAAGAGGGACTTTGCATACAGCTTGGCCATAATGTCAATTAAACTGATAGGGTGATAGTTTCCTGGGTCAAGCCTACTCCCTTTCTTAAATCAGGGACAACTATGCTGGTATTCCAGCCCAAAGGGGGAGTTCCAAAAAAATGAATATGATCAAAAAAGCCTAGATAAAACAGAAACCCACCATTCCATATTTTCTTAAAACAATTCCCCAGGGGCCTTACATGAAGAAAGATCTGATATAAGTGAGCTCAGCTTTAAATGATGAACTGGGTCCCATGGGAGAAGGGTGACTAAGTCAGATTCTCCTTTGTTCATAGAATTGCCTGGGAATCTATTAAAGATATCAAGAAAATGAGTTGCCCATAAATTAGATGGCACCACAGGATGGTAAATAGATGTATCAGCCAGGGCACCCTTGCCAACCAGGTGCCAAAATTTTATGCCATCCTTCTGAAGGACGGCTTCCCCCAAACAACCCCAAAGGAACTTCTGGTAGTCGGACATCTTATTCCTAATGGTAGTTCTATACTGAGATTTTACGTCAATGTATGTTTTAATAGCCAGTGATGTTTTACCTTCCCTGATCTGCCTGGCTGCTCTATTTACCACTAACTTTAATTGAGAACATTCCACATCAAACCATGGGGGTTGCGAGATTTTCTTGTTCTTAACATGCTGGGGAGGTGCCAACACCTCAGTTTTTATTATGGACACTATTTCATGAAAAAAGTCACAATATCAACTTCCATTACATCCACCTCCAGAAATAATTTCCTGGTGGCTTTCATTTTCTCTGACATCAAGAAGTCACAACACATTGCTGAAACCTTCTTCCCCCACCTTTGAACCCGGGAACCCTGAATATCAGACTGCCCTAAACCAGACAAGTAGTCATGATCCACCAGAGGTTCCAACTGAAGAAAAAAATCAATCCCAACTGGTTGGTGGTCACTACACCCTATTATAAGTACTTTAAAGTTGAAAAAATACTGAGATAACATTGCTGGAACGCATATGTAGTCAATTACACTTATTCCAGCTTTAGAAATGAAAGTGAATTCCCCGAATGGGTCCAAATCAAATCTTTCATTTAAAATTGTCCAATGAGCCTATATAAGAATCTTAACATTTGTAAACCAGTAGCTGACAATACTTTTGTCTCTAGAGGACCTTGGCAGATGAAAAAAGGATCATCTGACTCTAGTCCCATCACTCTCGCAACAACTGCGTAATTGTTCCCTGTACGCACATTAAAGTCAACAACCATAACTATAGGGATCCGAGGAAAATCTTCCTCTAACTGTTCTATGAATCGTTCCAAAGAGAGCCAAAAGCAAATGTGATTGGAAATCCCTCGCACGGGGCAGGGAATATAAATGTTCAGAATAATAATGACTGAGGCCTGGCCCCAAGAGCCTTTAACTGACGTAATGTTCTACGGGGCATTTTGAATTTGCTTACTAACAGCAGTCATGGCCAGTCTTAGAGAGACTGCCATACCTCCCGCAGGCCTACTCATCCTCTGGGATCTAATTGCTGATTTAACCCAGGCCCTATAGCCTGGAAAAAATCATCCTCCAAAGACCAAGTTTCCTGTATGCAAAGACAATTGTCATTCTCAAGTACTTCACGGGTGGAATCTATTAAACTGTTTTTCCAGCCTGCAGAGTTCCAGGAGAGAATAGTAAAAGTTTTGTGGGCCAGTCTTCCCTGGGGCATTAAGGTCTGTAAGGCTCAATCCACCAAAATAACCTGTTGCTGTTCTGATGCATCACAATCTATTACATTAAGCAAATCTTCTGAAACAATAGCACCATTAGATCTATGTAAAGTCTGGCAGAAGGGGATCTGTGAACTTATTTGCTGGGGGCAGATAGTCAAAATCAAGGTCTAGTTTCCCACTGCTCAGGTTGCTTGATTCTAGGGGATCCAAGGAGATTTCTGCCCCTACAAGCTCTGAGCAGATGACACCAAGTTATTCAGAGTAGTCCAAACACAAGCAGACTGTGAGGAGCTGCAGCAAGATCTTACAAGACGGGGCATCTAAATGGCAGATGAGATTTAATGTGGACAAGTGCAAAGTGATGCACATTGGGGAAAATAATCCAAATTATGAGTACATAATGCTGGGTACTACTACTAAGCTAGGACTTATCACTCAGGAAAAGGATCAGGGAGTGATTGTGGCACTGAAATCCTCAGCCCAGTGTGCCACAGCGGTCAAAAAAGCAAATAGAATGTTAGGAATTCTTCACAAGGGAATAGAGAATAAAACTGAGGATGTCATAATGCCTCCATCAATGGTGCGACCACATCTTGAATATTGTGTGCAGTTCTGGTCGCCCCATCTCAAAAAAGACATCATGGAACTAGAAAAGGTACAGAAAAGGGCAACAAAAATGATCCAGGGTATGGAACAGCACCCGTATGAGGAGAGTCTTGAAAGGTTGGGGCTATTCAGCTTGGAAAAGAGACGGCTGAGAGGAGATATGATAGAGGTCTATAAAATCATGAGTGGTGTGGAACTTGTGAACGGTTATTTACCCTCTCAACTAGTACTAAAACTAGGGGACACTCCATGAAACTCACAGGTGGCAGGGTAAAAACAGACAAAAGAAAGTATTTTTTCACTCAGCGTACAATTAGGTTGTTGAATTTACTGCCAGGGGAGGTAGTCAAGGCCAGCAGTATAGCCGAGTTTAAAAGAGGTTTGGACAAGTTTCTGGAAGATAGTTCCATTAGCAGCTAATAGCCAGATAGGATTGGGGAACAAAACCCTTTACTGTTGGGAGCCTGGGGATGACCCACAGGGAAAGGATAGCATGGTGACCTGTTGGGTGCTTCTCCCAGGCCCCCGTGACTGGCCACTGTCGGAGACAGGATGCTGGGCTCGATGGACCATTGGTCTGACCCAGTATGGCACTTATGTTCTTACTAACACTACAGCCCAATAGGTGGGACAAATTCCAAATAACCAACTGCCTGGTCTTCCAACTAGGTAGAGCCCCATTTGATCGATGGTATGTTTTTAAAACTACTTAAAGCTTTTCCAGGACCGAACGAGTGCCTACATCTCGACCCTTTTTCCAGACTGGATTTTCCTTGGTTGTCTGACTGTTACCCTTCGCACCGTGGAAAACAACTGCCTTAACACAACAATGTGAAGTTGTCCCAAGAGCTTTTTCCTCATAATCACTCTGGGGGCCCTTTTTCAAACAGTCCAATTGGGAAGAAATATCCTGCAACGGAGTTCTAAACCCCTCCAGAGTAGCTCCCATCTCAGAAATGTTAGAAAGCAACAACGATACTGTTTTGCTTATCAAAAAACATTGAGTCCTTAATATATCGCCAATGTCCTCCAATTGATGATCCCATTACTTGAGATCCCAATAACACTGGGCACAGTATTGTCCAGAGACTGAACTCATTCTCCAAAGAAGATCCTACAGCCAGAGGGCTATCATGATTTGTTAAACAAGCAAATTTATTTGATGGTGGCAAGGAAAAATCATCATCAAACAGTAGAAGGGCCATCAGAAATTAAGTCTAAAATATTAGCCTGCTTCAAGCAGGGTAGTTCATGGCAACTAGCTGGCAAAGTCACTGGCCTGCATCTCTTCTTGCCCGCCACGAAAGCAAACAATGATAAACCAAAAGTTAGGAATTCCTCACTCTTCACCAAGAGGACAGAGTATTAAGGCTTAAAGATGGGCCATCTCAACGGGGCTCTAGTCTTCGCCCTTTGGCACCACCCTCTGGGCAGTCCCCTCTATATGAAGGTACCTGGTTGAGGAGTAGCAAACGCACAGCTGTTAGCAATCCTCCCAGCAGCTTCTGTAATAACCAGCCAAGCTCTCCAACACACACACATACACACACACACACCAGAATACACTATACCAGGAGTGGCTAAACATTTGATTTTTTTAGACCAGCACCTCCCCACCCATTACCCAACCATCACCCACCCATCATGCATGCTGCTGGGCTGCACAGAGTGCCAATGTTGCCCTGCAACATGCATGATGGGTGGGAAGGCGCTTCGCTAAACACCCTGCAACCTAGGAGCCACATGCAGCTCTTGGCCAGATCAAGTGCGGCTCTTGGCTGGAACTGGACCTGAGCTTCATGCTGCCTTAGTGGTCCTCAAACTCATTTAAGAGTTGGTTCACTCACTCACACGCACAAAGGACTTAGACCAAGTTGCTGCTTCCCACTCAAGCCAGCTCAGTTATGCAACCAGCCTGAAAATAACCTGTACACTGGTTTAGTGCATGGGTGGATGCTGGATTACTTGAACCAGTTTAAGAAGGCTATCCCTGGCTGGACTCTCATAACTGCCCACAAGCTCTTGCCAGAGTAGATTAGGGAAATTCTGGATCCTGAAGAAAATAATATTGGGCCTTTCCTCCTCACCCTTTGGCCTAGCGGATCCCGAGGGGGTTATTACCTGGCCGCTACTGCTGCCTCTATATTGAAAGCCTCTGTGTTTGTTTTGTTGCTTCCAGCAGGCAGAGTGTGCTTGAGAGGAAGAGCAACAGGAAGGCTGGTAGATGGAAACAACGCGACGCCCAAGTTGAGTAGGGCCCAACAGCAGGTCAGCACACTCGTAGGACCCATTAGCAGGAGCTGCTCATGCTAAGTCCAGGGAGTTGCCCATCCTCCCCACCGTACTCTCTCTCTCTGGGCTTTTCTTCTGCACCTAAACTAGTACAAGGAGCAGCAGTGTGGACAGACAATCTCCGAGGAGCAACACAAATGCTACATGTGAACACAAGAAGATCGGTTCCCAGGAGCGTAGCTGACAGGTGTAGGAGGAACAGCTGCACTGGTCCCCACATGCCAAGGGGCCCCACACACATGTAGAATCATGCACAGTGGACTGAAATGAGTCCCATTCCATCTTCTGCAACTGGGCCCACTCTCATGTAGCTACACGCCGTGTTTCCTGTAGAAGGGCACAGTTGCCAGAAGCAAGTCCTTGCAGGACCAGACCCCTCCAAGTCACTTGTTCCAGGGAATTAGCTTTCACTGTTACTAGTTTAACTCATGCTCTTTATTCTCTACACCAGTCTCAGCAATAATTTACACAAGTATACATAGTTCGCCAACCTTAGTACATGCACACACAAAGTCCATGCATGTATCCTACACACCAGGTCCAGCCAGGCCACCAGCTCTGGCTCAGGGCTGGAGACAGCTCTCCCCCCCCCCGCCCCCGAGCTTCTGTCTCCCTTGCAGCTTCCCAACTAATACTGGGAATAGAGCTGAAGTGGCAAGCCACTGCAGTCGCTTTTTCCAATGGAAAAAGCTCTTCCGCAATGTGTGGCACGGTGCGATAGAGATGTTCATTCTGCGACTTCTGCCATTCCGCTACTTTCATCCCACTACTTCCACCGACTGTGAAAATAGAGGAACAATGTTTCTTCTGATAGTTTCGATCTTCTGCAATTTCCACCGGCACTGCGAAGTAGTGGGACAATGTTTGTTCCGACAGTTTCAGAGATTGTTCTGACAGTTTCCAAATTAGCGGAATGCCAGTGGAATTAGTGGAATGCCAGTGGAAAAGCTGTGTAAAGTCACGGACAATTCCGAAATGGCGGAATGAAATAGTGGAGCGGAAAAAGGAGTTGCTGCTTCAGCCCGAACTGGGAAGCAGCACTCCAGCAACCCCATTCCTGACTAGCCCCAACTCTACCAGGCCACTGCCTCTGGCAGGCCCCTCACAGTCCAGGGAAGCTCTTCTAGGTTCTCCCCAGTGGTCTACAGGGCTGGCTCATTCAGACCTCTTAAAAAGGGGCAACAGCTCCCCGAGACTGTTCCTTACACTGGTTTAAGGTTAAGCCAACTGGATCTGTGGTGCAGGAAAGCCCCCAACACCCCTAGTTGAGTGGGACATGAACTACAGAACCCTTATTTCATCTGTATGAGCCCCTACCCTCAGAGGTAAAAGACCTGACTTAGCTATGTAGAGTAAAATGCTAGGGAAACTGCAGCATATGCTACCACCCCCTCACCATTGCAGGGTCCAGAGTGCCGTGTTCTCTGGTCACATCAGTAAAAGGTGTGGTACTGTAGTCCTACCTCAAGAGAGTTGTGAAGCTACATCTGTTAACAGTAGTGAAGTGCTCAATTGCTGAGCTGAGGAGAGGCAGGTAGCATGCCCTTGATCATCTGCCTTATTATTATTATTATTATTATAAACATTTATATAGCGCCAGTCATGTGACCTGGTGCTGTACAGAACATTCAAGCGGATGCGAAATCTCAGGTGCTTGGCTTGGTTACAAAGAGGTTGGTAGCAGCAGTCAGCAGAGGAGGGCCGACAGTAAGTGTACGGGGAAAAACTAACAGGCATTGGGAAAGGCAGCATGGAAAAGGTGGGTCTTGAGGAGGGATTTGAAGGAGTGGAGGGAGGAGGCAAGGCGGATGTGGGCAGGGAGGGAGTTCCAGGCATGGGGGGCAGTGAGGGAGAAGGGTCGAAGGCGGTTAGGCGAGCAGGAGAAACAAGGGAGAGCGAGGGAGGGGACAAAGGAAGAGC
>QEPC01002001.1:3643814-3654024 GCA_003113815.1 Sphenodon punctatus | reverse complement strand
GAGATGGCAGAGTCAGGGGAGGAGGAGGCGAAAACAGGGGGGAGGAGGGGGGAAAGAGAGGAGGCAAACTCCGAGGGGGTAAACGCCTGCATATTGCGGAAGGGGCGCAGAGAGGGGGAGGGAGGTTGGTGGGAGAGGCTGAAGGAGGTGAGGAAGTGATCAGGATTAGGGCAGGGGTCATAGGAGAGGTCAGCAAGAGAACAGTTTCGTGAGAAGATGAGGTCGAGGGAGTGGCCGTCAGTATGAGTGGGAGAGTCGGTCCAGAGTCAGAGATCAAAGGAGGTGGTCAGAGAAAGCGGGAGATAGAGGGGATGGAAGGTGTGTCGACATGAATGTTGAAATCACCAAGAATGAGAGTGGGGATGTCATCGGAGAGGAAGAAGGTGAGCCACGATTCAAAGTCTGGGAGGAAAGAGGAGAGGGAACCTGAGGGGCGGTAAATGACAGCAACTCGTTCTGTCTGTACCCCTCTGCCTTCATATCCTGGGTAAATTTAGTCACAATAGGGCTAACAACATTAGAGAAAATATCCATTGGAGACAAGAGGGTTGTTTTCAGCAGAAGGCTTTTGTTTTGTTACATCTCAGTATTTACAAGTAGCTGCCCCAGAAAACAGTCATGTCAGCCAGTCGCAGATGGACAGGAGAGAGGAACAGATGCCGGGAACGGAAAGCCAAATGGAACGAGGCATTCCCAGCCTATCCGACAATCTGACGGCTCATTAAAAGGGGAGCCAAGAGGAGGAACTGACAGACATGATCATAAAGGGCCAGCAAAATGACATGTCAGCAGACGGGGGAAGAGGAGTTTCTCACTGTGGTCTTTCAATGCTAGGATTTAAATGGTTCATCATGAACGTGGGTTGAGGTGCTCCTGCAGGGTAAGGAAAATGACTTTTTTTTCCCCCTTCCATGAGGAGGTAGCTCTCCCATCTGCAGTGAAACAAACAGTCTCCTTTTTCACATTGACTACCCAGTTACTCAGCTGGCTTCAATGGGTGGCTTCCAGGCAAGGGGACTAGCAGAATTATGTTTGGGGGAGGGGCAGGGAGCAGACGACCTGCTTTGCCCTGCCCCTTTTGACATGTCGATGTCCCTTTCCAAGCATCGTAACATCAGGACACTTGCAAAAGTGGTGTGGATGCATCAGAGCAAAGAGGATACCTCCCATCTGACGTGACCATGCCCCCTTTTTCCTGTGTCACGATGTCACAACTCTTGGGAGTGGCCAGAGCCTTGCACACCCTTCCCAGAGACCATATTTCCAAATAAGACCCATATATCTTTTGCCCCACTGCTTGATCACATTGAGACATGGAATGCATAACTGGGTCCACCAAGCTGTACACTTAGCAGAAATAGGAACAGTTTCCATAAGAAGAAATGCCCACACATATAATAAGAGGGAAACATACCTGCTAACATATTGTAACTTTAAAAAAAAGGAAAACAGCAGGTGCTCAGTTTGCATTGCCAGCATATGGTGCCCAGGGGGGAGAGGAGGAATCCAGGAGCAGTGATGAAGCCTGGAGAAAGGGAAAGGGAGCCGGTACAGTAGAGTGATGAGGTGAGGGGAGTTGAAAGCAATCTGGAATTGGGGATGTGGACGGCTGAGGGGGACCATCCAGCAGCTACTTCATAGAATCAGGTTCTTTGTCCCCTTCACCTGGACATCTCAGTAGCTCCTCTGCCACTGCCCTTCTCAATACCTTCCCTACTTCTCCTGTTGTGGACACCTGAACAGGTTATGTGGCCCACAGATCTCCTCACCTCCACCCAGCTCTGTTCCTCCTCCTCCAGCCTACATTTCTGTTGTCGCCGCTCTTGGTCTCAAGTCACATCCTGTTCTGCCTGCTCCACTTCCACCCTCAATTCACACTGCTCCTCTCCCAAGCCAAGTCAGGCAAATAATGCTAAGGCTTCAAATACTGGGAGGCAGGTGGGGATGGACCCAGGCTACATGACAACTGCTATGACCACTTGCCCTCAAATTCTGCCCCCAGAACCTCCAATTTCCAACATTTAGGGTGGTGGTTCCTCCAAGCATGCCATGCCACTGTACTGCTGGCTCTGCCATTAGAGAAGCAGCAACCCATGTTGCAATTTCCTTTTGAAGAACCCTTGCTTCATGCGGAGAGAAAATCCCTTGCAACTGCAGTACACTGAGCCACAGGCTCCACAATTTCCCCAGCTCCCTGGGCATTTGGGTTCATTGGTTTCCATTTATCAAGATTCCTTGAAATTTGAACAAGGATCTGATGCATCCCACACAAGATGCCTTGGACACAGGCCTGCTTCAGCAATGAAGTGGGATTTCCAGCCCTTAAAATTCACCAAGACTGCCCTGCTCATGGGGGTCTGGTTGGCTAAAATCCTGTATATACCCTCCTGACCTCACCAAAACTGTGGCCGCTTTTAGACGAGCAGCGCTTCAGTTCGCGTCGGCGGCGCGCATATTTTGAAACTTCCGCCTGGTCTAATTAGACGAGACGGAAGTGGCTTAATATGCGCATATTACGGCAGAGGTGCATTTTTTAAGTGCGCGNAATTAAATACCTCAAAAAAGAGGTATTTAATTCACGCACTTAAAAAATGCGCCACCACCGTAATATGCGCATATTAAGCCACTTCCGTCTCGTCTAATTAGACCAGGCGGAAGTTTCAAAATATGCGCGCCGCCGACGTGAACTTGGAGCGCCGCTCCTCTAAAAGCGGCCTGTGTCAGTGCTGCCAGATGACCTGGCTTGTATGCCAGTGCGCTTCAAAGTCTTATTTGTTACCTCTTCTGGGTCTGACCTTTGCCCTAGTCATTAGTTTCTGCTTCTCCACAGCTGGGATTATGCAGGGCTTCATTTGTGTCAAGGCTCAGCTCTGGCACCTCCTCCAACCCGTCGCTGCTGCTAATTTGCCAGTCCCTACCCACTGTTTGATGAGGCTGGCACTACTACTGCCACCAATCAGTTGTTTGAACAAAACACTTACTGCCAAACAGCTGATGGGCTGCAAGAAGAGAGCAACCCCTCCCCTCCGCCCCAATTGCACACAGAAGCACCAAGCCCAGTCTCTCACCCGACAGAGTTGAGGCTGCCGTGGATTGGTGGGGAGGATGCTGCTGGTGCCACCCACCAGCTGTTCAGTAATAAGAGTTTTGCTACTAAATCCGTGCCAGCCCCCAAACTTGATCAAGCCCTGAGCCAAGGGCTGGCAAAGTAAAGGCAGGAACAGGAACTGGTGGAGTTGTAGGGCCTGGCAGGGCAGCTCTGTCCTCTCTGAATATCCTCCATCACTTTGAGGTCAAGTGGCAAAATTTCCAGGACAGTCTTGAGCCTAGACACCTGTTTTTACAAAACACCGAGATCATGACAGAAGGATTGGAAACAGAACTTCCGAAAACTCCACTGCCACCTTGGATGCTTGGTATCTCTGCTGCATTTGGTGAAGTAAACTTATGGAAAGAACATTGTTCACAAGCATATCCAAACAAAAATACACTCAGCCATTCAAAGGCTGATTAGTGATTATGGGCTATCTGGAATCTTGGAATTATCCCTGCTCTTTGAAGATAATATTGGCAGATTATACGTATCGCACAGAAAGCAAAACCATAAGGCAAAAGGAGTGGAGTTTGGGCAAAATTGTTCATTCTGAATCTGATTAAAGCATTTCAGGAGACAGACAGCTCTTTATCTCTGTCTGAGTTTGAGCCAAACATAAAATTGTTGCTTTTAGAAAGAAGCTTATTTAGCATTCAGCTCTGAAATTAGCAGAAGGTTGGGTACAGCTATAGATTTCTTGGTTTCTATGCCTCGGCCACATGTCACAATTAAACTCCTCACTAGCAAAGGAGCATGTATTTCCTCCTGGGCAGGTTTCCCTCTGCTGCTTGTCCCCCTTAAGATTTGTGACTCACCCCCATCTGTGTACAATCAAGGCAGCTCCATTAGCGAACTCTGCAGTGCTTACTGTTTTCTTTATTCCATCTGCAACTCTATTAAGTCGAGTAGCAGGTTGTTTGTTCACAAATAACGGATTGCTGTGCGCTCGACTTTAGCAAAATAATATTAGCTTTTAGCAATAACCACTGCTATTATCTTTCCTACTTGAGTGGAGTAATGTTTGCTCAATTTATAAAGCTATATTCTAAAGAAAAGGGCTCTGGGATAATGATATATAAACACATGTACATTTTCTTCAAGGCAGGGAGAATGGAGGGGAATTACACTTTTCAGCACAATCTCAAAATTACCTGAAAGGTTTTTAACTCCAAGAGATGGCACTGAATTTCATCATAGCTTTATTATCATACTGTAACAGAGTAGCGGTGCCTGGGGTAAACCCCTGCAGGATTAGGGGGCCAATAACGTGGTCCTTCTCTGGCACCAGCTTGTACAGTCTTTTTTAATATTCACATATATACACATCAAAGTCTCTCCAGGTCCTGTCTAGTGCCGGGTATGGCCCTCAAGTCCCAGCTATGCCCCAGCCACAGGCTGACTGTTTCCAGACTTAACTCTCCAGTACCTTAGACAGCAGTCTCTCAGCCTCCGGCAGTTCCCAGCAGAGTTCAACACTGGAAAGTCATTCTATTGGAGGTCCTTCCACTTCACCCTTCAGACAGACGGATTCTCCTGTGGAAGCTGCCTTTATTTTATCCTTGGAGTGGGTGTGGCCAGACTCTGTCTCCAGCCTTAAAGGGCCAGTATGCTGCCACACTCACTACTAGGTTTTCCCCTTGCTTCAGGGCCAGCCATGCCAAGCCCCTCCTCCACTGTCCCAGTCTGTCGCACCCAGCCAATCTAGTCCCAGCTGGCACCCTGCAACTCTTAAAGGGGCAGCAGCAGGAAGCTCCCTGCCACACATGAACTTAACAGCATTATTCAGGAAAAAGCTCTGTATTTCACTATGTAGCCAAGGCTTCATCCTGCAAATGTTAATTCACCAGGACACCTTTATTCGCATGAACAGTCCTACTTAAATAAGGGGAATTACTCACCTGAGTAAATTGCCCATAGGTATGTGTCTTAGGGTATTTTAGGCTTCATTTGAACATGACAATTAATTAACTGATAAACAATCACCTGTATTGCCAGCACCAAAAGCACCATTTTGCTATAGCTTGCTATGTGGTGACACTTTTTGTGATGAAATACTCAGATGGAATCACCTCAAACTAGAAGCAAAATCATGGCACAGCCACGGGCACGCAGTAGTAATTGTGCCATTTCAATACAGTTTGAGATAAAAAAGATACCTTCAAATAATTAAACTGTGTCAGGTTTACCTGCTGCCGTTTTGAGACTTATGTATAATCTCACAACCCCAAGGAGCAACAAAGATGTGCAGGGTATATCCAATATCAATCAGGATTGCAACCCCATGCACAGACGGCATGGCCCCCCTTGCGTTTTCAGCCCACAGATTGTGAACTTCTGTGCAGATTGTTTGTACAGGTAAAAGCCACACAGCAGCCTCAGCAAGCTGGGTGGAACAATTCTGTTAGTTCCTTTCCCCTCACATCCTGTTCCATCCTCTTGCACTTCCCGTTCTGCCATGCCCAGACCTGTGCCTTGCTCTTCTTGCTCCCCACCCCAACCTTTCTCCTCTTCCAGCCTTGCTCCTCATTTCCCTTCCAGCTTTGCTCCTATCTTCTCTAGGCTTTACCTCCCCAGGATGAGATCAACTCCCCAGCTTTGAACCTTAGCCTAGATTGTGCGACCATGTCTCTGGTTTGCATCTTGATTCTGGTGACTTGATCCTGACCTGACTCCTGGTCTCGATCCAGAATAGACTCCCGGCCCCAATTCTGACTATGTGCCCTGATGTCTGTCCACTTTCTGGATGCCCATCCAGACTCCTACATCTTTATACTGTCAGAACTCTAGTTTTACCTTTCTTATTTCTTGATTCTTATCCAGAAGAATTGACCTATAGCTTCATTCACGTGACATCCTTCCCTTTTGCAAACTCACCACTTGCTCCTTAATCTGTGTTTGCCTTGCCCAGTAGCAGTGCATGCACACAGCTATCGATTCCCCTGGATTTCAATGGCCCACCCCTTTCATCAGGTGGCAGAGAATAAGAGATCAAGGAACACAGGAGAGGATAATGATTTCACAAAACACTCAGAATGTGCGTTTGTACCACTACCCACTCTAACAGAGTGCTGTGTGAATGAGCCTTATGATAAGAGATTTTGCCACAGCCATAACAAATAGATATGTTCTGGGAAGATTAGAAAGAGCTGCTCATTGTAATTATTTGTATTTAGCTGCACAGTGCAGATGATGCAAGACATACTCCAGGTCTATAAATAACCTACCTTTGAAAGCCATCAAGGTAAATTACATGACTGAAAGCTTAAGCACCGATTTCGGATAATCATCCACAAAGGAATATTTCTCCACTGAAAGCATTTTTAACACACACAAATAGCAGTGGCTGTTTTTACACGAGACGCGCCCATGCAGGTCCACCCATCCCCCACCTACCTGAGCTCCCATCTGAAGGCAGCATGGGGGGGGCACGTACTCCCATGACCCTCCTCACACACACACACACTCATGCCCATGCATAGAGCATCAGGGGGAAATCCAGGATGCTCCATGTGGGGGTTCTCTCACTGGAGATGCATGGCACTCCACTCCGTACGCACACACCCCGCCCTCCCCAGCTGTACCCATTTTAAAATGGCCAGTCTCTCTCTGCCATTTCCCTCCCCTAGCCAGCCAGGCAACAGTGGGTGATGACATTTTCAAAGAAAAGGGTGGGAAACCTCCCTGACTCAGTTTGGAGCACTAGGAACAAATCCCTGCCTTTATTTTATTTAATTTATTTATTTAATTTAGATTTCTCTCTCACCTTATCCCTCAAGGCTCAGGGAGGCTCACAATACATACATAAGAAAAAATATGAACATTAAATACATAATTAAAAACCCATAAAAACTAACACACATACACACACACCCTCCCTTCAGCCCCTCCCCAAAGCTGTGGAGCAGCCACCAAGAATGCTTCTCTGCGGGTCAGAGTTGTATGAAATTGGGCCAATGATAGAACCTTCAAGAGAGCACTCTTAGCAGATCTTAAAGGGATGCAAGGAAAGAGGTGGTCCTAAGGCCCAAGCAGTTTAGGGCTTTATAGATCAATACCAACACCTTGAATTGTGCCCGGAACGCTAGAGGCAGCCAGTGCAAACTCTTAAGCACTGGTCCGATGTTCTCCTGGTGACCCACCCCCTATCAAAAAGCAGGCCACTGCATTCCACAAAAGCTGCAGCCCCCAGTCTTCAAGGGCAGCCCCATAGAGCACATTGCAGTAGTTCAGCCTAGAGGTAATGGAGGCATGGATGATGCTGGCCAAATCCATGTTGGAAAAAATGGGACATGGCCTTATCAGATGAAGTTGGCGAAAGGCACCACTGGCCACAGCTGCAGTCTGACCATCCAGGCACAACTGAGGATCCAGGCGCACCCCAAGACTACATAGCCAAGTAGTAAGGGGGAGGTTGGTCCCCATCAATGATGGGAGTCCCAATCCCTCCCCAGGTCACAGGGCTGGTCAACCAACCAGCATCACCTGAGTCTTGTCTGGAATCAGCCTCAGACATTTTGCCCGCATCCCGTCCCCAATAGCAGCCGGACACCGAGTAAACCTCTGAGCAGGTGATGTCAAATGGCCACCAACCCACCCACTTCTGTGGAGGCTGCTCCTGATTAACAGGGGCAACTGTGTCATTCTGCAGTCATGTGAGTCACAGGTATATTGGCTGAATACAGGCTGAAAACTTCTCAAGTGAAATTGGTCCCAGATCATCTCTCACATGAGCGCTTACAGAGCTAGGTTAATAATGGGAACAATGAAATCCCATTCCAGATGCAAGGAAGGAAAATACTGGAAGAGGAGAACTCTACTCTCAATCTTTGATTCCCTGGTGTTGCTCTGCTGTTGCTGCCCATCCACTCCTGGTAAAGCAGGCTTCCTGATTTGTGGATGGTGTGATCACATGATGCATAATGCAGCTGCCCCCACTGAACAAGGAACCCTCTCCAAAGAAGTGGGCAGGGTGGCATCCATCTTGAAATCTCCCTGCTCAGAGCTGAGCAGAGGAATCTGCAGTGGAGTGAGCCCAGCCATGAAGTGTGGCAGGGCTTTGGGGAGAGAGGAATCAAGACCTGAGTCTATGGAGATCAAGGGAGCTGAGCTGCCGCCTCCTTAGTTTGAACTGTTAATCCATTAGGCAAGGGTCTTTCAGTTAACAATGTGCACAAAATGGTGGTGAGAGCTAGTCAGAATTGTCAATTGCACTCTATAGTTGTATTGAGCCAACCAACTCTGAGAATGTTGTAATTCACGGAGACAGAGTGAACTCAACTGGGAAACAGAAGCTCCTAGTTCTTTCAGCGACTTGCTTTTTGGTCCTGGGAAATAAATATCTGTCTAGGTTTCTCCATCTATAAAACAAAACAATGATGCTCCCATCTGTGACATCTCGCAATGAGGTTTTGTTTGGTTAATGTTTGAGCAGCAGTTTAAAAATGCAAAAGGCTAAATATTATTCAGAGTTTACCTTCTGCTCAGGATGCTCTGTTACACCTCGATGCATCCCACAGCAACACAGTGATTAACGTTTACAGGAATAATCCATTTATTTTTGAATTGCAGCCCTGCTATAGATTCCAAATGCCTTGGCAGCAGGTGGAATTGGTAAGCGGCCATGGTAGTCACGAACTGGTAAACTCCAGAGTTCTCTGCACAAGTTCATTAGTGAAGACATGCTGTCTTGAAACTAGATACAGCTAAAACATACAGGTCAAATTTTGTGAGACCACTATACAACCCTGCCCCCAACATACAGGTATTAGCAAGAGAGAGAAGGAGAGGTGATACTTCTGTGAGATGGAGGGTACGGGCATGAGGGAGAAAGGGAGGGTGTGATGAGTTACTAGCCACTTGTAAAAATGGCAAAGAAGGGTTCATTCCTTAGCAAGTGGGCCAGGCTGGGGCTGCAGCACAGGTGTGGGCCCTGACTACTGGAAGGCTGCACGTGCAGGTCAGGTGACCACATGATCCTTCTTTAAACCTGGGCTTGGAGCCTATCTAGGGGGCTTACCAAGGAGAGGCAGAGCTAGAGTGCCTGTCTTGAGGATTAGGCACTTGCCCAAGGCCCAGTCTCAAAAAGGGGGCTTACCAAGGGGCAGGCCGGATGTCAAGGCCAGAGGCCCAGAAAGTTTAACGTTCATGAGTGAGCTTCCATAGAGACGTTGTGGAAAAGCTTTCCTCTTGCTTGCGGACTGAGACACTTTGGGCTCCTCCTGATTGATGGTTTGGACACTATAGTTCACGTTGACGGTGTGCACTGGAATAAAGGAACTGTGGGGAGAGATCCCATGTGTGAGTGACATGTTTGGGGGCTGGATCCATTGTAGAGTTAGCTTTCTGTTTAATAACAGACAGCAGAAGTTTCTTCAAAACAGAACTTTACTAAGAGCTCAGAAGACATGCTTCCATACTGCATGGGACAAGATGGAGGACAGAGAGAGGAGAAGAGAGGAGACAAGGAGGAAAAAAGAAACTGGTTTCACCCCTGACCCTCACTCTACTGGACAAGCCCCATATTAAGCTTGCAGGGCTTGCAATGGGTTTTTACTTGTGACTGTTGCACAATCCAACACCCCTTCTCAACAGTCACTAGTCAAACCCACTAAGTTAATTCTTCTTAATAGCTTGCGATGGCATTCCCCTGATTGTGGCTTTGTGAACACATCCACTGTCATATCCTCTGTAGGACAGTATTACAGATCTATGAGCCCTTGTTCCTGTGAGTCTTTCAGGAAATGATATTTTACATCAATGTGCTTGGTTCTGGGGTTGATTCTGTTTGCACCAGCGCTATACATCCTTGGTTGTCTTCCAGGATCGGCGTGGGGCTGTCCAATTTTTGCCCCACATAATTCAGAAGCTGTCGCAACCAGATAACTTCTTGGCTGGCGTGTGCCGCTGCCACGTACTCTGCCTCCATCAAGGAAAGTGTCACAGAGGCTTGTTTCCTACTGCACCAGCTGATGGATCCTCCACCAAGCAAAAATAGATACCCACTGGTAGATTTTCAGTCCAGATTGTCTCCAGCCCAATCTGCATCCACGTACCCTATCAGGTCTGACATGGACGTTGCTGGGAGCCATAGCTTGAGGTGCACAGTCCCTTTCAGGT
>QEPC01002001.1:3623591-3637869 GCA_003113815.1 Sphenodon punctatus | reverse complement strand
CCTCCCCCCCATCCCTCTCCTCCCCCACCCTCTACCCATCTCCCCCGCCAAACACCTGACAGAAAAGCCAAGTCTTACAGCTTTTTCGAAAGGAGGGAAAGTCCTCATGTGTTGAACTTTCCTGTACTCTGAAGCCCTTCCAATTTAGCTCTGTCTAGACACAGGATCCTGACACCTCTGGCCTTTCTATATCAGATCCCAGATGCCAGAACGCATCCAAAATCCACAAGGCCCTGACTGAGGCAAATGAGGCAGCTCACATCTTTTAGAACAGCATTTCCCAGACTCTCTCCTTGCATGACCCCCATTTTGTGACTTAATAAACCTGAGAACCCAGATGACAACAAAGACATGCATACATATATTCAATATCCATCAGGTCACAACCCTGGCCACAGATGCAGTTGTCAAATTGGGATTTACCTGGTCTCCCTCCCAAGCACAATTCCCAATTAGGATCTTAGTCTCCCCCACCACCACACCACAAATCAGACGCTTTAATTGGGTACAACACAATCCGCACAGCATGAACCCAATACAGCAGTTCTTGGATAGATCCTAGCCTGGCCTGCCTAACACATAAAATACATGTCTCTTACATGTCCTGCAGATCACAGTGGCGAGCGTTGGTTTGGAGAGGTTGGTACAAGTGGGGGGCCTGGGGGTTCATACCCGGGAAAGGTGTACCTTGTAGTTAAGTTGCAGAACTCCCTTTGGATGAGTCCCAGAAAGGGTCAACAGCCAACGAAAACCAAATTAGGTTTCAAACGCTGAGACAAAGGTCTGGAGCATTGCTTGACCTTATATACTATCCTGAGCGGGAAAGTGTTATCAGAGATACTGAGTCCAGGGTTCGATTGACCTTTCAGACAGGAGGGATTGCATCAGCATATTTGGGGACAAGGCCTTCCATGACCCTTTGGTGCTTTTGGGCCAACACAATTAGTATGCTCATTTGTTTTCCCTTGGTGTTTTCAGAACATTCAGGCCCCAACCCTCTGGACAAGGCCGAACCTTCTGTAATTTAGATTGGGGTCCTGCTTACCCCTCCAAGGCTACCTTCTCACTGATACCCAATCACTCTGTATCACGAAAAAGGTCATTTGTTTTGTCAAGTGTCGCAAGCTATCTCCTGTTTTGCAGTTTTTATTGCTTTGTTTATATCAACATTCCTTCTCCCTTCCAAACAATCTCTTCTCTTGCATGGTTCAGCAACTTCTCCACCACTGTGATCTGAGACTCCTGAGTTAAGCTTAGGTTGACTAGTTGGTTCTTGGCTTGTACCCATCATTGCTTTTCAATATAAACCAGCATCTTTCTACTTAGGCTAATATCAGCACGTATATTCAACACTACTTATATTCAATCTAATACTGTTACAAACAGGTATACAGTTACTAAAATAATCTAAAAAGCAAGTTTACAATCATTTTGTCAGGTGAGAATACAATCATAACGCATCACAGTGACCCCACTTGGGGTCAAAGAATCATAGAACGTTAGGGTAGGAAGGGACTTCCAGGGTCATTTAATCCAGCCCTGCTGTGGGTCAAACTGTGGGGAAGCTGACATGTTGTTTCAGACCACCAGCCAATTTCAGCAGGCCTCCTTGCTTTTGTTTGTGAGCACACTGGAGGATTATCTCCACAACCATAAAGGTCAGAAACATGCTTATAAAAATTAAAACCAAGGGTAAAGAAATGAAGACAAAGGTATTGTAATTATTATGCTTCCCCTTCCCCTCAAAGGAGTCAAGACCTCATGCTAAGAACTCTTGGGCTGTAATCCATTTGAAGTCTGCAGTTATTTAAAAAACAAAACAAAACAGGAGGTATATAAGAAAATGCTTCATTTAATATTGTAAAAGCCTGGTAAGTAGAAAAGCTGGGATTCCTCATACAAATAGTGTACAATTTGATCCTTTATTAATAAGCAGAAACTGTAAAGGGAAAAGCTGAGTGAGGATGGAGAAAAGAAAAATTCCTTTGTAAGGTAATTCTGGGAGAGCACATTCCAGCATCTCATCTAGAAAGGATAAGNAGGAAAGTGTCACAGAGGCTTGTTTCCTACTGCACCAGCTGATGGATCCTCCACCAAGCAAAAATAGATACCCACTGGTAGATTTTCAGTCCAGATTGTCTCCAGCCCAATCTGCATCCACGTACCCTATCAGGTCTGACATGGACGTTGCTGGGAGCCATAGCTTGAGGTGCACAGTCCCTTTCAGGTACCATAAGACCCTCTACACTACATTCCAATCTCTTTGGGTTGGGGATGAGACTTGTCTACACAGTATACCTATTGCCACCACAATGTCAGGCCTTGTGATTGTGGCAATGTACAAGAGCTTTCCTATCGCCTTTCTGTATTGCTTATTGCCTGGCAGCAATAAGTTCGGTTCTTTGATCTCCTTTGAGTAGCTGGTTTCCATAGGGGTATTTGCTGCCTTCGCACCCCCCATGCCAAAACTTTCTATCCTCTCTTCTAATGCCTGTCTTTGGTTGAGAAGATAGCGTCTGTTCAGAGGATTGCTCCTTTTCAGTGGTTTCGTCCATGGTTGATTGTTCTCCTTCACCTGGACCTTGGAGAGTCATCACGTTGTCGCTAGTTTTCCACAAAGGTCACACTGTTACTAATGGTTATTCTGTCTGTGCGTGTATCCAGGATCCTGTAACCGTTGGAATGCTCACTGTATCCTACGAGGATGCCTTCCACTGCCTTTTGCAGCTTGGTACGTTTCTCCTCTGGGATATATACGTATGTCTTACTTCCAAATATTCTGATGTGGCCCACACTAAGTTTTTGACCATGCCACAGTTCATATGGAGTTTTCCTCACTGTTCTAGAATACAGCTGATTTTGTAGGTAAGTAGCAGCAACTGCTGCTTCGCCCCAGTATCTTTCTGGTAGTCCAGAGTCTGTTAACAAGCATCTAACCATTTCGGTTAGCGTTCTGTTTTTCCTTTCAGCTGTTCCATTCTGCTCGGGTGTATATGGCACTGTCTTTTGGTGCTCAATTCCATGGAGTCTCAGGAGTTGCTGCTATTCTGCGTTCCATATACAGCAGTCTTTCTTTAAATGTCCCTCCTTTTTGCATCCAAAGCATACTCTGGTTTCCCTCTTAGGAGCTTTGTCTGAGGTTTTCAGTGCAGTCTCAGTACCCTGCTTTAGATCATTCCACAGGTTCTCCTTTCTGCACTGAAATTCATCCACAAGTCTACCTTTAACAAATTCCAGCTTCAGTTCAGCCTCTGGCCTTGTCTCCAGGGCATTGATGAAGGCACTGTAAGTTTCAGGCAGGCTGCAGAGGAGTAATACTACCACATGGCTGTCTTTTATATTTTCTCCAATGCCGTGCAAATGTGCCACTACTTCCAACATGGCATTTATATGCTCCTGCATTTCGCTTTCTTCTTTGCCAAGTCTCATTTTGTATAGTTTCCTCAGTAGAAACAGTTTGCTATTAAGGATAGTTCTCTCATGCAAGTTTTGTAATGAAATCCACATGCCTCTTGGTGTGGTCTCACTTCTTATATGGATTAGCTGGTCATCTTCTACCAATAAACTTATTGTAGCCTTTGCTAACCTGTCCTTTTTATCCCATTCCTTGTGATTTGCTGCTTGCCTGTTCATGGTAATCACCTCCCATAGCTCATCCTTAGACAACAGCATTTCCACTTTAAAACTTCCACAATTGGTAGTTTACATTGTTCAGCTTTCCTACTGAAAGACTGTGCTGCTTGCCATACTTGCTTCCCTCCCTTTCCCCTTCTGGGATTTAGGCCTTCTTACTCACAGTCAGTAGGCCTCTCTGTCTGGGAGTTTTCTTTCAGTCTGCACTCCGTCTGGGCTGCTTCTAGTCTTCAAAATTGCCTTGAAGATGCCCTGGGCCCATAATCTGTTGTAGAGTTAGCTTTCTGTTGAATAACAGACAGCAGAAGTTTCTTCAAAACAGAACTTTACTAAGAGCTCAGACGACATGCTTCCATATTGTACAGACTGCATGGGACAAGATGGAGGACAGAGAGAGGAGAGGAGATGAGGAAAAACTAAACTGTTTCATCCCCTGACCCTCCCCTTACTGGACAAGTCCCATATTAATCTTGCAGGGCTTGCAATGGGCTTTTACTTGTGACTGTTGCACAGGAGCCTCTAAAGACTTTCACCTTGAGTGGGCGGATCTACTTCAGAGGTGTGGTAACAGACTCTCACATTCGTTCTGAGATTAGTTCAACTGAGAATGAAACTCATTACACCTCTGTTCTAACAGTAAGGGCGTTTATACACGATACAAAAAATGTGGCTGGTACCTTTAACTGCCGGCTCAGTTGTTGCCCGTTTAAATATTCATGCCGGTGTGAGGCCGCATATCCCGCGCATGTCACCGGCCCAGAAATCCTTCCCCCTTACAGCCGTGTCTGCAGTGTGCCGGCTTTAATGCGTCCCTCCCCCGTCTAAATCCTGCTTCCGCTGTTGGAATTTGCCCGCGTGTCTCTTCCGTTCCCTGCGCAAGCGCACACATCGCCGGAAGTGACCTCAGACGCCGAGTGCAGGGCATTTCGATCACAGCACATGTTGCTCTGCTCGGCGTGCTTTGGCTGCAATTCTTGAACGCTGCTGTACTTGAAACTCAATTGAACGGCTGCGATCCAAACGGTGCGATAACCAAACCATGCAAGAGCAAAGGGGCATGAAAAGCAATGGGTGCATAATTCGGGAGGCAAGAAAGGGAAAGGCAATGGGGTGCTGCAATGGGGAGGGAGAGTCAGTGGGAGGGAAAAGGGATATCATGGGGCTGCAATGGGGAGGGGGAGGAGGGAAAGGGATATCGGCGCTGCAATGGGGAGGGAGAGTCAGTGGGACGGAAAGGGGATATCATGGGGCTGCAATGGGAAGGGGGATTCAGTGCGAGGGAAAGGGATACCATGGGGCTGCAATGGGGAGGGGGATTCAGTGCGAGGGAAAGGGATACCATGGGGCTGCAATGGGGAGGGGGATTCAGTNGCATTCCTTGTCTCTTCCTCTGTTCCGCCTTCCCTGTCTTCCCTCCCCATGTCTTTAGATTGTAAGATCTTGGGCAGGGACCATGTCTATATTATTCTCTGTAAAGCGCCAGGTACATCCCTGGTGCTGTATAAATGCTAATAAATAAAATAATAATAATAATAATATGAACTTGGATTGAAATGCCTCTGAAAAGGGTGTTCAAATTGTTGCAAGTACAGGCAACTCTGTAGATTCAGATCTGGATTTTTTGTTTGTTTATTCGGTGTCCATCGAGGTAGCAGAGTTGTCATAATTGGTATTTGTTTTAGAATTCCAAGCCTCATGAAAGGTAAAATTATGGTTTGAGGCAAACCGGTGTGGACCATCCATGCAAGGTGGGACTGGTTATTGCACTTGCACTGAGGAAAGCACTAGTGACATGAATCAGCACTCTTCTGAAGGTGGTTCCTGGTGTGGTTCTGAGCTGACAAACTTATGCCATTTCAGACTGTGGGGCTCTCTTCACTCAAGAAGAGGCTGTAGCAGGAGAGAGCCCAAGTGGCTAGGGCTTCAGCAACCCCTTTGAAGCCCTTTGATCTAGGGAGAGGCATTCACACAGTTGCTAAAGCAACCAGTCACTCACAATAGTGAGCTGAGAAGTTAGCAAACCCAAACTTTTCAATACAACCCTAGCTTTTAATTCAAGGTTAGAAAGCCCTAGCTTACCACTAGCAATATAAGTAATAGTATAGATAATGATAAAGAGAAAATCAAGCAGGCTTACTAATCCTTACAGTAGCCAAACTCTGTGCTCACTCTGCCTGTGTCTCACTCCACCTGGGGCTTCTTCCAAGCAAGATCTTGCTTTACACTAGACCTCAGACACACCTACAGCATATTGCTTAAAACGGAATCAAGCAACCCTCTGAAGCCCTTCAATGTATGGCGAGGTGTTTACACAGTCGCTAAAGCAATAACTCACTCATGCCAGTAAGCTGAGATATTAATGCAAAGTTAGCAAACCGTAACTTTTTAATTCAATCCTAGTTTTTAATTTAATTGGATTCTGCTGACAAGGTCTGCGTCTGTCCCAAGTGTCAGTAGCTAGTACCACCAGATGCCCTAGACATCACTGAACTGAGCCTGTCTTCTTTCAGTGGGACATGTCCACACAGGTCCACGCATCCCCCACCCAACTAAGCACCCATCTGAAGGCAGTGTGAGAGGACGTGTACTCCTGTGACTGACGCATGCCCATGCATGGAGCATCGGGGGGGCAGGATCCTCCATGTGGGGGCAGGAGCGGGCAGGGCATCGGTAGGGGCGTACACCCAGCCCACACTATTTAAATCACCACCACTCACCAGATATGCATCAGCAATCCATGCGGCACACGCAGACCTGCTCCCCCCACAAGCATGCCCATTTTTAAATGGTCTAGATCTGTACTCATCCTCTGTAACAAGCTAAGGCAAGGCAAGGGTAATGTAAGTGACAAAGTCTGTAGACAGTGACATGCTAGATCATGGAATTATATTATTAATTAATTAATTAATTAATATTATTATTATTAAAAAACCTATATGCTGCCCCCTCCGGCCTCAGGCATCTACGGGCGGCTCACAACATTTTAACACATTAAAATATACAACAAACAACAATTAAAACAATAAATTAAAACCCATCCCTTCCCCCCACCCCCCACGCCCTTGGGAAAGGTCTGGCAGAACAGCATCTGCGGAAAGAGGGGAGGTCAGTAATTAAGCGGACCTCCAACGGGAGGGAGTTCTACAGTCGCAGTGCAGCTACAGAGAATGGCCCCCTCATGGTGAACACCCGGGAAACCCAGGGGACCCTGAGGAGGACGCCGCTGGCCGATCCAGGACCCAGAGAGCGAGGTGGTCCTGCAAGTAGGTGGGGCCCAAGCTATTTAGGGCTTTAAAGGTTAACACCAACACCTTGAATTGGGCCCGGAAAACTATTGGCAGCCAATACAGAGAACGGAGCACTGGTGTAACATGCTTGCGTCGGCCCGTCTCTTGGTGCAGAATACCGCCACATTCTGCACCAGCTGCAGCTTCCGAACCAGCACTAAGGATAGCCCCACGTAGAGTGCATTGCAGTAATCCAGTCTCAAGGTAATAAAAGCATGGACGATTGTGGCCAGATCCGAGTCCGAGACATACGGCCTGAGCCAACGCACCAGACGTAACTGGCGAAATGCCCCCTTCACCACAACCTCCACCTGGGCATCCAGGCGAAGCTGTGGGTCCAGGAGCATCCCCAGACTCTGGACCTGTGAAACCAGGGGAGGATGGATCCCATCAATGACGGGGGCCACTATCCCCCCACAACCATCACCTCCGTCTTGTCAGGATTTAGTTTCAGGTGGTTCGCCCTCATCCAATCCCCCACAGTCAAACAAACACCGGGTAAGCACAAAGACTGCCGGGCCTGAGTCAGAGGAAAATGAGAGATATAGCTGGGTGTCATCAGCATATTGATGACACCTCACCCCAAACTCCAGGACAACCTCTCTCAAAGGCTGCATATACACATTGCACAAGAGGGGATAAGATGAAACCCTGAGGAACCCCACACATGAGACCCCGGGGCAAAGATGAAAACAACCCCAGGATCACACGCTGGGTTATCCCAGCCAGGCAAGAGAGGAACCATTCAAGAACAGTCCCGCCAATCCCTGCCCGGTCCCGCAGCCAAGTCACCAACAACTCATGATCAACGGTATCAAATGCAGCTGAGAGATCTAACAGGATCAGCAGGGTCGAGCGACCCCTGGTCCAACTCATGGGAGAGGTCGTCGGCCAAGGCCACAAGTGCAGTCTCCATGCCATAACCTGGACGGATGTCCGACTGCGAGGAATCAAGAAAAGTGACCCGGTCCAAATGCCCCTGAAGCTGCCGAGCCACCACCCATTCAATAACCTTCCCTAAAAAGGGAAAGTTAGAGACTGGCCAATAGCTGGCCCAAAAGCCATCTCTGGATGCTGGCGCTTTGAGCAGGGGGTGCACCACCACCTCCTTGAGACAGTCCGGCACCCTGCCCTCCCTAAGGGGGCATGGACTATCCCCGCTAGCAACGGCCCCAATGTCTCCCGGCTAGCCTTAACTAGCAAGCACGGGCATGAATCTAACTCACAATGGGTGACTCGGACAGTCCCAAGAGCATCCCCTGCATCCGAGCGCAACACAGTCCAAAACTCATCCCTCAAAACAGGACAGGATGGGGCTTCTACTGCCTCTGACCCGTCCTCTGCTAAAAAAGTTGCATCAAAACCATGGTGAATTGGAGCGATTTTATCTGCAAAGAAGTCCACAAACAAATCACAGTGAGCATTTGATGATTCTAAGTCCAGGTGGAGGGAGGCCAGACTGACCAGCCCCCTCACCACCTGGAACAGTTCAGCCAGGTGGGACTTAGTGGACACAATGTGGGCAGCAAAGAAAACCTTCTTTACTGTCCGCACCGCTACGGCATAGGTACGTAACCAGACTCTATGCCGCAACCTTTCCACTTCAGTATGCGAGTTATGGCATCATCACTCTAACTGCCACCCTTCCTGATTCATCCACTGCATCTCATCCATATACCATGGGAAGCTGCATTGTCAGCATTTTGGGAGCAGACGCCTGGGAGCCACATAGCCGATGGCCTCCATCAGCCTGATATTCCACCTAGACACGAGGTCATCGAGTGAGCAGCCATCGAGGTCAGAGGAAACATCCCCTAGAGCTATCTGGAACCTTTCTGGTTCCATAAGCCTTCGGGGGCGAACCAACCTAACTGGTTCCACACCCTCCCAGGGGCAGACATGCACCAGGATACCCGCCTGGAGGAGATAATGATCCGTCCATGACAAGGGCACTGTTGACATCTCCCCCACTAATGGATCCCCCACCTCAAGGCCTGTACAAAATATATCTAGTAGGGGTGGGAATATCAGTATCGGATTAATCTGATAATCACCAGTATCGGCATACCGGTTTTTTTAACACTGGCCACTTTACCAGATTTTTTACATCGTGGCCATTGAAATAAATGGCCACAATGTAAAAAAAAAGGTAAAGCGGCCAATGTTAAAAAAAACGTAATGGCGATACCGGTAAACCCAGTATTCTCCCTGGTGTCCCACCCCTAATATCTAGGGTATGTCCCCCAATATGTGTTGGGCCCACTACTCTGAGACAGGCCCATGGTTGTCATGGCAACCATGAACTTAAGCTCTGCGGGCGGCCCCCCGCAGACTGGCTTCAGCATGAATATGGAGATTCCCCAGAACTATCGCCCTGGGGGACTGCAAGACAACCTTCAACACCAGCTCAGTCAGTGAAGGCAG
Organism: Sphenodon punctatus; assembly: GCA_003113815.1. Lineage (NCBI taxonomy): Eukaryota > Metazoa > Chordata > Lepidosauria > Sphenodontia > Sphenodontidae > Sphenodon > Sphenodon punctatus. The sequence goes on along the minus strand of QEPC01002001.1, from coordinate 3,628,525 downwards.
AGGCGCTGCTGTACAGGTGGGTGCCCGGTATATCAGCAGTATCCCCACTCTGTCTCTGGCCAAATCCAACACCAAATGGGAGAGCCTCCACACCCACAACAGGTTGCAGAGGAAATCTCCTCACAGAGTAGGTATCCTTAAAAATAATGGCTACACCCCGCCCCCCCGGCCACAGCTAATGCTGCACGGAGTACCCTGGCCAGAACAAGGTTAGCCAATATAGGCCCCAACTCAGTGTCCAGCCAGGTCTCTGTAACACATGTGAGGTCAGCCACCTGATCCAGCATCACCTCCCGGACCATAGTGGATTAGCCACCGACCTCGCATACCAACATCAAACCGAGGCCCATGGTCCTCTGATCCCCGATCACCTCACCGCCTGTCTGGGGGCCAATGAGTGGGACAGATGTACAACATCTGTCCCATTTCATGGATCGAATCTGCCTCCCAGAAGGACCATAATTCCCCTGGCCCAGCATGACCCCTATGGCTGCAGACACCCATGGGAGGCCACTCCAGCAGCCCCCTGAAGGAGATCCCTGCACCTCCATCCTCCTCTGCCATCAGAGGATCACCCCTCCCTCACACCAAGGGGGTCAGCCCTTCCCTCCCTAGCCCAATCTCCCTTCCCCCTCCTCATAAAGAAAACAACCCATCCCCCCCNGCCCTGCAACATATATATAATAAAATGTAACACCCATTTTATCAGTATTGACACTCCAATACTGATAAAATGGGTGTTACATTTTATTATATATAATAAAATGCCAAAAGGTAAGTTAGACCCTTTTCACACAGACACTCCAATACTGATAAAATGGGTGTTACATTTTATTATACATGTTGCAGGGCTGCTCTCTGGGTGCCCTGCAACATATATATAATAAAATGTAACACCCATTTTATCAGTATTGACACTCCAATACTGATAAAATGGGTGTTACATTTTATTATATATAATAAAATGCCAAAAGGTAAGTTAGACCCTTTTCACACAGACACTCCAATACTGATAAAATGGGTGTTACATTTTATTATACATGTTGCAGGGCTGCTCTCTGGGTGCCCTGCAACATATATATAATAAAATGTAACACCCATTTTATCAGTATTGACACTCCAATACTGATAAAATGGGTGTTACATTTTATTATATATAATAAAATGCCAAAAGGTAAGTTAGACCCTTTTCACACAGACACTCCAATACTGATAAAATGGGTGTTACATTTTATTATACATGTTGCAGGGCTGCTCTCTGGGTGCCCTGCAACATATATATAATAAAATGTAACACCCATTTTATCAGTATTGACACTCCAATACTGATAAAATGGGTGTTACATTTTATTATATATAATAAAATGCCAAAAGGTAAGTTAGACCCTTTTCACACAGACACTCCAATACTGATAAAATGGGTGTTACATTTTATTATACATGTTGCAGGGCTGCTCTCTGGGTGCCCTGCAACATATATATAATAAAATGTAACACCCATTTTATCAGTATTGACACTCCAATACTGATAAAATGGGTGTTACATTTTATTATATATAATAAAATGCCAAAAGGTAAGTTAGACCCTTTTCACACAGACACTCCAATACTGATAAAATGGGTGTTACATTTTATTATACATGTTGCAGGGCTGCTCTCTGGGTGCCCTGCAACATATATATAATATAATAAATATATATATAATAAAATGTAACACCCATTTTATCAGTATTGATAAATGTGTGAAATTTATCTGTGTGAAAAGAGCCCGAGATTCCACAATTTTGTAATAGGTTTTCTAAAAGTCAATGCAAAAATGGGAATAAAGCTTCCTTAATTTGAAGCCTATCGTGTTTTCCATGACTTAAAGTCACAAGCTAAAGAACATTTTCACTTAAGCCAAACAATCATACAGCGCAAATCCTTCAAAAACTAGGCATCACTCGTTCCTGCAGCAAACTACTTTTCCTTCTGCTGTTAGTAAATTTCTTTTCTAGCCAACACTCACTTTGCGCAAGAGGAGGACACATTTCTCTACTGTGCCCCAGGAATAGCATGCCATCCATAATTGATTATAGCATTCTTTTAATATTCTAAATGAAAAAGGACAAAAGCCGTAGACATAAATAGGCAGCAGCAAGAGAGAAAGTGAAGGGAAAGAGCAAGAGAAGCAATTGCAAATAATCCCTCTATCGTGACTCTGTATTGGAGCCTTCTAGCCAGTCTCAGACTCCTCCTACTTGTGCAGGTCTGCTGGTCCTAGTGGAGTTACTCCTGAATTACTATAGTGTACTGTATACGCAGGGGCTGTGTTGGCTGCATTTTCCCCATTGCCCTTAATTGGGGGGGGGGGGGGGCACAATGAACACAGGTCCCTGTGTATACAAGAGGAACAAATTCTTAAAAATCGAGCCTGTTCCAGATCTGTGCAATGAAGGAACCGAGCAAGTAAATCAAGGGGGAGAGAGAGACTTCCTAACTCTCTCATCTAGCCAAGCAGGATTTACTGCATGACTGGAGGAAGGCAGGTGGCATTCCAACCTGTCCCCTTTTTCTTTAGGGAAACCCCCTAGTCCTGGGTCCAAAGAAGTCACTTGGACTCCAAGCTGTTGCTGCTGCTCTGTCACCCAATCATTTTTATTATACAGGGGGAATTTTCAGGAGACCACTTACGGTAGATTTGTAGCTCTTCATATCACTAAAGTGATGTAGCAAGGATCAGGATGTGGCCTCTGTGGCTTCTAAACTGGCAATTTGTAATCTGCTGTGCTTAAGGGTTCCTGCATGGATGAGCTGCCCTAAATGCAGAGGGGAGGCTGAACCATGACTCTGGGTGCCTTTAAACAAGGTGCTACCATGCATGGGCACCCAGTAACCAACCACTCATCCCACCGCCTGTTTGAAGAGGTGGGGAATGCATGCTCCTGTGAGCCATGCAGCACCCACTCACGGGACACAGCCAAAAAGTCTGGAGTGCCCTGTGCAGGACACGCTTTAAAAAGTATGTTGCAGTGGGCCCCTGGCTCGTATGAACTGGGAAGGCCACGCATGCCAGTAGAGAGATCCCCTGCTCAGAGGCACTGTGGGTGGGGGACACGGTCTTTGCAAGTCACAAGAACTGGCCACAAGTGCTGAGGAGCCTAGTTCCCCAGCATTCAAGATGGGCACATGTCAATTTCAAAAGGTCAGCCCAGCACACTTCCCCTTCCCAATGGTCTGTGCCAGGGGGGTGCAAGGCAGCTGCCACTGTAACCATGCTGGGAAACTGCCAGTTAGAATCCCTCCCCACACTCCACCCAACTAGCTGCTCCACAGCTGTGCCACTAGTGGCCACAGATGCCACCGCCACCACCACCCCAGCCTCTCTCATTTTACACCCTCTGCAAGCTACTGCTCCATTTTCTTGCAGAGCTGCATGTACCAGGACTAGGGGTTCAACTATGGGAGCCAGAGGGCCATAGTTACTTGTAGGGAGGAGTGGGAAACTACAGCAGGTGACCAGCAGGTGGACGGGGGCACACACCGAGCGCACACCCATTTGCCACTGACTCTAAACCCCCCCATCCTCCCCAATCAGAAGTGCATGTGCATACCACTGAGCACACGTGGACTGCCCCCTCCCCCCCACAACCACAGCCTAAAAACGGCTTTAGTTTTCTTATCCCGAGTCAATCGGCACAAGCGAGTAGTTTCTCTTCACCCTGGGGAAAGATATGGCAGGAGGCAAGGACATTCTCAAGAGGACATTGATGAGCAAGTGTGGCAGGTTTGCTGCATCTCTGCCCTTTCTGTGCCAGCTGCTTTCAGATCGGTTACTAGTAGCATGTTAAATTTGTATTCCACCCATTTCAGAGGATACAGAAAAAAATCCTCATGAATTTAGCCACATTCCTTCCATTTTCATTTACCTTATAGATGTTGTGCTATAAAGCAGCCTGGTTCTGCTTCTAGTAGCAAATAAAAGTGAAATTGTACAGTAGCTTTAAATCTAGTGTATGTTGACTGCAGCGGGTACCCTCTGTTTAATATTCAGCCCCCCAGTGCTATGGAATATGACGCACACAAGCGGTCGTTTGAGAATCTCAGGCCCTCACCAGTTGGTTATGAGTGAGTCATCACAAAGCTACAGCCCTGAGTAAAACTGCATCTTTTATGGGACATGTGTTGAGGATAAGCAATCTCACCAAATTAAATTCCCATGTGGAGAGAGGCAGCAAAGATATCAGCCTTTGGGTGGTTCTGTCCTCCGGTGGACAGGATTTCCTCTGCGCCCATTTTCATGCTATCCTCCTGCCTGGTCAGATTCTGAGCCAAGAGGCCAGCAATCTCTGGTAGAGAGAACGTCATTATTTAGCTAGGTCATTTCCTCAAGCTACATTAGTTTTGTGTATTCCTGTGTTTGTGAGCACATTTATATACACAAGCACAGGAATGGCTTCTTGCCACACCAGGGTCTCCTGCTTTTGCCCTCCCTCCTCTCCCCCGGTCCAGGATTGCTGCCGGCTATCAGTCAGGAAGCTCTGTCCTCTTCCCTGCCAGTAGGCTATTTGTCCTTTCCCCTTCATCAGTGAAGTGCTGCAGGTGGGAAGGGCTATCCCAGGTGACTGGCAACATCCCTGGTCTCTTCTCAGGCAGGGCTACTCCTGTCCAAACTGGCAGACTAGGAGTCTGCTACCAGCAGATTTGTGTGGATGCCTATGTCTCTGATGATAATACCTATGAACCCCTGTGCAGGAGTTTGCACATGTTGCTCTCCACTCTTGCTATGGACATGGAGAACATTTAGAGTGTCCCGTAGGCTTCAGTTCCGACACTACTTACTTCAGGTGAATCCAGTTGGGCTATTCCAGAACCAGTACTTTTATGTCTGCAGCCTCAGCGCAAATATATGTCCCCGACTGAACCAATTCTCTAACAGATTTCTTTTTTTTTTT
>QEPC01002001.1:3570207-3584364 GCA_003113815.1 Sphenodon punctatus | reverse complement strand
CCCCCCCCCCCAGGAGAGGGGGGGGGGGGAGCTTGACAGGTGCCTGTCCCTTTAAAGGAACTGGTTGCCCATTGTAACCACATGCCTTTCGGGGAAATACAAGAGCTGTAAGCTCTGAGGCAGGTCAACATACCTCTCAAGTGGCCTGAATTTTCCAGGGACATTCCTTATTTGACAGCTCTTTTGTAGTCAAAGAAAACTGCTGCAGAATCCCCTATCAAGAGGGAGAGCAATTCACAAGCCATCACTGGGGGCAATGAGTTAAATTCCCCAGCCTGAAAAAGCCAAACCAGCCAATCTCAGAGCAGTCCCTCATACTGTAGTTAAGGGATTCTCTGTTGTCCTCTGGGACTCCTTATTGGTTCCTTCATTATGCTTGCAGGGAGAATAGGATTTTCTAACACCTGGAAGAAAAATGGCAGTCTCTGGAAAAAAAATAAAAAATAAAAAATTGAGCATCTCAATGTGGAGCTGAATTTTCTAAGCATTTCTCTTGAAGGAGTCAGCTGCCCATGGATTCAGACCTCAGCTTTGTAAAGGGCTGATGCGATTTCTTTACATTTTGGCAGGTTTTTTTTTTTAACTAGTAAGAAAAATATCTGTTAATGGGCTGTCGCCCGACGCTTGCCCACGAGAAAATCCCCACAGCATCTCATTTGTCAAGGAATCCACACAGGAGGAGAAACAGCTGGAGTTGGAGGGAAAGCTTTATTGTCAGGAGGGCTGTGTAAGACTGTAAAGCTCACTTGACAGGAGGGTGCGGAGGTGATGCAATTGAGGGAAGTGGGAGAAAGTCTGGACAAAGACTGGCAGGACACGGGTTTAGGCTTGTTTTACAACAGAGGTTATTGCATGGATATAAGAGTCCTTTCACTTTTTAAAATAGCTTTTTAAAAAAATAATAATCCAATCCAGCCTCATAGTTAGGTAACAGATGACTTTGCAGATTTTTATACACAAAAATTTAAAAATGCAAATTATGCTTGCATTGTCCCATATTTTAAGAATCACTGTTCCTCATTTCACAGTCCAGGGGTTGGGATGTATGCCAGCCAGCTCACAGCAATGATCTGGGAAAGAACTCCTCTGCATAGCAATGAGCTGGCATTGCTCCCCCTAAGGGACAGAGCTCACTGGGGAGGTCAGTGCCTGAAGAAGAGGCACTGGACAGACAAGAAACCTGGCTGGGAGCCTACTGAGAGGCTTACCTGGGGAAACAAAGTATGCTCCAGCAGTGGGTTGGGAAACCGCTCCAGCAAGTAGGCAGGGAACAGGCCAAGGTGCTGAACCGAAGCTGCAAAGGGGAACTGGGAAGCATAGGCCAGAGAGGCTAGCTAGGGGGGTAAGCCCAATGCCTGGTGAAGTAGACTTGTTTAGCTGAGATCCAAGTGAAGAGATGGCTCTTATACAAGAACTAAGAGCAGCTCCCTCACCGAGACTGTACCATTTTGTGTTTCATGTTGGGACTGTGCGCTTTGCCAGTCTGACCAAAGAATAAACCCTACTTGGTGAAGGGTACCCTGTACAATGTGTCTACATGAAAGGGGCCAGTCCTGCTAAGCTTCACTCTGCCAGAGTCACAAATTACATGAACCCATTTTGAAATTTAAATACAGTCCCAGATGACATGAAAAACACAGCAAATATCAGTCACAGTGTGATTAGAGCTTGCGCAAAAAAGGCTGTTCCCGAATCAGTATGAATTTTCATCTTTTCGAGAACCTCGTCAAACATGCTTTGTGTGTGTTCAGGATTCCATTGGTGCATTTTCAACACTTTCGGCCATTTTTTCCAACACTTTTATCAGTGCTTCTGAAAATACTGAATGGAAGTGTTCCTGAAACGGGAAAGCAACAATTGGCCCTTTTTTTAATTTCATTTTTAAAAAATAAATAAAGATGGCATCTGCCACAAGTTGTCATTTCTACTCTGATCATGATCCTACTTGGGGTCATGACCCAGTTTGGGCATTTCTACAGCTTGGAGAGCCAGTTAGGCAGGTTAACCATGGGGGAACCTTTCCCTCTGTGGACTGGGACAGAGAGGTGGGCAGGGCCCGGTCCACTCACCAGAGTGCTCTGCAGGTGGCTTGAAGAGCCAAAAGTTCCCCACCTCTACTGCAGATCAAGGCTGAATGACCTTTGGCAATAACCAAGGTGAAACAGCAATGAAGCCAGATGCAAAGCATGGTTCCTTTAAGCCCTCCCTCAGCTAGACAGTAGGCCTTTAAAAAGCTGTTGGCTTCCTGAAGTTAATTAGGAAGATGATCAGTATCTGAGCAGTGGAGAGCAGGTGTAAAGAATTAATTAATTGCATGGAAAGGGAATATAAAGGAGATTAGCGCTACAAGAAAAGCAGTTTCCTTGTCATGGGGAGAGAGTTGTAGCTTGAGGGGTAAACATTTTCTCTCTCTATTGTCTGGTGTTCCTCTTAGCTTTGATACTATGTAAATGAGCATGGCGGATAAACTATGCAAAAGCATGTTTAAGCAGCAGAAATGAAAACAGAGGGCAGATTTAGGGGCACGCTAAGCTTAACGAGTTGGAATGCAGCTGAGGTGGCTCTGCTACATGTCTCCCCAGCTGGATCTGCGAGCCCTTCTCCAAGAAGGTTTACGTGGGGAGGCCCTATTGGTCATTTGCTGTTGGTCTTGTCACTCATTGAAGCCAGGAGCAATGAACACAATTTGCAGCTAGGGTTGTCACCTTTCGCTATTTGACCCAGAGTCTCCCATTTTGGCCTATGGGAGTGTCAGGGTCAAATTGCAAAAAGGTGGCAACCCTAGTTGCCACCTTTCCAGGCTTTGACCTGGAGTATCTTCTGGCTCCAGAGGAAGCACCAGTTTCAGGACACTCCTAAAGGGCAGGGTTACCTTAGAAAGGGAGGTGATGGGTCCTTTGCCTCAGCTGCATTGACATAGCCCTGCCTCCTCCAGGTGAAATTCCAGGAGCAAGGTGGTAGCCCTATTTACAGCCTGCCCATCAAATGGGGTGCGAGTTCTACTAGCTTTAGCATTAGGTCACTCAAAGGAGACCTCATTTGCGCACCAATCTAAGTAAGCATTGCATTTGTCACCATACAGCTAAGACATGGAGCCTCTGCCATTTTAGATGCTAGCCAAATTGTAGCACATTCATTGTACAAGACTACAGCAATTTGTCTCCAAGTTAAGTCAAGCTGGAGACATTAGACACTTTGTTTATCTAGGGTGGGAGTCAAAGGGTTTTAGGGTTGCCAGAGTCAAATTTCAAAAGTGGTGTAATTTTTTTTTAAATGCCTGTGTGTTTCAATTTTATGCACATCTGCATGTGTAAGTCTATGCAAATCTGTAGCATCCCTGATTTTTGCCGCTGAAGGTGTGGAAGGAGGGTGTTGACAAGGGCGGTCTTATGGGCAGCTCCTCTTAGTTGGGTATAGGGGTCACATTAATTCCAAGGGGTACAGTGCATCTTTTGCATCCAGTGCCCATGGTGTGGGGAGTCTCAAGACCAGGCTATGGGGACATGGGCAGGACAGGGCTGGTGGTGTCTCTATCAATCCAAATCTCACCTCAAAAGTGGGAGCTGTCTCATGCAGTTGCTTCTCCTCCTGCCATCTGCTGTTTCAAACACCTAATACTGCTTCCTCCTCTTTTTTTTCCCCTGGATGCTGCACTCAGCACCCCACATGCTAGGCAGGCACCTCAGTAACTCAGAGAATGTGGCTTCCAAGGGCTGTGGAGGCAGGGCCACATTGGAAGAGAACTGGGTGAAAAGCTGGATGTATTTGCAGGGGCATTCTTCCAAACAGATGGGAAGATTTCAGTGCCTGAAAACAATTGCCTAACATCTGGAGCAGTTTCTAATGGGAGCAACTCTAGAAGTGACCACAAAGCCCTCATTAAGTGACTACTTCCCCAGTGCCCTGAAAAGGGCAGAAAATGTGACATTTTATTTCTCATCCTTGTAGTTCTTGGGCCACAACAGCTGGAGCCACAACAAACAAACAAAAAAACCCGACAACATGCAGCTTGTGGGTCACCTTGGTAAGAGGTTTGGAAACCACTGAACTTGATGGACCCGAGGTCTGATCTAGTATGGCACAACTTATGTTCCCAGTCCTTGATGGGACCACAGAACTGATGTAGTATGGTGGTTCTGATGTTCTTGGTTCTAGATGGGCCAGAGATGTAACCAAATATGGCAGTTCATAAGCCCCTGACTCTAGAGGAACCAGAGTTCTTGTCTAGCATTGATGTTCCATTCTATATCAGGCCTCTAGTCCATTTAGAGCCAGGAACATAGGGAGTTCCTATGTTCTTGACTCCAAACTCATCACTGTGGTGCAGAGAAAGCCAGCAAACCTTTCCCATTGAGTTCTGGTCCCTTCTAAAAGCTTTCGTGTCACATGAATTTAAATGCTCCCTACACAACAATTTTCTTCTTTTTAAAGTAATTTTCCCCTTCTAATTACTTCCAGCAATTATGGTAATATGTGGGGATGTGGATATAAAAAGAAGAGAATGTGACTGAAACTTATCGAGCGTTCCAAGTTCTATTTACAGGAAATGAGGGCGGAGTGTGTGGAATGTGTACCCCTCAACCCGAGACAGGCAGCACAGGATGCTGCCCATCAGACAATCACTCAATTAATGCAAATAAAAGCCCAGAGGATGTGGGGACTCGACCTTACCCTGCATGGATACGGCCAGCAATTTAAAACATTATTAGCTACTCACACTTCTATTTTTCTCTGCAAACCCAAGTGGATGTTTGAAACTTGAGGAAAGGTTTTAATCAGCCTGTTTATTTGGGGTGGTTAGTGGGTTGGAGTAATGCTAATAAACTAGAAAGATTTTCCATTGTCTTAAATGTTGTCAAGCCAACTATCACGATTAAATGTCACCTTTGCTGGAGCTGTGAGTGAGTGAAAACAAAAACGAGAGATTAGCCCACTGGAGTCAGAGGTCACTCTGTGAAGCCCGTGCACAGCTGCCACTCGCAGGTTCTGCATGACTGGGACAGATGGGCAGGCACCGTGCTCTAGTATCCCGCCCCCTCCATCTCCTGATGCACAGCTGTGGCAACCGCTGGGTACAGGAAGCTGCCTCCACTGTGGTTTTTAAATCAGCTTTTTAGAAAAAGCAAAAATAAACAGGCACAGCCTGCAAGAGCAAGAGCAGAGGAAGCACTCCCTCCCCAGACTGCTCTAGGCCTCTGCCCAAGGCTGTGGTCCTGGTGGACCTGTATGCATGCAAAGTCTGCACACACCCTAACTGAGGGCAGGTGGCCATGTAGGCGCGCATTCACCCGACTCAGCCAGCACGTGCCCGCACAGCAGGCTCCACAGTCTGTGACAATACTGTGAATGGGGGTGGCAGGTATGGGTGAACATCTGGTGGCCACCTAATAGATAGGCAAGTGGCCACCCACCTGATGTGGGCTGCTGTCTCATTTGTTAATACCCACTTAGGGTTCTTAGACTAGTCATAGGGTGAAAACAGACATGATGCGAACCACCCTTGGTAGTTAGTTATGCATGTTGCAGGGCTGTATTGGTGCCCTATGCAGCCCTGAATCATGCATAAATGACCACCAAGAGTGGTTAACGTCATGTCTGTTTTCACCCGTAAGGAATTCCTGGACACAAGTAGTGTGAGGGGTAGACACAATAATATAATCTTACTTTTAGGGAGCACAGGAACACGGGATTCATTTAGTAAGCTTTTGCACACATTTCAGTATAGAATTATGAAGCCAATATTTGTATTTATAAAGTTAATACATAATGTAAGTTCTGTAAAACATTTATTTAATTTAAAAATTTTATTTATTTAATTTATTATTTTTAAAATGTTCTATTTTTAATCTATGTTGGAAATGCTGTTGACTCAGCAAAAAATCAAAGTGTGGGTGTGTTTGAGGTGGGGGTATTTTTGATCTAATGCTTTAATCATCAGGTTGTCCCCTTGAGTGCTCTTCTACTGCTAGGTAGAGGCAAGTCATCGAGGCTGGTAACTCATCTGATTCAAAAGTAAATAAGTGATTGTTTCTCTAGACATCTACAAGGCACACTGCCAATCACTAGAATGTGTCAAGGCTCTTGTGCCAAGGCATTGCTATTTCCCACTAGCTGTTGCGTTTCGGCATAGACAGTACTTACTAAGTGTCATTCCTGAGTTGAATTCAGAAACATGCAATTGTTTTGTCTTTGCACAGTGTATTTAGTGAAGCCTTCGAGGTAGCAGTTTTAAAAAAGGACAGAAGGAGCTAGGGCTAACTGCTGAAGAGTGCTTCAGAGCTTTTTAGGCTAACAGCCTGCTACATTTCTGACATCTTACTTGTAGCTCTTAAATGTGGAGGATGATACTCTGGGGACAATTTTCCACCATTAAAAGTCAGGAAGCCATTGGCAGCAATGGGGAAAATGCAGTGAACACAGGTCCCTGGCCTAAGTCATGAGTGCCAAGCCATTTACTTCAAATGGACAGATGATTGCAGCCCAAGGCTCAACTGATGTCTTGCTTTGGCAGATTACTACGACCAGATTCTCTGCTGACATCAACTTAACTTTGCTGGCTTTTCTGTTAACTTTTCTGTCTGTTCACCCAGGCCTTTGGGGAGGGGGGGGGGGGTTAAGCTCTTCCCTACCTTTTATTTTTATTTATTTATTTTTCCCAACCCTGTTTTGGTTTTTAAATTGTATTTTTAAAATGCTATTCTTATGAAGGTTTTTATTAAAATTGTACGTTGCCCCAGGATGCTGTAAGCATGGGGGCATGACTAACAAATGCGTAAAATAAATCAAAATAAATAAACTTGTCTCAGCTGAGGCTCTGTCTCTTTTTAGAGAAAATGCCGCCCCACCCATCATGCACAGCCGCACTGGTGCCCTATGCAGTCCTGCAATGTGGGAGATGGGTGGAAAGGCATTTGTCTAAAAACATTCATAGTCTTTTGTAGCCCGTACTACTCTAGATTTAGATGGCATTGAGTAGATTAAACCATACTGAACAAGTTAAGCCCTATCTGGGTCCCTGACACTAGGAGCCTCTCTCACACAATGCATGCATTAAGAGACCATCTGGAGTCAGGAGCTGCCAGACTATCCTGAGTCAGCAAGCGGAATTCAGTTGTGCTGCAGAATTACTCAGAGTGAGTATTAAGTAAAACTCTGGTTTATTTTTTCAGCTCCCCCCACCCACTCACCCCCACACACACCCTGTCTTTCCTCTCCTGTGTTTCCATAAAGCAGCATGCCGCAGAGGCTGGTTTCCTTGTACCCAACCATTAGCACAACTGTGCTCCTATTAGAGCTGGATTTGTAGTGGCCATTTCATGCTATGTATGTAAGAGAGAAGGAGACAAAAGCACTTATTCCTATCAGTTGGGCAAAGAGCAAGAATGACAGCTGTGAATTTAAATAAAGTCATTTGTCCCCCAAAAAAAAAAAAAAAGTGACTCTCTGGCGGTTAGTAGGAGACAGAGCTCTAACCTGCTTTTCAGACTTCATGCTGTTGCCAACGTCTGAAGACATGGAAAGTTTTTCTATTTCTCCTGACATTACATTGAATACAGTATGAAAGTTGTCACTGCTGTCATTTCCAAGGACAAGGTTAGCTACAAGCCTTGAGTAGTGACAGCAAGAAACATGTGTACAGATCATTCTATACACATCCTATGTGGAGCAGCCCCCTTACCTCTGCTGCCTGCAGTCTATTGGCTAAGGAAAGCCTTCTCCAGAGGAGACGCTACCTCTGTTCCTACTTTTGTTCCTATGAGAAGGGAGAACCAGATTTAAATACCTCTTCTCTCCCCTAATTTCCCTGCTTGGAAACTGATCTGCCAGCAGGGGGAGCTGGAAACCCAAGTAACCTCTACCACAACTGTCTGTAAGGGGACAAGGACTTTAGGAGGAAAATACAAAGGGAGGAAGAGTTGAAGGTTGCTTGAACAGAAGTCTTGGGGCAGGGAGGGTAATACCGCCTTCTGTCCACATGAATAAACCCCCTAGAACAGGAATCTTCATCCCCACTAACTTTGCTCCTGTCCTTTGTAGAGGTAAGTACCTCCTCTTTATTTTTACTTTAACCCTCATGCTTGTGGGAGCACAGGAAAGTTTAAAGCGAGTTAGGAAGTACTTGCCTCCAAAGATGTGCTCATGAAAATAAGCACATGTGTCTGGGCCAAGATTTCCCTGGTGTCATTTGGGTGTATACTGTATTCTCCAGCGTACGGTACTACCCTAGCGGCAGCAGATGGTACCGTGGCCTACTCCCAACCACAAGAAAGCCAATCCCAGCAAGGAAGAGTCTAATTAAAAGGTGGAGCTGCTCCCAGTCCATAGTATGAGCTGCAGTCCCATCCACATCCCAACTCAGTGACTTGTGTTGCCAGCCAAGAAGGGGCTGAGAATGAGTCTGCTCACTCATTACCCCAGGGAACAATCTGTGCCCACCCAGTCCCAACAGCAGCACATTAAATATTTCCTGCTCTTTGCCAGCATGTCCCTGGATTTCACAGGCACCCGTCTCAAGGTTCTTCTACCCACTTATGACATTAGTGAGCCTGAGCCATCATAAGCCTTATTAACCATACCTTTAGTATGGTTTGAACAAGGACTCATTCCTGAAGCAGTCAGCACTCAGCAGGAGCATAGCGGTCACTGAAGAACTGGTTAAGGGGGAGGCTGGGACAGCTGTTTCCCAAATGACAGCAGTGGTCTTTCGACTCTTGCTTCAAGATCTTGTAAAGGCACCTCATGGGGGAAGGGGACAAGAAGTTGCAGGGAAGGAGAGCAAAGCTTTCTTCCCCTCCCCCATATACTGTTATTCCCAATTGATAACAGATTTAATCTGTCAGCTTTTAATTGTCATTAAGGTAAAGTTGGATGCAACAGAAATAATAAAAAGGTACTGTCTAGATTCAGCATTGGGTAATGCAACCTTTAAAAATGGTCTTAAATTGGGCATTCACATCAAGGGACCCTGATTTTTCCATACAAGCTCAGAACACTGACTCGCTGAGATTCAGCTCCTTTTTCAGGCCAGCTCAGGCCAAACATTTCAACCCAAGCATGACTGCATTGGGCCAAGTCCAAACCTTCCTTCTGGCTTCAGCATTTGTTGCCCATCTCTGCACATTTTGCAGCTCTACTATGTCCTGTTTTGAGACACTGCAGTTTTGGTTGTTCTCACTATACAAGATGTGGGTGCATCACAGATTTATATAGCAGCATTATTATATTCTGAGTTTTATTTTCTATCCCTTTCCCAATAATTCCTATCATTCCTAAACCACTTCTACCCCACGTCTCCTCCCCTAGCACATTTGGTTTTGAACGACAATTATGTATTACTTGTTGCCACTGGGACACCCCCTTTCTGCTCACTGCACCATTTGAGCCAATGAAGGAAGTAACTTCATACATGCACTAAATTTAATTCGATCTGGAAATTGAAAGGATATAGCATCACAACAAAATTAAGACTGGTCCAGTCAAATGGAATCTCACTGCCAACATATAGCCACAGTGGCTGGAGTGTATATGAATGACCCTACGCAGCTATGAAGGTCATAGCTGTTCAGTGCTAAGCACTGGCAGAAGTCCCATTACAGTGAATGGATTCTCACCAGTGTTAAGGGCTAGATTGTCACTAAACAGCCAGAGAACTATGCTGCCCAAGGGACTGTATGGAAAGTATCCTAAATGACAAAATCTGGGGAACCACTATGCAGCAGTTGCTCTTCACCAGAAGGGAATACCAGGCATTTCTGGAGTATGTGTTCCAGATGCCAATACATGTGCTCCCACATGAAGTCAAAACCAACTGCTATGCAAAAACAATGATTTGAAGAGACTTCAGCAGGGAAAGCAAAGTATTTGATCTCAACACTCTAGAGCAAGTGGAAGCAGCATCTTTTGACAGAGGGGAATGGAAGCAGCTAGTTTCTACCGTGTGGACTACTGGGTGTCTTTACACAACACAGAATTTGGGGTGGCCATTCCCACATCCACCACGTGCAGCACCACCTCCGCCAGATTTATACAAACCCAGCAGCTGCCGTGGCCTGTAGTCTGCCCACACAGTCCCTCCTCCCTCACACCATAAAACTTCAGGCAGATTGCCCGCCATTCTAAGCTGCCACCCACAGCTCTATGCCATTGCCAGAGGCAACCCCCAGACAGGAGTGGAGCTGCAGTGGCCATCCTCAAGTAGATGGATTGCTGCTCTGCCTCTGGCTGGTGCCTCAAGTTTGGCCAGCCTGCTCCACTGGCAGTGCTCTGGGATGGTCCAGAGCACCGCTAGCAAGGCTGGAGTGGACCAGCTCCACTTCCACTCTGCCTGCACATCTGGTGGCCTGCCTTTAGACAGGCCACCTGGGTGCAAGGCAAAGCAGAGCCATGGGTGCACTCCATCTAAGTACACCCACTGTGCTTGCAAATGAAGGGTGCAATGTAAATAATTTTATCAGATAAAACGACCTTATTATACCCAAAAGCCAATGACATTAGATTAACAAGCCATGCTTTAATGAGGGCAGAAAGTCACATGGGGCAACTTAAGGCTTCTTAGAAGTGTAGGTTAAAAACTGCACCTTGCCCTCACAGCTCTCTCCCTTCAGTCCCCCCCACACTGCCTCCGCATCACTTCCCAGCAGCCCTACTGTTGTCCCATGCCATCTCCTGCAGTACCTTCCTTGCTCCCCTACATCCCATGCTGCCTCCACACTCCCCTACTGCTTCCAGCTCACCTGTTGCCCAGCAGGTTTGGAGTCTAGGAGTATTGTTGGACTCCGATCTCCACCTGGACTGGCAGGTGGAGGCAGTGGCTAAAGCCACCTTCCGCCAGCTGTATCTGGTGCACAGACTGCATCCATATATCTGCAGATCTGACCTGGCCACCCTCATCCATGCCTTCATCACCTCCAGGCTGGACTACTGCAATGCCATCTACATGGTGCTTCCCTTGACACTGGTTTGGAGGCTGCAGCTAGTGCAGAATGCGGCGACTCATCTTACGGGGATGAGCCAGCGGGAGCACATTACCCCCGTGCTCTGCACGCTGCACTGGCTGCCTATAACGTACCGAGCCAAATTCAAGGTGTTGGTTTTCGCCTATAAGGCCCTACACGGTCTTGGCCCTTCATACCTCACCCTCTGCGCCCCACAATGACCCCTGCAGTCTACTGGGGGCGCCTTCTTAGAGGTCCCCCGTGTAAGACGGGGGGCCACAATGTAGAGGGCGTTCTCGGGGGCCGGGCCGCGATTGTGGAACTCCCTCCCGGAGGAAGCCTGTCTGGCCCCAAGTTTGTTGGCCTTCCGCCGGGCCTGTAAGACTTGGCTGTTCTCCCAGGCCTTCGGAGGGGGGGTAGTGGGGTCTTTTAGATGGGTTTTAAAACATTTTTATTTGTTGTGTTTTATTGTTGTTTCTATTTTTATGTTGTACGCCGCCCTAAGATGCCATGGCCATGAGGGGGAAGCTAATTAAAAAATAAAATAAAATAAATCTTCACTCCCCATTTCTGTCTTCTTGCTTCCCCACATGCCATACATTTCTGCTGCCATGGGGCATAGCTAGAGTGGAATGGCAGGCAGGGCAGCTGCATCTCTTGCATAAGCTACATCCTTCTCTACTGTCACTTGCGGTTGGTAGTTCTGCTGCCACCATTTAAGACTTTCTGGTCAGACATCTGCAGAAGAAATGTTGGTACCTCCTACTTCCAGCCACTGAGTCACCAATGCAGTTGCCATCTTCCCAGAGAGGGGAGGGGCTATGGTGGCAAAGGCGGGGGGCGCAAAGGGACTCTCCTGCCCCACCCAACATGGCTATGCCTGCTTTGGAGCATTGTGACATCACAATCACAACACACTGCAGGGGACAGGGACATGTCAGGAAGGAGGTGGGGCACAAGGAGGTTTCCTACCACTTTGACAGGGCCAAGTGCAGAATGGGTGAAAGTGGGAGGAACCATATCCATCTCCCACATCTCAGCCAGACACTGAGGGGGGAGCAGAGCTTGTGACTTTTGCTGCCTCTTCAGAGTTTCAACAACCCAATGCCTCTGTACAAATGTTGTCTTTGCCTGTGCCTACAGCCAGCCCCACTCATCCAGTAAGTGCTACAAGAACATGACAGCTGCCACAGTGAAGAGAAGGAAAGTCACCTGCTGATAAATAAACCCCAGCATCATGTGACAACAGGCCCCTGAGATGGTTGTTCTGGCTGCTTGAGGAAGCATCACAGGGTGCTTGAATGACAAATCCAAGCCCCATTAGTCTGATGGAGAAAACACAATGGGGGGGCATGAGACATGCCGCAGTGACTAATGTGCTGTGTATTCAGCTTCCATAACAGAGCCAGAGGAAGAGCTTCCCCAAGTTTTAGCCTTAAGTTTCTCATCTGAAAAGGCACAGAGAACATTACTGGGATTAAAAAAATATCACAAATTCAAAGCTGCTTTCCAGAGTTCCAAAAGGACTCATTCTTAGGCCATGATCTTGCATAGTGATAGCACCCACAATAGCATAGCACCGGCACGGTACCCTCTGAGGATTTATTTTTATTTTATTTTATTTTTTTTGTTAGCCTTGTTTTCTTTAGGAAGAAGGAATCCCATTGACTTACACTGAGCATTGTCCCCAATATTAGGACATAACTTTTGATCCTGCAGGCTGACCTTGACCAAGATTGGTAGAAGGCTAAGTTTAATCATGGACCCAAATTTTCATAATAGAAGGTGCAACTGGAGGGGGGGTGAGTTTTAGCTCCTTTTGTAGCCAAAAATATCCCAGGGATAGTGTTACTCACTCCGTTAGGGCAGGATTGCAGTGTGTGAGGGAAGCCTGTGAAGGGACAACTGCCCATGCCCTGCCTGCCAATCATTCGTGTCCACCTCCTTCCACAGATATATCTGCAGGGGCTGGAGCCTTTTGGGTACCAGCTGAAGGGCAACACCCAAAGGGTTTTGGTCCGTTGTTGGGGCCATTTGCGGGCCATGAAGGTTGTAGCTGCACTCCCTCAAGTGAGAAGCCCTGGGAGAGCCCAGGGAAACAAGAGTCCAAGGCCCCAGTACCCGAGTTCAAGCTTTGCCAAGGAGTAAGGCGTGGAGTGGAAGTTGAAGCTGCTGACTGAGTTTCTTTATAGATCTAGCTTGCCTTTTTATAACCTTGGGGGTGAGGAGCAAGAGAGCAGAACCCGCAACTGGGAGCTGGAGGACACCCTTGCCTATGGAAGAGCTCTTGCCATGGTGTCCCACAGGGTTTTGTATTTCTGATGTGTTGCTGTGTGGTTTTTATTTTAAATTTTTTATGGGCTGGGCTTTGGGGCCTATAGTTCTACTTTTGTCCGTATAAAGCCTGGTGAGCCAACTAGTGCCCTGTTTTAAAGATCTCTTTTCTATTTCCATCTGGAGATTGGTGAGCCTGACTGGTGCCCTTCCAGACCTTTCTAGATTGTAGTTCGAGATTGTTATCGCAGAAGGAAGCCGAAGTTTAGTCCGGTCTTCATGTTGCAAAACAGAGGAAGACTTTACATTTAATCGGGAAGTCGTCAGAAGACAAAGAGATAAGTGAGCTTTTCCTGATCACAGTGGGAGTCTGTTTCACCTTCACTGGGATTTTTGTTGAAAGACAGTTTGGGGTAAAAGTGTGTTATTTTAACTTACTCTTCCGGTGATTGTCATTATGCCCCAAAATCTAGAAGTATGATGAAAACAAGAACTTTCTAATTTCCCCTGCTTGGGCAGAGGATCTACAATTTCCACCCTACCCTCCCCTCCCATTGGAGATTGGATGTAAAAACAAAGGGGTAATACCACTCAAACCCTTATGCTCCTTGTCACCAGGGTTTGGTTTGGGACCCTCTCTTCCTTTTAGAGACTGTCCCTTTGTTTGTCCACCAGACCAGTTGCAACCCAGTTGCCTGTGCCCGCGTGGGTCCCCAAGTGATCAGAAAACCTTCACTGCAATCAGGGAGCTTTCAGAGGTCCGCACTCCTAGCCAAGCCTCCCCTTTATCTCCCCGCCCAGCTGTAATGCAGAGAATGTTCTCTGGCCACCTGTAGCTTGGAAGACTTTGCAGTGGGGTTGTCTTATATGAAAAAGGTTCGTCTAGGCTCTCACCTAGATAGGAGTACCCCCAAGTGAATTCCCCAAAGGCCAATTAACGACACAAGCA
>QEPC01002001.1:3556398-3567333 GCA_003113815.1 Sphenodon punctatus | reverse complement strand
GTATACAATTTTCAAATATACCAAAGTTATGAAAACACATTTGTATGTGGCATTTATAGACCTTACTTCAACCTTTGACACAGTGGACAGGGATAGGTTATGGGCCAAGTTATTTTATCTTGGCATAAATAGGTATTTGTTGTACTCTTATGGTAAGACCTCAATAGTTGCATGGGCATGTGTGAGGTATGGTCCAAATGGAGAGATTTCCCCACATTTCACAACAGAGTGGGGTGTAAGACAGGAATGTATTTTGGCTCCAGCACTGTTTAACTTGTATATGAATGATGGCATAGCTATATTGGACTGTTCAAACTTTCATCCCCACAAAATATTGTCAACTCAAATTGGGATTTTACTATACGCAGACGCTATAATCATGGCCAGAACTCCAATAGGCTTACGAGCCTTGGATACTTTCTATACATGGTGTAGAATAAATCAATCTAAAGCTAAGATAATGAGATGGGATAGAACAAAAAGGAGGTTGCTCTGGCATATAGAATCAGTGGACATCAAAGTAGTTAAATCCTATAAATATTTAGGGTTTTTTGTTTCAAGTAGTAATGGATGGAAGGATCAGCTGACAGCAGTGAAACAGAAAGCTATGATTTAGACATCAGCTATAATTAGATTTCATTAATTACATACAGGAACATCTGTGAGGGCAGTGATAAAGGCATTTAACGCAAAGGTTCTCTCGCAGATTTTATATGGAGTGGAAGTGTGGGGATATAGCCAAATGGATAAATTTAAAAGTCTTCTCAGAAGTTTATTTTGGAGAATTTCAGGTCTTCCCAATGCTGTTCCTGCAGCTTGCTTAAGATTGGAAAACTGATGGGTATACAGTTATAACATTGGGTAGAAAACATAGGTTAAAATTCTCACACTAGGTCCATCAAGAAAAAATGTGCTATATCGAGGATTACAAAAGGCCAAAAACTTTGCATTCGCCTTGGCTGCAAATGCTGGAAAGTATATTATACTTGAGTGGTTTTGGTTATTATTTCTCAGATGGAACTAGATTTTTTTTCTGTTGTGGACAAAGACTTAGTAATGCAAAGACTGTGATATAACTTATCAGGAAGATCTTGCTGCAATGAGATTTAGCAGTATGGTTCCTTTATATATCCTTATTAAAACAGAGAGTGGAAGGTCCAAATATCCAACGATGAATCTGAAATGAAACCTGCAAGTGAGTGACTAGATAAAGATTTGCCCAAATGAATACAGCTATAGCCAGCTTTCTTCCTGCTAACATACCAAAGGAAAATAGATTATATCCCCATGAGATGGGTATGGTTGAGGATCTTGTACATTACGTTCTTGAATGTAACTTTTTGGACATTAGAAAAGNGAGGGGGGGAAAATCAGGCCAGAGCACCCATTCTGGGCGCTTCAGCTTCTAGGCTCCCCCAGCCCCCTGCACTCACAGTTCTTTTCTTCCCCCACAGGTGATCAGCATGGGTCCAGAGCAGCAGTGGTGACGTGGGACCAGCCCAGCAGGAGCAAGCAGTGGCAGCCAGGAGGATGGTAAGTCTCTATGCTCCCCAGCAGGTGTCTCCCTTTTTATGTCCCCCTGGTCTACTTCCGGGTGTGGGCAGGGGAGGGGGAATTTATAAGGGTATCAGCCCTTATAAATATCCCTGGCCCTAGTACTCAACAACAAGAGGTCTTTTCCCCACAAGCCTCATTTAATTTTAGGGGGAAAGCTATACAGTCTTCCCAAGGGGATGAGTTGCATAAAGGTTTAAAGCTGCCCCTGGGTTAGTGGTAGACGGTGAGTCCTCATCGAGGCCCTCATCCCAGTATCGGAGGAGTTCAGACAGACATTCATCAGGAGCGGGAATGGAGATATAAAACTTGAATCTGTTCTAGATAAGATAGTGGAGGTTAATCAGCCAGTGGCTCGAACCAGCAGGGAGGAAGGAAAGGGCCCTGTACCAAAAAGGACGGCTGGACATGGGATGATCAACCTGAAATTGAATCAGTTCTTAAACAGCAATTGTTCGTATCTGGGCTGAATATTGATGGGTGGGAGGTTAAACAAAACTCACTGGATGAAACAGAACCTCTGATATCAGGCGAGAGAGAGAGAAAGTATCTGACATAAGGGCAGTATCTTTTGTAATATTCTCTCTTGGAATGTAGCAGGCCTGCCTGGTAAAACAGGGGATCTGAACTTTGGTGTTTTAATACAATACAAGATATTATTCTTGCAAGAACCTTGGTGCAGGGAGCACTTCTATTTAAAAGGAGTATGGATGTTCTAATTTACTGGTAAATTACTTATTTAATAGGGGGCGACCGCAGGCAGGTCTACTGACATTGGTGTCCCTTGCTTTGAAGGTCAAAACAACGATTCTAGCTTCATGTGGCGATATAGCGCAGGCAGTTAGACTGCAAGTGCAAACCCAGGAGAACTGGATTCTGATAAGTGTATATTCTGCCAGTTTCTTTGCACTAAATGCATGGGAGCTGTTAACCCAATACTTAGAGGATTTGACGACAGAGTACCTAGATCATCTCCTCATAGCAGGAGATTTTAATGCTCGGATGGGAGATTTAAATTGGGAGGATGAGAATTTCAAAATATTAAATGAGATCTGGGGAATTCCTTCACCCATTTTTCTAGACCAAATTGTAAATGAACATGGACATCGGTTTGAACTGATAAACATTAAAGTTTTATAAACACTTTTGAATCGGAGACCTCCTCAAAAAGGTAACTTACCACTCTGTAAGAGATACGAGTGTTGTTGATTATTTCTTAATAGATCCAAGCATGTGGCATAGAATTATAGAATTTGAGGTGCTTGGAAGAATTGAGTGACTATTTCCCACTTGTCTTGGTTCTGAAATGGGGGGGAAATCTGACTGAGGAATTGGAGTGTATGTTGGATATTCCTTTTACAATACTAAATTGGTGCCTGAAATGAGATCATTGCCTGGCAGCACATATTAAAGAGACTATGGCTACTGCAGAACTACTTGCCCTTAAAAATAAAGTACTTGATGCTAGTGCTACGAAGTCTGTAAAACAATCACTGCAGGCTGTAATGAATGTCTTGAGTCCTTTATTTCATAAAGAAATCAAGGTAGATGCAAAGTTAGCAGCAAGCAAATATAATAAAGCACCCTGGTTTGATGTGGAATGTATGGAATGAAAGGAGGATTTATCTAGGTGATGTAGGGAAGATATACAATTTAGACTTTTTTGATCATTTAATGGTGTGGGGGGAAAATACAAAATCCTATTATATGAGAAGAAAAAGGTTTATGCTGAATGGCAACGAGAAAGGTTACAGCAGGCTATAATGGGTCGGGATGACAAGTCCTTTGGGGCATTAGTGGCAAAGGGAGTAGACTTAAAAATAGGTTTGATGTAGCTATACCACCACAGAGGTGGGTAGATTTTTATGTGCAGCAATATCAAAATATAAATTATTAGATTCAGCTAATTCAGGCTTTTGTTTTTCTCTCTCATGGATGATAGTCTAAGTCTTTTGATTACAGAAGGAGAGGTTAAGCTATTGATTGATATGCAAAAGAGAAATAAGTCCCCGGGGTTGGATGCCCTTTCAGCAGTTTTTTCAGGCCCATAAGGAATGGTGGGTTCCGGTTTTAACCTATTGGTTTAACCATATCATTAGGACTGGTAATATCCCAACTTCCTGGAAAGGGAATTTGATAATACCAATATATAAAGAGGGACCAAAAGAAGAACCAAGGTCACAGACCTCTCTTTGATGAATATTGTTGCCAAACAGTTTGGCTGCCAGCTCCTGGGACATTTGCTGCGATGGATTGAGGATAAAAATATCCTAAGGGAGGAGCAAATAGGTTTTAGGAAAGGCTATGCAATTTTACATCATATATTTACCTTGCAGTATACAATTTTCAAATATACCAAAGTTATGAAAACACATTTGTATGTGGCATTTATAGACCTTACTTCAACCTTTGACACAGTGGACAGGGATAGGTTATGGGCCAAGTTATTTTATCTTGGCATAAATAGGTATTTGTTGTACTCTTATGGTAAGACCTCAATAGTTGCATGGGCATGTGTGAGGTATGGTCCAAATGGAGAGATTTCCCCACATTTCACAACAGAGTGGGGTGTAAGACAGGAATGTATTTTGGCTCCAGCACTGTTTAACTTGTATATGAATGATGGCATAGCTATATTGGACTGTTCAAACTTTCATCCCCCCAAAATATTGTCAACTCAAATTGGGATTTTACTATACGCAGACGCTATAATCATGGCCAGAACTCCAATAGGCTTACGAGCCTTGGATACTTTCTGTACATGGTGTAGAATAAATCAATCTAAAGCTAAGATAATGAGATGGGATAGAACAAAAAGGAGGTTGCTCTGGCATATAGAATCAGTGGACATCAAAGTAGTTAAATCCTATAAATATTTAGGGTTTTTTGTTTCAAGTAGTAATGGATGGAAGGATCAGCTGACAGCAGTGAAACAGAAAGCTATGATTTAGACATCAGCTATAATTAGATTTCATTAATTACATACAGGAACATCTGTGAGGGCAGTGATAAAGGCATTTAACGCCAAGGTTCTCTCGCAGATTTTATATGGAGTGGAAGTGTGGGGATATAGCCAAATGGATAAATTTAAAAGTCTTCTCAGAAGTTTATTTTGGAGAATTTCAGGTCTTCCCAATGCTGTTCCTGCAGCTTGCTTAAGATTGGAAAACTGATGGGGATACAGTTATAACATTGGGTAGAAAACATAGGTTAAAATTCTCACACTAGGTCCATCAAGAAAAAATGTGCTATATCGAGGATTACAAAAGGCCAAAGACTTTGCATTCGCCTTGGCTGCAAATGCTGGAAAGTATATTATACTTGAGTGGTTTTGGTTATTATTTCTCAGATGGAACTAGATTTTTTTTCTGTTGTGGACAAAGACTTAGTAATGCAAAGACTGTGATATAACTTATCAGGAAGATCTTGCTGCAATGAGATTTAGCAGTATGGTTCCTTTATATATCCTTATTAAAACAGAGAGTGGAAGGTCCAAATATCCAACGATGAATCTGAAATGAAACCTGCAAGTGAGTGACTAGATAAAGATTTGCCCAAATGAATACAGCTATAGCCAGCTTTCTTCCTGCTAACATACCAAAGGAAAATAGATTATATCCCCATGAGATGGGTATGGTTGAGGATCTTGTACATTACGTTCTTGAATGTAACTTTTTGGACATTAGAAAATGTCATATTACTCCTTTCCTAAAGAAAGTCCCATATTTTTCAAACAGAGAAAAACTAGTCTGGTTGTTGCAGCAGGATCAGGAAGATCGGATTCAAAACCTAGCTGCATTTGCCCATAGGACAGCAAGAATTAGACATCAATACCCCATTCTAGCCGTGGGAGGAAGCTAGGGATTAAATGCGATTATAAAAAAAAGGAAAAATTTGTAGTGACCTGATATGTTATAGTGTTGGAGTCTGGTCCTTTGGGATTAAAATTAGAGCCTGGCGTGCCTGATCAGTGTACTCTTGGTAAGGGCTAAGGCCTTCTTTGGATGGCAGATGGAGATTGGTGAGCCTGATTAGTTCCTAAGGGCCAAGGCTGATGTACACCACATTTAGACCTTGGTGAGCTTGATAAGTGTCCTGTTTAGAAGGGCTAAGGTTGGTTTTTAAAGTTAACTAACAATATTGTTTAAAGTATGGAAAATTTTATTAAATTTATTTTGTTGTGTTGAGGCACTGAAGTGTTTTGTTTCATATCATTTTATGGCCAGGGCATAAGCCAGTGCCTAACTATTACTACACACACACCTGTTGGGGAGGGGCAGGGAGGAAATTCCACTCTCCTCCAGCCATTCCACAACCAACCATCATGTCTGAACACTTCAAGTGAGGGGTAAGCTACTACATAGTATAGCCTACTTAGCTTTACACCTCATTGACTCTGGGTGTTGCAGCCATAATGGTGAATGAGAAGTAGCTCCTTGCCTGCAGCCATGGTTACATCTAGTAACAGAGGCTATCGGCAAGGCACAAGGGAGGCCACTGGAGGCAGCAGGGCAGGGCTTACCCAGGAGCATTGGTGGCATCAGCAATGAGGTGCCAGGAGCTGTGGCAAAGACTGAGCACTGGTGGTGCTGCTTCTGGTGGGCCCCCTACTGCTGCTGCTGCTGCTGCTGCCGCCACCACCACCCCTCCCACCGACGCTGTTCCCAAGGTCAAGGCAAGCCTTGCCCTGCCCTCTCCATCTATCAGACAGCCACTGGCACTCGCAGCAGGTACCCTGTAGCGTACGATAAGACCAGGGTTGAAAAACTGAACACAGCATGCATGTCCCCTCCCGCCCCCATTTCCCATTATGTCTGAACATAGCCTCATTCCGTGAGGAAAACTGATGGCAACTTTAACATTAAATTTTGCAATAAATGAAATAGAAGGGAGCCATTTTAAATAAAAAGGGCCCCTTTTAGTAGCAATAGTCTTACTGCTCTCCAAATCCATGCTTGTGCGTAAGAGTGCACGCACCGGGGAGGGGGAGCGGGGGAGGGGGTGCAACACCCCTCGCGCACACACTCACCCACACACACACCCTTCTCTCTTACACACCTCGCACACACATTCATTCTCTCATACACATTCATTCATTTGGTTTCTCACACATGCTCTCACCTCTCTCACACACCCCTATTCAAACTCACACACACTTCCACCTCTCTTCACTCACACACCCATTCAAGCTTACACCCACACGTTCACCTTTCTCTCTTCACTCACACCCCCATTCAAGCTTACACNCCAGTATTCCACCTCCATCCTCACCACCTCTGAAAATTTCCTAGCCGGGCTCATGCCACTTGCATAGGGCCCCTTAAGGAAGGATGTTTTCAGAGTGGGCAGGGGTGGAGGGTTGGCCCTGCCCCCTTTGAAAGCAAAATGGAGATGTTGCAGCTCTGGTGGCAGACCTGCTGAGAGCTGGTGGTTGCACTGCTTTGGGGGAAGTGGGGCTTGCCAGAAGCCCCCTTGGAAGGCTATCACGGCTCAGAGGGGATGGGGACCTGGGGACCCAGCACCCCTGCTACAGGCCTCCCTCTCCTGAGGCTTGCAGCGAGTCTTCTGGCAGCCCTCATCAGTGGTTGTGGTGGCATGCAGCAGCTCCCAAACATTCCAGCAAGCAGTGACTAGTTCCAGTAGGCCCCCTGGAGTGCCAGCATACTCCTCCACCCCACCCCACCCAGCAATGGCTTACGGCAGGGCTCCTGGCCAATACCCCTCTAGAGCAGTGGTAGCCTGAAGGTGGGCGCTCATCCCACCAAGGTAAGCCCTGCTCTCCAGCCCAGAGGCCTGCTCCCTACCCCCCACTCTGGAGACCCCACCCCCTTGTTCCTAGAGTGCCCCTAATTCAGCCCTGAGCCCAGGCCCCGCTACACCTCTGCTGTGGGTTATCATGGTGTTTCAGGTCCCTTAAATCTATAACAATAAAGCACGTTTGACTTGAGAATATTTTAATGCAGCTGGTGCCATGCTTCCAAAGAAACTCATTTTTGCACTGGTTGAGTAAATAACCATCTTTAGGGAACAGCTACACCTCAATGGAAACAAATTAGCAAACCATGTCAGCCTGCTGTGAGTGGGAAAATCTCCTGGAGATTTCTGTGGGTAACCAGTGGTATTATTGGCAGTGCTGCATGAAACGGATAGCACAGAGAAAACCTATTAGCATCAGAAGAGCTATTAATCAGCCTAATTATATGGATGCCAGAGGAACCTTTCAGTACAGATATCCAAGACAATGGCTGTGGAACTGACCCATTGTAGACGATTAAACAAGCAGTGTTGGGTTAGTGAGAATCATAGTAGGTGGAAACTTACTGATTGAATTTCAGCTTGCAGAACCTCAAGCAGGCTTGTACCACTGCACTGACTCCGAGGCCCTCTCTACACAAACAAGCTGCTCCTGAGTTAGGTTGTTACCCTAGGGTAGAGCTGTAGCAGAATGTCTCAGCGGTAGCTATTTCCGCCGGAAACAGTGTTTCCGCAATTAGTGGTATGGCGTGGCAGAGGCTTTCATTCCACTAGTTTCATTCCACTACTTCCACAGGCGTCACAAAATAGCGGAAACATTACATTTTCGCTACTTCCGCCATTCCGCCAGCGCCACAAAATAGTGGAACAGCGGTTTTCCGACAGTTTCTGCAATTTTTCCGCAATTCCACAATTTGCAGAATGCCGGCGGAATTAGCGGAATGTCCGCAGAAAAGTCGGTGTGGCGCGGACAATTCCAAAATGGCAAAACGGAATCGCGATGTGGTAACAGCTGCTGCCACATCAGCCCTACCCTAGGGCTACTTTATTCTGATGTTAATCCAGTTTGCTAGTGTTCCCACTAAGACAGAGTAATTACTCAAGGGAAGGCTAATATTGGGGTAAATAGGGATGTCAACCTGCACCAGTTTTTGGTTGCGTATTGATTATGGTACAGTCTGTTTTTTCCAGATGTAATTTCAGGTATGGTACGAACCTGCAGTTAATTTTAAAAAAAACTAAAAAAAACTTCCTGCATACAACTGTCAATCCCTTAGTGCCTTGTTCTCTTACATGGATTGGCTCCGATCCTCAGTGCTGTGCCCCTGCAAATCACATTTACTTCCAGGGGTGACGTAGTGGCGTACAGGGTTGCGGTGCTAAATCCTTGGACATGTTGAAGTTAAGGGGGCTTACCTTACAAGAAAGGCAAGCAAGAGGGAGGCCATCCTGCCATGGAGTCAATAAGGCTTTGGCTTGTGTTGCTGAGCCTGTTTGGGACTGATGGGTTAAGAGCTCATTTAGACAACATAGGCCAACATTCTACCTTGACCTTCTCAATGGTATCCGAGTTCTGTCCATGCTAATAAAGGCATCGAATAGATGGGTGTGCCAAGGGGTTCCCTAGGTGCATAGATGCGTAGGAGAGGACTCAGAGGGGCACTTTTCTGCAGTCACAGCAATGACATGGGCCTGCCTGGAGAGGTGGTGGCCTGAACAACATTTCCCTCATAAAACCTCTGACTGGGGGGGGGGGGGGGGGGGGGGAGGGGGTCAGTGGCATAGCTACCATGGAACACTCAGTTGAACCTAGGCCCTTGTGCAAGGAGCATGAGTGCTGCTAAGAAATTTTCAGAAAGGTGGGAAAAGAAGCAGGACCAGTATTCCACCTCCATCCTCACCACCTCTGAAAATTTCCTAGCCGGGCTCATGCCACTTGCATAGGGCCCCTTAAGGAAGGATGTTTTCAGAGTGGGCAGGGGTGGAGGGTTGGCCCTGCCCCCTTTGAAAGCAAAATGGAGATGTTGCAGCTCTGGTGGCAGACCTGCTGAGAGCTGGTGGTTGCACTGCTTTGGGGGAAGTGGGGCTTGCCAGAAGCCCCCTTGGAAGGCTATCACGGCTCAGAGGGGATGGGGACCTGGGGACCCAGCACCCCTGCTACAGGCCTCCCTCTCCTGAGGCTTGCAGCGAGTCTTCTGGCAGCCCTCATCAGTGGTTGTGGTGGCATGCAGCAGCTCCCAAACATTCCAGCAAGCAGTGACTAGTTCCAGTAGGCCCCCTGGAGTGCCAGCATACTCCTCCACCCCACCCCACCCAGCAATGGCTTACGGCAGGGCTCCTGGCCAATGCCCCTCTAGAGCAGTGGTAGCCTGAAGGTGGGCGCTCATCCCACCAAGGTAAGCCCTGCTCTCCAGCCCAGAGGCCTGCTCCCTACCCCCCACTCTGGAGACCCCACCCCCTTGTTCCTAGAGTGCCCCTAATTCAGCCCTGAGCCCAGGCCCCGCTACACCTCTGCTGTGGGTTATCATGGTGTTTCAGGTCCCTTAAATCTATAACAATAAAGCACGTTTGACTTGAGAATATTTTAATGCAGCTGGTGCCGTGCTTCCAAAGAAACTCATTTTTGCACTGGTTGAGTAAATAACCATCTTTAGGGAACAGCTACACCTCAATGGAAACAAATTAGCAAACCATGTCAGCCTGCTGTGAGTGGGAAAATCTCCTGGAGATTTCTGTGGGTAACCACAACCAGTGGTATTATTGGCAGTGCTGCATGAAACGGATAGCACAGAGAAAACCTATTAGCATCAGAAGAGCTATTAATCAGCCTAATTATATGGATGCCAGAGGAACCTTTCAGTACAGATATCCAAGACAATGGCTGTGGAACTGACCCATTGTAGACGATTAAACAAGCAGTGTTGGGTTAGTGAGAATCATAGTAGGTGGAAACTTACTGATTGAATTTCAGCTTGCAGAACCTCAAGCAGGCTTGTACCACTGCACTGACTCCGAGGCCCTCTCTACACAAACAAGCTGCTCCTGAGTTAGGTTGTTACCCTAGGGTAGAGCTGTAGCAGAATGTCTCAGCGGTAGCTATTTCCGCCGGAAACAGTGTTTCCGCAATTAGTGGTATGGCGTGGCAGAGGCTTTCATTCCACTAGTTTCATTCCACTACTTCCACAGGCGTCACAAAATAGCGGAAACATTACATTTTCGCTACTTCCGCCATTCCGCCAGCGCCACAAAATAGTGGAACAGCGGTTTTCCGACAGTTTCTGCAATTTTTCCGCAATTCCACAATTTGCAGAATGCCGGCGGAATTAGCGGAATGTCCGCAGAAAAGTCGGTGTGGCGCGGACAATTCCAAAATGGCAAAACGGAATCGCGATGTGGTAACAGCTGCTGCCACATCAGCCCTACCCTAGGGCTACTTTATTCTGATGTTAATCCAGTTTGCTAGTGTTCCCACTAAGACAGAGTAATTACTCAAGGGAAGGCTAATATTGGGGTAAATAGGGATGTCAACCTGCACCAGTTTTTGGTTGCGTATTGATTATGGTACAGTCTGTTTTTTCCAGATGTAATTTCAGGTATGGTACGAACCTGCAGTTAATTTTAAAAAAA
>QEPC01002001.1:3544364-3555534 GCA_003113815.1 Sphenodon punctatus | reverse complement strand
GTAAAGGAATCCATCCTGCTGCTGCTGCCACTACTCTGTCAAGCCGCCAGCCCCTTCAAGTTCCCCTGCTCAGAGGCATGCTGAGAAAGTACTGCTGGAGAGAATGAAGTGGAAGGTGCACAGTTGGAGAAAGTCAGGTGTGGGGGGGATGCAAAGGAGAGTCTCAAAGAGCTACAGCTGGTGACCAGGAGGGGGGTTATGTCAGGTGAGCATGTTGGGGACATAAGACACAGTATATGACATGTTACACATCTAGAGTCTTAAAGGGGCAGCAAGGTCTCTTCCCTTCCCCCACCCCCCAGAGGTACAGCTGAAGAGTTCTGCATAGTCTAGATAAACCCCACCATCCTGGTCTGGGAGTACCCATGCTACAGTTTAATCATCATAAAGACTACACACCAACTGGAGAGAATAGCATATCAGGCTTATTGCAAAGTATGTCCCTTGGACATGCATAGAAGTGTGTGCTCTACTCAGAGGTAGGTCTTCTGGGGGCCGAGGGTGGGGGTACCAAGGTCAGAGGGGGTGCTCCTCGGTTATCAACACCTTGTGCATCACTGCCTGGTTGAATTCCTGCATCCCTGAAAGACTGCAGGCATTTGGAGCCACACACCAGTAAAGGAAGCCCAAAAGACAGAGGAACACAACAGTTTTATCAAAGTCAAAGCAATTATTCAGAGTTTTGTAACTCACTTTGGTACTGTTCGAGCTATACCCCTCAACTGATTTAGTGCTTGCTGCCACCTGTCCCCAGTGGCCATGTCATGAACATGCACATGATGATGCCTGTTCCTTCATGCTTTGCACATAAAGCACTTGGGGATTAATTCCATTGCTTTCTCAGCAGGAGAGACTCTGCACTGCAACATGGTATAAATTGTATACTGTATTCAGCAGCCAAACACAGAAAAGGTTCATATTACAAAGTACTTTGGTTTAGAAGCAAAGGGGAGTACTTGCTCCTGATTATTCTGAAGTGCATACCTCACCTCCTATTCCTAAATAGTAAATAGTATACCATTGCTTGATGTGTGAATGATACCAAAGAACACAAGAACTAAATCGATTAAGGCCGCTTTTAGACGCATCACCACTGTGCATATTTTGAGATGTCTGCATGATCTAATTAGATGAGACGGAAGTGAGTTATTATGCACATATTATGGCGGCGGTGCATTTTTAAAGTCCGTGAATTAAATAGCTCCATTGTGAGCTATTTAAATTTTCAGACTTTAAAAATCACATGCTGCATGTCTAAAAGCAGCCTACGACACATGCACACACAGACATCATGGCATTCACACCATAACACACCAGATTAATACTTGTAGAAGAACAGATTCGAGTACTGTAGTGGCACTCCTACAGCATGCGTCCAAGAAAACATCTTTGAGCCCATAATTAAACTATCTTCAGGATTGCATAACTGGCAACTAGAGAGCTTCTCTCCAAAATAGTCTAGGCTCTCGCTCCCCTTCCACAAGGCCTTGAAAGACCATTATTTTCAAGCACATTGTTTTCAGACACTTAAATAACTTTGCAGCTAGACCACACAAGTGACTTGGAGACATCTAACCACTGCTTTATGGCTCCCATTAGATGATATTAGTATCTGTCTTCGACTTAGATCTTCAAAGTTTTGAAGTGGTACGTTTATTGTCCATGGTGAGAGGTAACATGAGGTGAATTGATTGCCTGGAAAGACTGAAGATTTTTCTCCATGAGCAAGAGAGAGCATCTGAATGCTGGCACTCGCAATGATGGATCTGTCAAACTGTGGAACAAACACCTCTCTGTTTGGGAGTAAGTTTGTACTGTCCACCATGGGCTGCTGAATTGCCAGGGAGAGATGAGCAACTCACTATCAGGCAAGTCACTGACTCAGGACAATGGGGCATAAGGACACAGCCTGGGCCTCTAGCAGACAATTAAATATACAGTAAATGCCTTTCATTTGAGGCAAAGGTAATTGCTCAAGTTTACATCCTGATATGTGCAGAGTATTCTTGCTCCTTCCTACAGAGGAAATTATCCACATAGCCTCACCATTGTGGTCTTTTTTAGCTCAATTCTTTGTTGCCATTTCTACAGCACTGACTATATCTCCATCTCCGACTGCCTCTTGGACACATTGTTATTTATCATTTCTAGAGTGCTTTCAGCCATATTCAAAGTGCCTGACAATCCTTATCCAGTTCACTCTCACAGCAGTCTTGTGAGAGCAGTCAATATTATTCCCATTTTACAGATGGGAAACCGAGGCTGAGAAACAGTGAATTGCCCAAGAGCCACTAGGCTATACTGCCTCTCAGTACTACTCCAGCACCTACAGACCTTAACAGAGATTGGGGCTCCATTCTGCCAGGCACTGTATGAACACAGTCTCCTCCTCAAACGCCCTGGGTGTAGAAATGGAAGAGGAACAGAGGGGGCATGTACCTCCTGAGTTTGAGCTGTAAGACAGTCTGCACACCCAAATTTAGCTCACATGGCCCCTGGAGTGTCAGCTGCCACATCGCCGCTGTTCTGCTGATTCCTCTGCTCAGACTGGATTTCAAGATGGCTGCCACCTCATGCACTTATGTGGGGCAGGCTCCTTGGCTGGCAGAGATGGTTGCATCATGATTGTGGTTGCCACTTTCCCACATGTTTAGACCAAAAAGGTGTGGAACAAGCAGTTTCTCCCCACCACCTGTTACTATTATGACCTTGCTCCCTGTTCAGGAGCAACAACAAAGTATTGGTAGAAGCTAATGAACCAGATAGTTCTGGAACAGTAATCTCCTGAGAAAAGGGGAACAGTGAGGGAGAATCCCATCTGTTTCTGATGTGGCTTTGGAGCATCATGATCTCACACTCCACTCTCGACCCTTCTGACCCTTCTAGCTATCGTCCTGTCTCACTCCTTCCTTTTGCTTCCAAGCTGCTTGAACGTGTTGTCTACTCCCGCTGCCTTGNGGGAGTAAAGGAATCCATCCTGCTGCTGCTGCCACTACTCTGTCAAGCCGCCAGCCCCTTCAAGTTCCCCTGCTCAGAGGCATGCTGAGAAAGTACTGCTGGAGAGAATGAAGTGGAAGGTGCACAGTTGGAGAAAGTCAGGTGTGGGGGGGATGCAAAGGAGAGTTTCAAAGAGCTACAGCTGGTGACCAGGAGGGGGGTTATGTCAGGTGAGCATGTTGGGGACATAAGACACAGTATATGACATGTTACACATCTAGAGTCTTAAAGGGGCAGCAAGGTCTCTTCCCTTCCCCCACACCCCAGAGGTACAGCTGAAGAGTTCTGCATAGTCTAGATAAACCCCACCATCCTGGTCTGGGAGTACCCATGCTACAGTTTAATCATCATAAAGACTACACACCAACTGGAGAGAATAGCATATCAGGCTTATTGCAAAGTATGTCCCTTGGACATGCATAGAAGTGTGTGCTCTACTCAGAGGTAGGTCTTCTGGGGGCCGAGGGTGGGGGTACCAAGGTCAGAGGGGGTGCTCCTCGGTTATCAACACCTTGTGCATCACTGCCTGGTTGAATTCCTGCATCCCTGAAAGACTGCAGGCATTTGGAGCCACACACCAGTAAAGGAAGCCCAAAAGACAGAGGAACACAACAGTTTTATCAAAGTCAAAGCAATTATTCAGAGTTTTGTAACTCACTTTGGTACTGTTCGAGCTATACCCCTCAACTGATTTAGTGCTTGCTGCCACCTGTCCCCAGTGGCCATGTCATGAACATGCACATGATGATGCCTGTTCCTTCATGCTTTGCACATAAAGCACTTGGGGATTAATTCCATTGCTTTCTCAGCAGGAGAGACTCTGCACTGCAACATGGTATAAATTGTATACTGTATTCAGCAGCCAAACACAGAAAAGGTTCATATTACAAAGTACTTTGGTTTAGAAGCAAAGGGGAGTACTTGCTCCTGATTATTCTGAAGTGCATACCTCACCTCCTATTCCTAAATAGTAAATAGTATACCATTGCTTGATGTGTGAATGATACCAAAGAACACAAGAACTAAATCGATTAAGGCCGCTTTTAGACGCATCACCACTGTGCATATTTTGAGATGTCTGCATGATCTAATTAGATGAGACGGAAGTGAGTTATTATGCACATATTATGGCGGCGGTGCATTTTTAAAGTCCGTGAATTAAATAGCTCCATTGTGAGCTATTTAAATTTGCAGACTTTAAAAATCACATGCTGCATGTCTAAAAGCAGCCTACGACACATGCACACACAGACATCATGGCATTCACACCAGATTAATACTTGTAGAAGAACAGATTCGAGTACTGTAGTGGCACTCCTACAGCATGCGTCCAAGAAAACATCTTTGAGCCCATAATTAAACTATCTTCAGGATTGCATAACTGGCAACTAGAGAGCTTCTCTCCAAAATAGTCTAGGCTCTCGCTCCCCTTCCACAAGGCCTTGAAAGACCATTATTTTCAAGCACATTGTTTTCAGACACTTAAATAACTTTGCAGCTAGACCACACAAGTGACTTGGAGACATCTAACCACTGCTTTATGGCTCCCATTAGATGATATTAGTATCTGTCTTCGACTTAGATCTTCAAAGTTTTGAAGTGGTACGTTTATTGTCCATGGTGAGAGGTAACATGAGGTGAATTGATTGCCTGGAAAGACTGAAGATTTTTCTCCATGAGCAAGAGAGAGCATCTGAATGCTGGCACTCGCAATGATGGATCTGTCAAACTGTGGAACAAACACCTCTCTGTTTGGGAGTAAGTTTGTACTGTCCACCATGGGCTGCTGAATTGCCAGGGAGAGATGAGCAACTCACTATCAGGCAAGTCACTGACTCAGGACAATGGGGCATAAGGACACAGCCTGGGCCTCTAGCAGACAATTAAATATACAGTAAATGCCTTTCATTTGAGGCAAAGGTAATTGCTCAATTTACATCCTGATATGTGCAGAGTATTCTTGCTCCTTCCTACAGAGGAAATTATCCACATAGCCTCACCATTGTGGTCTTTTTTAGCTCAATTCTTTGTTGCCATTTCTACAGCACTGACTATATCTCCATCTCCGACTGCCTCTTGGACACATTGTTATTTATCATTTCTAGAGTGCTTTCAGCCATATTCAAAGTGCCTGACAATCCTTATCCAGTTCACTCTCACAGCAGTCTTGTGAGAGCAGTCAATATTATTCCCATTTTACAGATGGGAAACCGAGGCTGAGAAACAGTGAATTGCCCAAGAGCCACTAGGCTATACTGCCTCTCAGTACTACTCCAGCACCTACAGACCTTAACAGAGATTGGGGCTCCATTCTGCCAGGCACTGTATGAACACAGTCTCCTCCTCAAACGCCCTGGGTGTAGAAATGGAAGAGGAACAGAGGGGGCATGTACCTCCTGAGTTTGAGCTGTAAGACAGTCTGCACACCCAAATTTAGCTCACATGGCCCCTGGAGTGTCAGCTGCCACATCGCCGCTGTTCTGCTGATTCCTCTGCTCAGACTGGATTTCAAGATGGCTGCCACCTCATGCACTTATGTGGGGCAGGCTCCTTGGCTGGCAGAGATGGTTGCATCATGATTGTGGTTGCCACTTTCCCACATGTTTAGACCAAAAAGGTGTGGAACAAGCAGTTTCTCCCCACCACCTGTTACTATTATGACCTTGCTCCCTGTTCAGGAGCAACAACAAAGTATTGGTAGAAGCTAATGAACCAGATAGTTCTGGAACAGTAATCTCCTGAGAAAAGGGGAACAGTGAGGGAGAATCCCATCTGTTTCTGATGTGGCTTTGGAGCATCATGATCTCACACTCCACTCTCGACCCTTCTGACCCTTCTAGCTATCGTCCTGTCTCACTCCTTCCTTTTGCTTCCAAGCTGCTTGAACGTGTTGTCTACTCCCGCTGCCTTGACTTCCTATCCTCCAACTCCTCCCTTGACCCCCTCCAATCTGGCTTCCGCCCCCTTCATTCTACTGAAACTGCTCTCGCTAAGATCACCAACGATCTTCTGGTGGCTAAATCTAAACGTCTCTATTCCATTCTTGTCCTCCTTGATCTCTCTGCTGCCTTCGATACTGTTGACCACTCACTCTTGCTGGATTCCCTTCACTCCCTTGGCTTTTGTGGCTCTGTCCATAACTGGTTCTCCTCCTACCTCTCTGACCGCTCCTTTAATGTGTCTCTCTCCAACTCCGCCTCCTCCTCCTTCCCCCTCTCAGTTGGTGTTCCTCAAGGCTCTGTTCTTGGCCCTCTCCTCTTCTCGATCTATACCTCATCCTTAGGCAAACTCATTGCCTCCCATGGCTTCCAATACCACCTCTATGCTGATGACACTCAACTCTATCTCTCTACTCCCTCTCTCTCTCCCTCTGTTCAAGCTCGTCTCATCAACTGTCTCTCTGACATCTCTACCTGGATGTCTCAACGTCAACTCAAACTCAACATGGCTAAAACTGAACTCCTTATCTTCCCCCCTCATCCTTCCTCTCCTTCCTCACTGTCAATAACTATTGATGGAGTCACCATCCTGCCTGTCCCCCAAGCCCGTAGCCTAGGCTTCATCTTTGACTCAGCCCTTTCTTTTAAACCCTACATTGACTCTGTTGCTAAATCCTGTCGCTTCTCCCTCCATAACATTGCTAAGATTCGCCCTTTTCTCTCTGTCTCGTCTGCCAAAACTCTTGTTCATGCTCTGGTCATCTCTCGCCTCAATTACTGTAACCTCCTTCTCACTGGCCTTCCCCGGTCTCACCTTTCTCCCCTCATCTCTGTCCAAAACTCTGCTGCCAGGGTCATCTACCTCGCCAGTCGCTTCGACCATGTGCAGCCCCTCCTCTCTTCGCTTCACTGGCTTCCCCTTCCTGAACGAATCCTGCACAAGCTCCTAGTCTTCACCTATAAAGCTCTTCACAACCTTGCTCCCCCCTACCTCTCTGCACTTATCGCCCTCCATACTCCAGCCCGTGCACTTCGCTCCTCCTCTGTCCCTTCTCTCACCCTTCCACGCCTTCCCTGCTCCCCTAAGCGCCTTCGTCCCTTCTCACTTGCTGCCCCCCATGCCTGGAACTCCCTCCCTGTCCACATCCGCCTTGCCCCCTCCCTTCATACCTTCAAATCTCTCCTTAAAACTCACCTCTTTCGCTCTGCTCTGTCTGACTCTTTATCCTGCTGAGCCACTATTCCTATACCTACGATCGGTTTACCCTTATCCTTGCAACATGGACCTGCCTGCTGTCATTCTCATCGTAACCAAGCCAAGTACGTGCACTTGAGACCTCGCATCTTCATGAATGTTAGACCCCTTGTCTCTCCCTCTGTTCCCCTTCCTAAGTCTCTCCCCCAGCTCCTGTCTCTCAGATTGTAAGCCCTAGGGGCAGGGACCGTGTCTATTTTATTACTTTGTAAAGTGCCAGGTATACTGCTGGCGCTATATAAATGTTTGTTAATAATAATAATAATAATAATAATAATGCTCCGCAAGGATGGAACCACATTGGAAAGGGGTGGGAAAGTTCATTTACTTTTCCCTCTATCATACATGGCCTTGCCCTACCCCTGTGCCCTGAATAACATTTCTGAGCCTTGCAAGTAAACACAAAAGTCCAGCTCTCTCACATGCCATCAATTATAGAAGGGTTTCACCTTGGTCTGCATAGCCTTGGTCCAGATGGGGTAGAGAATGGCCTCCTTCCAAGTTTGTCTCCACCACAGGCTTCTTGGCTTATTCCCCTTGTACAAGGAGCTAGAGAGTTAGTCCCTCCACCCTTTATCAGCAGGGGTTTTGCTTACATGGTTTGGCCACCAAGTCAATCACTTTCCCACTGCACAGTGGCCAGGCTAGTCTGTTATAGCTGCGCCCTCCTTCTTCCTCTCTCCAGGGATTGGCTGGAGCTGATTTTCCTACCTGGGTGGCTAGCTGCTGCCTCACTGTCCACCTGGTCCTAATTAGGCTTGCAGCTTGATTAGCTCTCTGCAATCTAATTAAGTGTCTCCTGCAGGACTTTAAGCTGTTCATTGCCTTCTTGCTGACTCTAGCCAGGCATTCTATATCTCTATAGGCAGTGAAACTGCTACATAACTCTACTCTACAGATGAGGTACTGAGGCACAGATGAACTGAGGATCAGATTCTCTGCTGTACCAGGTTTACGTGGGACACATATGGCACCATCAGCCAATGGTTGCTTAGAGATCACACAAGCCCTTCACCAGGGGTGAAAACAGACACAACGCTAACCACCCTTTAACCACCCTTGGTAGTTATTTATGCATGT
Source organism: Sphenodon punctatus (assembly GCA_003113815.1). Lineage (NCBI taxonomy): Eukaryota > Metazoa > Chordata > Lepidosauria > Sphenodontia > Sphenodontidae > Sphenodon > Sphenodon punctatus. Next base: position 3,547,263 of record QEPC01002001.1, on the reverse strand, counting down.
TGCAGGACTGTATTGGTGCCCTATGCAGCCCTGGAACATGCATAAATGACCACCAAGGGTGGTTAAAGGGTGGTTAGCGTCATGTCTGTTTTCACCCCAGGTCAACATCTCCTAACCCCCAATGTTTGGGGCTGCAAGTGTGAGAGCAGACTTTGCCCACCAACTTCAACAGAGAACAGAGGGGAGATTTCCACTCTCTAACTGGCACAAAAGGAGCACAGGAGGGTCTGCAACAGAATCAAGAGCTCCCAGCTCATTACCTTAGCCACAAACACAAATTCCTTGTTTTCATGCTTCCTCCTTGTTCAGACAGTATCCTGATGCACTTCAGACAGATCATGTGTCTCTGTGGGGGCAATCTTCATTAGTCCAGGTACACAAGGGGGCTGAGTAAGCATTAGCTCAGCTGTGGACTCAAATGCTGCACTAAGCTGAAGTAGGTGCCAAAATTCACAGCAAGAGGCATAATTGCCCATCACTCACTCTCACTAGTACATGCAGTGTCACCCCCCACCCGAACACGCACACACACCCAATACCCAACACAGCCCTCTGTAATGCTTAAGTGTGGTCTGACCACTTGTAAGTATGTCCAAAGGCATGATGCTCTTGGTTTATCTATATGACAATGCCTTCTACTAGAAGACAGTGTAGCTTAGTGAATAAGGTCTTATCTTGGCCCTGGGAAACCAGGGTTCAGAAACACCTGGCTTGACCATGAACTCAGGGTGGCCTTGAGTAAGTCACCTCTCAGCCTTGTCTGTAAATAAAAAATAAAAAATGGGAATAATAATGACTTTCCTCCCAAGGGTATTGTGGGGGTGAACTAGATAAGGATTGTAAAGCACTTTGAATTCTGAAAGTGCAATATAAATGCTGAATAATAATAATAATAATAATGAGCATTTGGCATCAATTTAAATCTAGCATGGCACTTTATGCACATGCAACCGCTTTGTACACTTGTACAAGTGATGATTGTGCCCACTGTCTACCATCAGTTTAAAGCTATGGAAAAGGTGGTGATGGGTTCTAGGCAGAAGCTGTCAAACTCTCTGACCATTAATGTCTCTGTCACCCTGGAGCAGCACCTTTCTCTGCAAAGCAGTTCCTGGGAGTCATGAGCAAGCATGGTGGAAGCTTGCTTCTCAAACTTGCTAAGATTGCAGAACGTCTTGTTTGTGTTGTTTTACGGCTGCTCCCATTGCTAAGCTCCAGTGCCACATTGCTTTCCTGTTCTTTGCTTCTAATTAGGACCCCGGACGCTGCTTGCTGAGAGAAGTGTGAGGGCTACAGTTCTATGGGAACAGCCTCTTCCGACAGATCAGGACAGAACTGAGAGAAAGCAGTCTCCTACAGTACTAGTGCTAGGTGCTCTCAACACAATGGGAACCCCTTCTCCTCTCAAAAGCAGAGACGAAGCAGGTAGCCAAATTTAGGTATTACCCACATTTCTGAGTAGCCAGTTATCCAATCAGTAACCAAGTTCTGGGTTATCTTGGTGCAGCAGAGATATTCCAGGCAGTACCATTATTGGGTAACTGTTTTTCTGTTGCTGACTTCCCATTTCTCACCACATGTTTGCATGGGATCCATGCCAGGTGCCCACAGTGCCCCTACAAACAAACACACAAAATAAGATTAAGCACTCACCACTGCCAAAGTCACCAGCAATGAGAGAGAGAAATGACAGTGTATGGCTTTTTTTAACTTGGCCTGGTAGTAGCACCCAATCAGACGATGGTCCCGATGACCATTGTCCAATCTGAAACTGGCATGCAGGTTTTTAGAAAATGAAGTAATGAATGGAAATTACAGACAAAATTGAAACAGATGGAAAAATGGAAAATCATATTGGTAAAATGGTAAACGGGTCACTGAACAGGTAGTAAGTTGGTACCATTCTGTGCCCGAACCATCCAACATGGCTTTACCCATTTGTGCAGGTACCGGTTTCAGCTCAATTGGAGAAAGCAAATAACCTGGAAGACATTCTGTAATTAACAGATAGTTACTCCATCAGCCAGTGCATTTCAGTGTCTAGTGTGATGGACTTGAAACCGGGAGTCCTGAGTTAAAATCCTGACCTCACTTGGGGCAAGTATGAGACAACTCATCTTCAGTTGTTCAGACCTAGTGTTGGACCCCTTAGGGGGGTGTTGGCTCAATCACTAGACAATAGAGAGGTTAAAGGTACAGAGACAGACACAGGGATTTGTCAAAGTATAAAAGGTTTTATTACCAGACTTGGAGATGAACGGCCCATTCCCTTCGAATATGGGGGTCCTAATGACACCACAGTTGTCTTTATAGGTTTACAAAGGACTCAGACCTGTCCAATGAGGTGTAAGGTCATTGGCATCATTATACATACATATATAAACGTACATTCTAGAAAGTATCAAATTCATCCTACATTGGTCTTCTAAGTTCTGAGTCATTTTCATAACATCATCCTCCATACAACGTATCAATAGTCTTATGGACAGAGACAGCATGGCGGGGCTCAGACACAAACAATTCCTGTTCCCAGGACTATACCAAGCTGAACATGGGCATTTGTCCCCGCACAGGAAATAAGGCACTTTCCCAAAAAACACACAGACACATAGTTTTTTGGTAAAACTGGCCGCAACTGTTTATTAAATGACCAGCCCACGATAAACCTGTTAAAGAACAAAACCATTATAACCCAATCACCCTAACCATGAGAACGGTGGATCACTTATCCCTTTTCTTTAATTTCTCATTGCCAATTAGAATTTGTCAGAATTGCCCATGATCCAATCAATGAGACCACTAATTTGGGTGAGTCCTAAGGGGAGTGAGGTACACCCTGACTGTTAGACCTGGCCATAATGACCCTCACTCCCCGCGTTCAGTACCATGTGTTGTTCCC
>QEPC01002001.1:3513330-3535598 GCA_003113815.1 Sphenodon punctatus | reverse complement strand
TTTTAGGGCATCCAGGGCCTGCTGATGATTGGCATCCCAGGTCCACACTGCATCCTTGCGCAGTAGGGTTCTCAAAGGCACAGTCATGGCTGACTCATTCGCGATGTATTGGGCCAGGTATTGAACTGTGCCCAAGATTCGTTGCAGTGCTTTCTTGTCCTGAGGGGCCGCTAGGTTCTGCACCGCTGCGACTTTATCTTCGTCCGGTTGAACTCCTTTTTCAGAGAAGATATGTCCCATGTACTTCACTCGACCCACCATGTATTGGATTTTCTCTTTGTTAAACCTGACCCCTTTCTCTCTGGCCCGCTGTAGCACCTGCTTCAGTATGCGGTCATGCTCTGTCTTGGACGAGGCTGCAATCAACATGTCATCAGCTATGATGTGCACACCTGGAATGTCCCCAAAACTCTCGTGGTTCTTTTGTTGGAATATCTCGCTCGCTGATTTGATGCTGAAAGGCAGCCTGTTAAAATGGTACCTTCCCCACGGGGTGTTGAAGGTACACAGCTTAGCCGATGGTCTATCCAGTACCACTTGCCAATAGCCATCCTTTTCATCTAAGATGGTGAATATCGATTTCCCTGCTAGTTTCTTTTGAACATCCTCTACGGTTGGGATATTAAAGTGTTGTCGGCTGACTGCTTTGTTTAGGTCCCTTGGGTCTAGGCAAATTCTTAGGGACCCATTCTTCTTTTGTGTCACGACTAGGCTGCTCACCCATGGGGTAGGTTTGGTCACCCTGGAGATCACACCTGCCATTTCCAGATCTGCCAGCGTGCTTCTGAGCTGCTCCTGGACAGCAAATGGGATTTTGCGACACCCGTGTATCTTGGGGGGTACCGAGGGGTCCAGGTAGATGTGGTGCGTCCCAGGGAACTGGCCAAGCCCTCCCATCACGTCTGCGTAGCTGGTAAGGATGTCTGCATCCGACTTTGGTGAGCTCGAGGACAGTGCATGGATTCGTCGAATTAGATTCAGGGCAAGGCATGCCTGTCAGCTGAGCAAGGGTGGGTCTTGGGAGTCGATGACGTAGATCGGGAGTTGTGCGCTGGCGGTTGCCGTGGAGCACTGGGCTTGAAGTTTTGCCTGGGGTGTGATTCTTCCCCCCCCGCCAACGACTATGAACGTGATGTCTGGTGCATCTTGATGAATGTGTGCCGGTAGATTCCTTGCAATTTGTGCAGGAATGGTGTTGGTGTCTGATCCCGTGTCCAGCTTGAACGTCACCGCGTATCCGCCTACCCGGATCCTGCAGTGCCAGGGGTCATCTGACTATCGTATGTCGTCAGGACTGAACGAGGTCGAAGCCCCCACGTGCACTGCATTGACCGTGCTCGTGCGTGTGGGAATTCTAGCTCTGCAGACCTTGGCGAAGTGGTTCCTCCCTCCACACCGGCGACATGTCTGCCCGTACGCAGGGCATTGTTGAGGATCATGTAGGTGTCCACATCTTCTACATGGGCGTTGAGGAGCTTCAGTGTCCCTTGACTGGGGTGGGCTGGTCTCTGTCTTCGGTGGGGGCTTTCGCGAGGTAGTCACAGAGTGGGGAGACACTGCTAGGACCCGCAGCTCAGTGGACATTGCCGTGGCTTGAGCCCGTGTGATAGCCTTCATGCGACAGATGTCCACAGCCTGGGTCAAGGTGAGGTCCGGTGTCTCCAACAGCCTTTCTTTTAGCTTGGGGTCAGGGATGCTGAACACAGTCTTGTCCCTGAGCATCAGGTCCACGGTTGGGCCAAATTCACAATGCTGCGCCTTCTCACGGAGGGCTGTGAGGAAGGGGTCAATCCCAGCCTGTTCATCAAACTGGAGTTGCCAGAATTGGAACCGCTCAAATACAGGGTTCTTCTTAGGGACACAGTAATTCTGAAGAGCGCTGAGGAGCTCTGCTAGGGTCTGCTTGGCAGGGTCTGCAAATACATTCGGTAGGGTGTTGTATACTTCTAGGGCCTTGTCTCCTAGGCAATGCAGGGCAACCGCTACCTTGTACTCCTCTGACTTCTTGGCTGCCTCAGTCACAGTGAGGTAGAGCATTAACCGTTGCTCCCGTCTCCTCCAATTTTCCCCGAGATTCCCATCAAAACTGAGAGGGGGTGGTGGCTTGAACTGGTCCATCTTTGGGGTTTCCTCCTTCACTGGTGAGTGAAGACCACTCCTGACACCATGTGATGCCCTGCCCCCCGGGTGGGGCTCTAGTGTGGGGCTCTCCCTGGCTGGAGCCCTGGGGGCCTAGGGCACAAGGGGCTGTGGGCTGCTAGCCCCAGTACTCACAAACCATGAGCGTCTTCAACACTCTTTATTCACCCAGTGAGGTATCAGCAATACACAGTGGGTGTATCCCTCAAGTCCTTATCCCCGCTGAGGGGTTCAGTCTCTGGGCCTCCGGTCAGGCCCTCTGGCTCAGTTCTGCTGCGTAGGCCCTCCTACGCAGTTAGCTCGGCTGGAGAGAAAGCAGGTGCGTCTGCCTCCTAGCCGATCATGCCCCCAACTGGCAGTGCACCTTGCGCGCGCTTTTCCTGGCTCCGCCCACCAAGTCCCGTGCAGGGCTCTGCTGCGCAGGCACCGCCACAACGGGGGAGGGGAGAGCGAGGAGGGACCTGTGAGAGGGGAGGGATAGAGATGGGGGACTGGGAGTCAGGACTCCTGGGTTCTTCGGGAGGTAAGTGGGAGCTAGTGGGTTAGAGATCAGAGGGGGCTGGGAGCCAGGGCTCCTGGGTTCTCGGGGAGGGGAGTGGGGACTAGTGGGTTAGAGCAGGGGGGCTGGGAGCCAGGACTCCTGGGTTCTTGGGGAGGGAAGTGGGGGCTAGTGCAGGGGAGACTGTGTGTGGTAAAACGGAGGTTTGAACATTCTGAGATGTCACTGCAAGTCATGCGGTTTCAGCTGTGTTCAAAATCCTGGAAATGGGATGTGCGTGGTAAAATTGGACTCAGGCTGTGACTGGGGTGCTTTACAAGGATGGGTCCCTGTGTTTTGGGTTTATAAATTATTTATTTTAAGCTTGATGTGCATGTAGACTGTGTTTTCTTCCATCCAGTGTTAACCCTGGGAACTCCTTGCTTCTGGGTTATGCCATGCCACTGGCCTACTGTCCCCCTGACTCCGCCTACCATCCCCCTGGCTCCACCCCTAGGCCCGCCGGCCTTACTGCCCCAGTGCCCCTCCAACATCAAAACCCACCAGCCGCCCCTGTACAGAGCACTTGTTAGTTGTTCCTACAACACTTCTGCCATTGGAGAAGCACATGGAGCACAGTTAGGGCTCTCATCTTACTGGATTCTACAACCCGGCTGCCATGGAATTGTGAGCTCACTACCCCACTCTAGGCTGTCATGACTCAGTTTTCCTGGCTTGAAGCTCTCACTGGATCAGCTCTCTCTCTAGAACTGATGGAGCCTGACAAGAAGGGTGAACCTTCTTCTCACCCTTTCAGCCACAGAGTTTTCCAGCACAGACTCTTTCTCTCTAGGTTTGTCTGTGTTTGTAAACAAAGAATTAACCCCAAACTGTGTCTCGCCAATGTTAGGATTAACAATTCCACCATACGAAGTTCTGTAAAAAGAAGTTTAATTAATAAATCATGACTAAGCATGCAGTACAAGATTATACTCGAGAGTACAGAAATCAAAATAACAGAACCAATAACGCATTCCTATCTGTACTTGGATTCTCCTGATTTAGACTTACCCTAATCCAGGTCCACGGGTATTTCAGTTCATGTCACAGCCAGTGATGGAAAGCTTGGCTGGGTACAAGTCTTTAGAGTTTCCATGAGTCCTTACTTCATAGTTCCTTTGGTACAGCACTTCTCTGACTGGTAAGATGTGATGATGCAGATCATGCTGAACAAGCTGATCTCAACCCCCGAGATTATTCTTTGTCTTGTCTCCCCCCTCTTAAGTACCTTTCCAAGGTTTGATTGTACCTTTGTTTGATTTTCCTGCCAGGTAACTGTGCTTTCAGTCACGTCCACAGGAAGAAATCCATTTGCAACTCAATGGTCTATGTGTCTGCAGAGGTGTTTAGGCTTTTTCTAAATACAAACTCAGCATGACTTTGGATTTCTCCATTGCATGAAGTGAGTTTCCAGTTCTCAGCTTTCACATTACATACATGCTTAACCTTTAGCTTTACATATTTGTGTAGCCCAGTATCTCCTTATGATACTGGCAAAGAGGTCACCAAAAGTGAGGCAGGGCATAAGGCACTTCCCACCCCTTTCTCACATAGTCACACCCCTTCAAAGCATCATGTCACAACACACCGAAAGGGATGGGGGCATGTCAGAAAATGGTGGGGCAAAGCAAAGAGACTCTCTCGCCCCTTTCCAATGTGACCACACCCCCTTTGGAGCATTGTAACATGATGGCACTCTGCAGGAAGTCCAGCCATGCTGGAAAAGAGAGGGTGGTTGCCTTATTGGTCCCAAATGTAAGTGATATAGACAAAGTAGTTCAGATGAGATCTTTTATTGGACCAACTTCTGTTGGTGAGAATGTGCAAGTGTTCAGGCCACACAGGGCCCTTCCTCAGGTATGTAGTGTAGTCAATCAAAAATATATAAACTGAGCAAATGCAGATCAGGTATATATGAGAAGGCACGGAATGACATGGATGGGAGTGCATAAGACAAAGTAACTGGTCTGTGGGAGGGGGGGGCTAGAAAGAGAGATGCCAGACATTTAAAAACAGAACTGTAGAAATATATATATTGGTGAGGTGTAGAAGACAAAGAAACAATAGGTAATAATGGTAAACGCATAGAGAGGACAAGGCTAAAGCAAACATAGGTTGGAGGTATAGCAGGAAACAGCTTATCAGGCGAAGGGAATACGCTTATGACAGGAACCGGGCTCACAGCAGTAACACAAAGGTTGAGCATACAACTGACGGAGTCGGTCAGTTACTACAGATTTGTATAATGGCTTGAAAAGCATAGGCCTCCGTTGAGTCCATTATTTTTGGTATCTAATAAAGTTATGAACTTTAGTTCCCAGGCCCATCTTTTGAAGGCTTTGTGTAGGGTTCCTTTGAGGATGAGAGATCAGAGATGGAGGGGCCGTTCTGGGAGAAGTGACTGTAGAGTCAGTGTTTGTACTCACAATCGTATTTCTATGCGAGCTCATTCATTGGGGAGGGGACCCTTGGAGTAACTTTATTAGATACCAAAAATAATGGACTCAACAGAAGCCTGAACTTTTCAAGCCATTATACAAATCTGTAGTAACTGACTGACTCTGACTCAGCTGTATACTCAACCTTTGGGTGTCTTTACATATAATGTCAATGCAGGGCCCTATCTGTGTTCTGTCCTTGACATAAACCACTGATGTTCCCTGTGTTTTCTATGTTACGGTCTTCAGACGCAGCCCTTCTCAGGGCTAATTTGGGTCCTACCTTCCACCCATTTCTAAAATGTATGTGCAGCCGCCGAGAGTTTCCCAGGTGCAATAGCACCACCATTTCATGTGACACACCCTGTATGTACTCCGTTGTCAATGTCTTTTCAGGAAAGGGCCTCCTCTGGGCATTCTTGTGTTTGAGAGACACACTAGTTGGCCACCAATCTGGGAGGGGCATTCCCCCCCAAAAAAAAATTGATTAGATTCTCATGCAGTTTCAAGCAGTCATTGTATTGCACCATTCTGCGCTGTTGCCAGAAACTAAGGACGCCTGCCTACGAAACCCACTGCCACCAATCTACAACAACCCCGTCCCTCAGTTCCCTGATGCCAATGACATGAAGGACAGAAAGAGGCTTGCTGTATTTGCAAGGCTCTCCACAAGCCACCCCGAGCAGCTCTGTGAGCGGGAGGGTGCAAGGTAAAAGAATAGCGAAATAAATAAATAAATAAACAAACACCTCTATGCAATGCATCAGCAGCCCTATGTAGAGAAGCACAGGGATTCAGCCATAAAACAGTTCCTCCAAAGTCATTAAAAGCTTTCCAATAATTCATTTAATTTTCAATAAATCAATTTAAATGTTTGAATGAATGTCTACCTCCATTTATTTCTAGAAAACGCAGCAGCTTGGGTGGAAGGTGATGCTTTCACCTTCCCTAGCCTAGGACCTGATTGGCTTCAGGAGCCCATGCATTCCCAGGACCCCACCCAAGACCTGCAGCAAGATGGCTCTCGCCCATGGGTTGGCACATGGAGCCCAAGCAAACTGCTTCACAGCAACACCTACCCACTGCCCCCAAAGTGAGACCAGTGGAGCGCTAACTCCAAGCCCCATCATCACTACCAGCTGCTTCCAAGAGAGAGCAATGGAGAGTGGGCTCCAAACAAGATAATTGACCAGAGAGCATAACACAAACCTTATTGAACATGCAAACTCAAGGAAAAGGGTGAACCTAGACAGTGCAAACCAAGGGGGAAAGGGAGACGCTCTAGTGGTTGCAGAGCTCTTTGTAGCCCCGACGCAAGTCTTTGGCTCCCTGGCAACATTGCTGCATGTCCCTGTGGAAGCCCTGCTTCCTCATACCATTCGCAATCTGCTTATAGATTGTCTCATTTCAGTATGAGGACTTCAGAGCCTCTTGCACGTTGCTATCGCCCCATAGTCGAATGAAGGCGAGGGTCTTGTTGGTTCCCCAAGGAAGAACCCGCGCTGGTTTTTACCATCATTTTCCCCCATCTGCTGCGCATTGGCTAGCTCAGCACAGGTCTGGGTCTGGGTTTGTTTGGCTCTGGCTGTCGGTCTCCAGGGTGGAAGATCATAGATTGCAGCAGGAATGCTAGCTATGGCATGCTGGATTTATGGACAGGAAGTGCATATCAGACAGTCATGGTGGCATAGAGTTGGACAGGAAGTAGACTGGCACAGCCAAGTCCCATCCCCCAAACAATGTACTCTATTATCTTGGGACAGGAAGTGGATGCGAACACACCATGTGTTCTGTATAGACATAATGTCAGACGTATTCAACCTGAACACGTAAAGTGACCTAGCAATCCAATCATGTTCACTTTGCGGGTTCAAAAGGGGTTCAACAGGTGGCCAAATGCATGACTGGGAGTGTGACAGTGTATACACATAACAGCCAACCATATTTTTAGGGGCTCCAACACTCGATTTTTGTTATGTGTAAAGACACCCTTTGTGCTTGTTAGGACCAGGGGACGGAGGCCTCCACTGGGGGAGTCCACGGACCTAGCAACCTGTGCCCTGACACAAACGCCCCCCACTTGCACGGGGCTTCACAATAACGAGAAAGCTTCCCCTCAGGATATAAGGTGGCCGAAAGTCCCTAGTGGGATACGGGCCTTTTCATCATCGGGGTTCCGAAACCAACAGGCCCTGTGTGAAGCCCCTTCACCCACGCCCACACTCGCGCACCCCAGCCACTCAACCCCCACTATCCTACCTTTTACGATGTGCAGGGAATGGGGAGTGCTGGGCTGGTGCAGGTCTGGGTACGAATGACCCCAGGAATAAGGGAAAGGAAAAGGAAGGGTTCTGGGGGAAGGCAGGGGGAACCCAGGAGGTCTGGGGAAAAAACGGGGTAGTGCACAATCCTTACCACACAGTTCCACTTACGCTCACAATCACACACGCTCTCACTCTCTCCAATCTCTCTCTCTCAATCCACAAGTTAAGTTGAAGTACTTAGCTCCGCTCTCCTTCACTCTCCTTCACCACCACGCTTGGGGCCAGTCTCACAGCACTGCTGATCACCGGCAGTGCGTGAGACTCTAAGTTAGGCTTAAGTAGGGGAGGCCCCGCCCCCACGCGCCTGTAATCGCGCCGAGCGACGCCTTAATCCCAGCTGTTCCCCTGTTCCCTGAGGCTCCACCTGAACGGTTTCAGCTGTGCGGGGATGCTTGTCTGCATCCCTGCACTGTTCTGAGTGGTTTGGGGGCGTGCCTTCAGGGCGCCGCCCCCTTGAGCGTGCAGCAGCGTCTGGCCGCTGTCCCGTTCCTCCAGGGGGCGTGGCCTCCGCCTGCCGTGTTCCCTGCCCCAACTTCCTGCCGCCGCGGTGCCTCAGCCATCTGCGGCGGCGGTAATTCCTGACAGTGCTACTGCTTTGAACCTAGTTTCTTTAATATGCACATTCCCTTCACCTGATAAGCTGTTTCCTACTATACTCCAAACCCATATGTTTGCTTTAGCCGCATCCGCTCTCTATGTTTACCACTACCTACCACTACCTACCTTTGTCTCTTACACCAATATATTGGTCTGTTTTTAAATGTCTGGTATATCTCTCTTTTTTTTCTCCCAATCTGGCCCCCATCACAGTAGTTGCCTTGTCTTATCCACTCCCTCCCATTCCATGCCTCCTCTGTGTATCTGTGTTCTACATTTGGTCAGTTCATATATTTCTACTGGCTATGCTACATGCCTGAGGAAGGGCCCTGTGTGGCTCAAAAACATGCACATTCTTACCAAAAGCAGTTGGTCCAATAAAAGATCTCATTTGAACTAGTCTGTCTCCATGTTGGAAAAGGGAACCAAAGTTCCCCTTTCCAGTGTGGCCCCTTTAGTTCCCTTTTCCAACATGGAGACAGAGTAGTTCAAATGAGATCTTTTATTGCATGTTTTCGAGCCACACAGGGCCCTTCCTCAGGCATGTAGCATAGCCAGTCAGAATTAAATAAATGGAGTAAATGTAGAACACAGGTATACAGAGGAGGCATGGCCCCATCTTTGCTCCACCTCCCCCCACTGGGAAGGCTGTCTATTTAAAGATGGTCCACCGGGGTTAAGCCAGAGCAGAGCTGGGGCAAGCTGTCTGTGCTCTGGGCCAGCTCTGCTGGCAGTGCTCAGGAACATCCCAGAGCTCCGGCTAGGGGCAGAGCAGCAATCTCAGTGGATGGGCTGCTGCAGCTTCGCTTCCAGTTGGGGGTTACACCAGCAAAGCCATAGAGCTACAGGCGGCAGCCTAGAGCGGTGGCAGCTCTATGATGCAGGAGAGGGGGGCGTTGCACAGGCGGACTGCAAGCAGCAGGAGCAGGTCCGTTTAAACCGGGCACTGTCAGGGCTACGCATGGGGATGCAGAACTGGCCACCCCTGGAGCAGGTCTAGGGGTAGTCCATCTAAAGACACCCATTCTATTTTTTGCACCAGGGCTTCTTCCAACCTAGTTATGCCACTGCTGCTGTTTGCTAAACAAGTAAACAAACAAAAATTGGTTCAGAGGCGCGTGTCAACAACACCATCTCTGATGTGTCAGTTTCATTGTTGTGACATCACCCATAGCAACTCCCGTGTTAGCACTGCTTCGATGAGGATCTTAAAAAGGGTAGGACTGTTGTACTCACTCCAACCCAGCTGAGTTCCTGGGTTGCAGAGAGAGTTTCTGCTGCAGTTAGTGATTTCAAACTCCTTGATGGGAGAAGCAGGGGAGTAGGGTGGGTTTGAATGATTTTCTCGAGGGCAGTAGCAGAGTGAGCGTGAAGAGTGCTTGCTTTCTCTAGAGGCACAAAATGCCCATAACCCTGCCCAGAGCATGTGCCACTTGCTACCGCAAAGCATCTGCCTTTGCCTGCTTCCAGAACTCCAAGCTGCCTGTGGATGTGACTAGAAACCAGAGTTTCCTTTACGAGGACTCCTGAGCTGGCTGCTGTTTGACTATGATCACAGATCTAGATTGTCTGCATTGCCGCCAGGCCATGGACTAAGGCTGAAAGGAATCAGGCTAAGATATTATTTATATAGCGCTTTCAGTGTTCAAAGAGTTTTACAATCCTTGTCTAGTTCACCCTCACAACCTTGTGAGGTAGGTCATTATTATTCCCATTTTACAGATGGGGAACTGAGGCTGAGGGACTTGTCCAAGGACCCCAGTAAGCTGATGTCTAAAGCAATAAAGATGAAGATGAACACAAAGGAGGACTGTGCAGTATTTGTGTTGGGTTCTCCTAATCCATCAGAAGCTGGCCATTCCATAAGAAACAATGGCTAGAGGGAAGTGTCTCATCACTGGGTATCCAATGAACTACAAGTTGCCCTCTTGCTATTCGGTTGCTTACCTTAGGACAGCTTGTTGAGTAGCCTGTTGCTCCAGTGTAAGTAGCAGTAGCAACCATTTGTTACGCAACAAGCAAACATTTGGTCCAAAGGTGAGTGCTCCTTTTCCAACATTATGTGTAAAAACTTAGGGCCCTTAATTTCAAAACACAACTCACTGTGGGGTGCTAAGAGCAGCAAATTAAATACAAAAATCACACACACACACACACACACACACACACTTAGGTTTTATGAAGAACTATGAGAAGGCTGGGGCATCCACGTGGACTTGTGAAACTACAGTGGATATCCCCTCCCACATACAGCTTTTTCATGTACCTAGCCCGCTAGTCATTAAGAGTAGCTGGCTTGTAGAATAAGGGGCCACTGAGACGCCAAGTTATCTCCTTTCATATTAACCACCAGAAACGTGGGAATCTCCTATCTAGCAAAGTACCCCAGCTCTGGTTCATGGACTTGCCCCAGAATCTCTTGCAAAACCCCTCTGCCATTTCAAGGAGGTGAGCAAACCATGTAAAATCTCCTACCAGGGAAAATACCTCAGACCCACCCTAATCTCATCAAGGGATCGGCACCCAACCCCTCCTCAGACTCGCACTTACATGACAAAAACAGTCCCCAGGTTCCCAGACATTCCAGAGCAGACCTGTTGTGTGTTCCTTTTCCCCACCCAGGATGTCTATTGAAACCCTTCCCTGCTGCCCCTCTGAACCGGAATAGAACATCAACTTCGTACTCAGGATACAAAAATCCTCTAGATACAAAGACCTTTCCAAGTACTTTTCCACCCATTTCTTTTAGGAACTTTTCAAACCCTGAGAAGCCCCAATGCCCTTGTCTGGTGGCAGGAAGATCTTAGTGGGTGTTTTTGTTTAGCTTGGGCACAGACCCTGTATCTGCCCTGCACCCCCATTGCTAGTTGAGTTTGTGCTTGATGTGGGGTTGTACAGGTTACTCTGTGCAACACTACCTAAGGAGCCTCCCAATGCCCCTCCACCGTGCCTGTCACCCCCGCTGCCCCTCCAAAAGCCACTGCTGTCCTTTTCAACAGGCCCAGGATAGGTAAACTCTCTGCTCCTCCCTGCTCCTTTTTTTTAACCCTCTTGCCTAACCCTACATCCCCTGCTTCTCTCCTTCCTCGCTTCTCTTGTGCCCTTGCTCTTTCTAGCCCTCTTATTTCTCTGTTCTCTGACTTAGTTGCCAGGCCAGCAGAATCCTGCCAGCCCTCTCTTGGTCTAATTACCTCTGTAACTCCACAAGTGCCGGTTCTGTCTAGATCCTGTAATAAATAAGTCTTTGTATTGTTTCCAAAACTCTGGGTGTCTTTAGACATAACAAAGATCAGGTGTCAAAACCCCTAAGCACATGTTTGGCCGTTGTGTGTAAGCACCATAACAATCCCAACACCAATTTGGCCACCCATTGGACACACGATGTGAACACCATTTCATCACAAGGACAGTTGGGGTGTTCTGGCTGAACAAGTGGCCACTGTTGTGTTCAATGATATCCCCTGGCATGTTAGCAGGTACAACACAGGGAACGAGATGGTGGCACTTGTGTGCTGAGATCGGGTGGCGAGCAAAACACAGATTTGCCCCAAGATGGGCTGTGTGTCTAAGCAGTGCCACATGGTGAACACAGGGCCAAACCAGTGTTCCTATCAAGATCAGAACACACATTTAGACACCCGTTGACGTTATGTCTAAAGACACCCCCTGTCTCTCTTGTTCTTTGGGGCTCAGGAGACTGCAGCGCATCACGTCTCCAGACCAAGATCCCTAGGTTCTGTGTGTCCTAAATTTCAGAGCTTAATTCCCCAAATTGAGCAATTTTGAGGTGTACACCTGAACATTGGGAATCCCTCCCCCGAGGACCCCAGTGAACACGCATGGAAAAAGGACACATGGTAAAGGACACTTGGAAACAGGGGACTTGCTGGCCTCAGCCAAAGGCAAATGGGATACAGGAGCAGAGCAGATCTCTACCCTTCTTGAGATCTGCTTGCAATCTAAGCCCCACAGGTAACACTGGGGGGAAGTTAGGGTTGCCGTTTTGTCGCATATTGACCCTGAGACTCCCATTTTGGCCTAGGGGAGCCTCAAGGACGAAGTGCGAGAGGTAGCGACCCTCAGAGAAGCACGCCTGCTCAACCACAGCTTCACAACCCTAGCCAGTGCTGTTCCATATTATATTCTCCCACTGATGTGTTGGAGCTTTATAATGGCCACATAGGAAGCAGAGGGTGTCTGAGCCACTAGAGGACTATCAGTTTGCCACTGTATTCGGCCTGCCTGCTGTGTGCTCTATCTGGATTTCTGCCCATCTTTTCTCCAGACCTGCCTGCCAGTTCCAGTGGCTTGGCCATTTTGCTTCACTGAGCCAGCATGGCCCATCTACTTCAGGTCCTGTGGCCACAGTAAATGAGGGACTAGTAAGATTCAAACCCTTTTGGCTCATTCATCACTGGCAGCCTTCAGTGCTAGAACAAGCATGATTTTGAACCCACATCAGGGAGTGTCTTAATTTGTCAGCCACCACAGATTTATAAGAACAAAACTGTAACTGACGAAAAGGGAAATGCCTTCTGCTGTAAGCACAATGGCTGTAATAAATTAAATACATGATCTAATACTTCAACAGAAGGCTAGATTCTGTGCTCACGTGAAATGATATAGCTCCACTAGCTGATGGCCTGGCCCATAATGGAATATGTTCCTGTTTTTCTTTTAATTCCAGGCCCCAGGGCAGAAAGTTGGGCCCTGCAAAATTCTTCCCTGTTACGGCAGGTGTTCTGGTAGGAATTAATCAGAATTCTTCAGAACCTTCCTGAAGCCTTTTGCTTGCTGCTGTCATACCACTCCGTGTTCCTCTGCCCCCACCTCTTTTAATTCACAGTAAATTAAAGAGTCCTTCCTCTTCTTTCCAAGTTAACTGTCTTCTCTTGAGTTGAGCTAGTCATAGCCTTTCAGGCGATGATACGTTCCTGCTGAGAATACGCCAGAAAGCAGCCTAGAGGCAGAGGCAGGAGGGATTTAATAACTACTGTTTAAAGGAAGAAAGTGGTCAGGTAATAAGAGAGGGGGAGATATGTTTCAATTAAAGAACTCCCATAGCTTCCTCTCGAATGCAGGCGCCAACATGGCCCGCCCGTTAATGCTATCTGACACACACCCCACTAGGGTTTATTTATCTTATTTATTTATCTTTTAAGTAACACTTATGAAAAATACACATTGCAGGGCCCTGCATTGGTGCCTGAGGCACCAATGCAGGCCCCGCAACCTGTATTTTTCAAGTATTCCTTTAAAAATTGCATAGGTGGTAACCCTATCCCTCACAGTCTTTATTTAGCCTCACGGCACACCTGTGATAGGCTCGTACGCTGGTCAGAAAATACGGGCTGCTTGTCCACGTTGCATAACCGAACGTTAGATAGGAATTAACGTTAGATTATGTAACGTGGTCAAGCAGCCTTCCTCATTCAGCAGGGAAATTGATGTTGGTTTCATCACGGATGACTCCTGAGTAGAAACTAACGTTGAATTTGAATGTGTGCATAGAAGAGGGAGGGGCCATGGGAGGGAGGCAACACCCTCACCCAGCCAGGAGTGGGGAGGGGGACAGTCATGTGCGGGTGGAACTCACCTGACCGGCAGTGGAGCGGCTCCGGCAGCACAGCCCAAACCCGGCACGACAGGCCTCTGTGGGCCCAGGCCTGTCACATCATCAGGCCACACCCCCAGAGGAAAGCCCCAATGTGTCGGGCTCAGGCTGCTTTGCCAGAGCTGCTCCATTGCTGGCCAGGTGAGTTGTTGGGCTGCAGGCTGGGGAGAATGGGGAAGGGAGGCAACACCCCCCTCCCCATCCAACCCAACCCAGTCCTGAGGGGGAGGAGAAGGAGCAGGGTGGCCAGAGGGGGAAATCAGGGGCCTGGGGGCCGAAAATGGGCACAGATCCGTTGCGGATCCGTCCCACTCTAAACACCTGTGAGAAGTCCCCTTCGCCGCCAAAATGGCGGCGACGGGGTGATTGTCGCGCCCCCCCTCCCCTGTGAGGGGAGACGCAGAACAGGGCCGGCGAACGGGGCTCGTTAGAGAGCCCGTTCGCGCGCTTTGTCTGGGTTGCCAGGGCAACCGTCCCAGAGCGAGGTGGTGCATGCGCACCTCGTGGGACCTGGAAGACACGCCCCTTTTAGGAGGGGCGTCTCTTCTGCTAGCCGCGTGGCGCGGCATTCCCGAAGCGGAGGGCAGTGAAGCAGCAGCAAGTTTGATTGCTGCTGCTCCCCCCCGAACGGGAAACAAAGAGCGGGAATTTGAGCGCGGCCATGGGGCGCTCCAACAAAAACCCCAAGGGGGGAAATAAGAAGAAGGCCCCCCAGCCACGACACGAAGGGGACCGAGATCGAGTCCCAGCCTCTCCCGAACCCACAGGTGAATCGGGGGAGATGATCCCAACCCGGGCCGCCCTGATGGAGCGGCTCCGGGAATGCGAGGCCCTATTAAGGGCCCGCCCAGGTTATCAGAGGGAACCCCCCTGGAATGAACTGGGGGATGGGCCTGGAGACACAAACCCCGGGGAGGGCACGAGTGGCCTCAATCCTCAAGGGGGGATGGGGGGGATCCCCCTCCCCCCTGAGGTGCGAGATGGAAGGGAGGATGCCCCACCTTGCCCAAGNGGGGAGATGATACACTGTGTAATGCAGGGCACTGCATGCTTGGTGATCAAGCTCCCTGGAAGTGGTGTCTTAACCGGGGCCAGCAGGGACATGCGCTGTCTTCAGACCCGGTGGACACATTACTTCTTACTCAAACCCACAGTGGGTTGTCCCCCCCCTTCGGCCTTGCCCTGTCGAAGGAGGGGAGGAAAATGCTAAAAGGATACTGTCAACGGAAGGCACATCCGGGCAGCACCTGAGTTAATAAGTTCCAATAGTTAAATGGCATATTGGACCCGAAAAATTGCAGATAGCAATTCTTTCCCCACCTGCCTAACGTGGCATCTTTTTGAATAAAGAGTGCGGCCAGTTTTACACCAACTTATGTTTCTGTGTCTCATTGGGGTGCGCCGACAAATCAACGTGAGCATGCAGCCCATGTTGATCTCACAGTAGTGCTGTTTTCTCGTGAGATTGAATCTCATGAGAAAACAGAGAACGTGGGCAAGCAGCCATGGTGTATTGGGGCTGTCTTTTTTCCTCCCAAGGCGGAATGGCAGGAAGCAGATAACATGTGAGAGTATGAATGAGAGCAAGAGGTCCTGATAAGTGCCAAACTAAATAAACCTAACGCTGAAATGAACATCCATGGCAAATATCATATCCATCGATCTGGTTCCTGCTTTGTTTCCTGAAACGAATCTCTATTTCAGCCTCTTTAATATTTCAGAGAGTTGGATATGGTTTTTTTCAGGCACTTTGTCTGGTCATTATTACACCCTCTTAGCAATGGGGTGCAATAGTGTTAATAGCATTGAAACAAATTACCCAAAGTAATGAAGTGGCCAACATAATCGAACCGAGAGCATTGAATTAAAAGACATGCAAATTTTGTCCCCATAGAAAATAATTACTTGGATACTAGATGGACTGCCTGGAAATGCATATAATACTTGTGAATCCACAAATGTTTATTGATTTCAGATCAAGTTCAAACTGCTAGTAATTTGCATTACATGATCTAAATACTTGTAAGTAACAAAAAACAAAAGAGTTATAACGGTTGAATATCTATAATTTGATAAAGAGCACAAAGCTGATAATTATACAGCCCAGGAAACTGAACTGGCTGTGTGTCTAAGCATCCCTTGCAATAGCAATGGCAGATGCCTTTGATTTGGGGTGGATAAAAGGAATATTCCTAGCTATTGAGACTGGCCAAGTAGAACCCAATCTATCTTATGTGTGGTTCTTCTGAACCTCCCACAGCCTGCCAATGTGCAGACCTGCTGTGAAGTGAATTATTATTTCCTTCATGACATATGGGAAACTGAGGCACAGAGTGACTCAGTGATTTGCCCAAGGTGACACAAAAACAAGAGGAAGTGAACCCAGTATTCCAGATAAGCATCCAAACCACTGGACCAGTCTTCCTCCTTCCAACTTCCACCCACACTTGATCCTCCTACTGCAGTCTCCTCACAGACAGGATGCATTTTGTGTGGAAGATGAATGCTTAGTCAGCAGGGTGCTTTTTGTCTGGTGAACACTGAAACTTAAGCTTCTTGTGAACCCCTAAAACTATTCTGGTGTTCAAACTAACATGCAAAGCTAACTCAAGCTCACAAGCGGTTTTCTGTTCAGGGGTTTGCATTGCCAAGCAGGTTTGGGGCTTTTGTAAAGCCAAGGGGTTTTGCACCCATACATTCAGAGATACCAAGATGCCACTGGGAGTCTACCTGGTGATTTGCTTATCAACAGGATATCATACCCCTTTGTCACAATGTACAAATAAAGCCCAAAAGGCTCTGGCTGCTCTCATCTAGATAAAGGTACCAGGAGCAGTCAGCGGGGCCCATTGTGCTAAACTGACATGCCACAATGGAAGGAGAGGCTGCAAAGGATCTCACTGGATAGTATGATCAATTATCTCTGGCTTCATGTCAACACTATTACTTTTATTAGTTGTTATGGAATTCTCCACTATGTGCCAAACACTTTCTGAACTCTTAACAGACTGTTCCTCTTGCCAGGCGCTTACAACCCAACTATTGCAAAATTTTTCCCTCTCAGAGTTCTTCAGACCCCAAGCATAATTGATAAAGAGGTGTCACAGTTCTGCAGAGCTGAGCAGAGGTTTCATAGGTCTGCCCGTTGCAGATCATCCCCTTCTGGCTTTTCGCAGAAGGTGCATTTACACAAATCCATTCTTTCTGGCAACATGTTCAGCAAAGGCTAGTAATGGCAATTTCTCAGTCCTCCGGCTGAGGTCTTTTGGGTCCTTTTTCAGAGTCCCAGAGAGGACCAATAGTTCATAGTCCTCCAAATAAGAAAGAAGTGGACGGAAAAAAGTAGTTCCAGATAAGTCACTTCAGAAGAGACCTAGGTCAGCTACAGCCCAGCTCACAATGGGAGTTAACAAACATGATGGTGGCCTGCTTAGGCCTGCTTGGACTCACTTTGGCCTGCGGGCCACCATCACATTTGTTGGGGGCAAGCCAGATGTTTGCCCCAAAGTTTTCCAAGCATGTTGACGGCTAGCCCAGGCTGTGATACCAGAGACCTCCAGGTTCATAGCCTGGGCTAGCCACTAACCCACCTGGGAAACGGTCCACCCAACCAGGCCAAAGAAGGCTATCACATGTGGTAGCCCACTGTTCCCAGCCCAGAGTTGCCACCATGATCGGCCACCATGGCTGCTCATCATGGGGTGAGGCAGGCTGCTGGGCACAGCGTGAGGAGACACTGGGCTGGGCGCTCCCTTCCCTCTCAGCCCAGCCATGTGAACATTTGTTCTGCGGTCACACCCAATCCTGACTGGGTTGCCAGAGGCTTCCCAGTCAAGAGCAGCTTGTGACAGTGGTGCTCCACTGTCACGTATGTTTTCATCCAATGTCATGAGTCTTATGCACCAACCAAGGCATCCATTCCTTTGCTTTTCATATCTGTGTAGTCTTCCTATAAGGACAGAAGCTAGAGATGAAAGGAATATCCAACATAAATATAATATCCATTGGATTTAGGATATCCTATTCAATCCAAATCCACTGAACTGGGCATATGACCTGCTCTGAATTTGATATTCTTAAGTTCAGTTTGGTTTGGTCTGGTTGAGCTAAGTTGTTTGGTTCAGGTGGATTCAGCTGAGGCTAAGTAAGTGTTTGGTATGGGGTGGATTTGGTTGACACTAAGTGTATGGTTCTGGGTGGGGTTGGTTGTTTTTTAGTAGTTCAGTATGGTGTGGTTAATAAGGTTCTGATTTGTTCTTTCATTTGTTTGCTGGTCATTTGATTTAGTTCTGTTCTTCTGGGAAATGGGAAATGAAATGAACAATAAGAAATTAACCAAACAACGAACAAGAACCAAACAAACAACAAACAAATGAATAAACTTGACCCAAACCATGTACAAACAATGTACGTATATATGCACACAACCACTCTGATGTGGACTTTATGGTCCTGTCCTCATTCCAACAAGAGAACACCACACACAAATAAGGCATTCATAAGAACGTAAGTGCCACAGAGGGTCAGACCAATGGTCCATCAACCCCTGCATCCTATCTCCAACAGTGGCCATTCTCAGTTGCTTTAGACAAGTATTCAGCAAGTCGTTACGGAGTGATACATTCCCTACTGTTCCCCCAACTCCCAACGGTCAGAGGTTACATCACCCAGCCTACTTGGCTAATAGCCATTAATAGACCTGTTCTCCAAGAATTTATCCAATCCTTTTTCAAACCCAGCTATGTTGGATATGGTGGATCCTTATGAGGATGTGGTCTCGACCACATCCTCTGGCAATATGTTCCACAAGTTAATTGTGCATTGAGTGAAAAATTCTCTTTTAATTGTTTTAAATCTGCTACCAGTTAGTTTCATGGAGTGTTCCCTAGTTCTGGTACTATTTGAGAGGGTAAATAATTCCCTATTTACTCATTCCATGACACTCATGATTTTATAAACTTCTATCATATCCCCTCTCAGTCCTCTCTTCTCCTATCCTTAGGATATCCTTTACCTATCGAGCTTCTCCTCATACAGAAACCATTCCAAACCCTTGATCATTCTTGTTGCCCTTCTTCATAACTTTTCTGGTTCTAAGGCTATATCATTATTCATTTTCAGGGCCGGACTTAGGAATTTTGTGCTCCTAGACCCTTCTCAGGCTGCTGCCCCCACCCCAAGCCCCGCCCCAAGCCCTAACCTCCCAATCTGCAAAACTGATGAGCAGGTATACAAAATATACACGGTATACACTATACAGGGTTGAACACAGACACAGCATCATAAGGCACACCCCTTCTTGCTACTCAGGCAGTGGCCTGGTGTGTTGTAGGCCTGATCTCCAGCCTCCCATTACAACAAGCCTATGCCACCAGTAGTGCAACCAGGTCTTTCCCCATTAGGGGTACTAGACCATTCCTTTAGAGGCTTTGGCCCCAATACCCGAGCGTACTCTCACTTTGATGCTCCAGCGATGGGGCTCCAATCCTCAGCATCCTCCTTGCAGCCTGCTAGCTTGTAGGCCTGGCTGCTCCTGCCAGTTCATCAGTAGGGGTACTAGAACATTCCTTCTCTTCTGGGCCTTTGGCTCTATACTGTAACACTCTCACCTGGATGCTCCAGCGATGATGGGGCTCCAGTCCTTGGCTTTCCTGCAACCTCCTTAGTCAAACCTCATGTAGGCAAAGTTGTGCTTTTTGTTTGTCACTCAGATTCTCTATTTAATGGTGGTCAGGAAACCTTCAACCCATGGCTCCCTGGATGCCGACCATAGTGGTGCCGTGGTCAACCTCCCAGCCTATGCTGTGCTGTGCTTTGCTTCTGGATGCTTATATGCTGCCTTTGTTACAATGATGAAACTCTATGGTTGTTTGCTTCTGGCTTTTGCAGCTGCAAAGTCATCAATAATGTCATCATAAGGGACTGACCTGAGCAAATCTGATTCGATGGAAAGCAAACATTCGTTCTTGTGTTAATGTTGACTGCAGGCAGTTCTTCATGCATTTCAGGCATGAGAAGGAACACTCTGAGCTACAGTTTGTTGCTAGAGTGCAGAGGAACATTTGCACTGCAATGTCCATATTTGGGTAGACAGTCTGTAGCTGCTTATCTCCTATAAACTTGCAGAGTCAAAGTATTGTCTTCCCATTGTCTTTGATACTCTGGAGATATGCTTGAAGGTGCGGGCATTCGTCAATGAGGACATCTTCAAGGTCATGTGGGTAACAGCCGCACAAGCTGATTGCCCCTTCCTTTATCTCTTCTGGGTTCCGATCTATCAAGTTCTCAAGGAAAGCAAACTTGTTATGTAACATACGATATGCCTCAATTCTTCGATGCAGCTCAAGGTGGCGCTTGTCCAAAATAAGGATGAATGTATTCACTCTAAAGGAGTCCCATGGGGTCAGCTCCGTGTGCCCTTCTTGTTTCCTTTTCTTTTTGTGACTTGTTTTATATTCATCCAAGCCAGAGAGTTTCTTGGCTCTCTCCTCGTAGAGCTCGAAGTTATTCCGGGTTTCTTCTACTAGTTGAACAAGTCCACCGTACAGCTCAACAACTGCTCCAATATCAATATCCACACTTTGTAGATGTTTGCTGGTGACTTTGAATCGTTCCAAGAGAGAACCCCATAACGTTGCCACGATTGCTGTTTCTAGTCGTTCCAAATTTCTCAGAAGGCCAGTAGTT
This sequence comes from Sphenodon punctatus, assembly GCA_003113815.1. NCBI lineage: Eukaryota > Metazoa > Chordata > Lepidosauria > Sphenodontia > Sphenodontidae > Sphenodon > Sphenodon punctatus. The sequence goes on along the minus strand of QEPC01002001.1, from coordinate 3,515,261 downwards.
TCCCTTCGAGTGGCTGGTTTTTCTGAGGTATCGTACCAAATTGTATTCAGTGCCTGAATTATTTGGTCCCAAGACTTATTTAAACTTCAACATGCTTCATCCTGGGCCGACCATCTTGTGATGGACAAACTTTTTATGACAGTAGATTTTGACTCCAGGTGAGATTTCAAAACCTCCCGCCGATGTGTTGATGCAGCAAAGAAGTTGTATAGGCGTTGGATTGTTCCAAAAAAGGAAACAGCTTCATGACACATTCAGCAGCACAGACTCCCACAAGATTGAGAGAGTGGGCTGAGCAGGGGACATATATAGCTAACGGATTCAGTTGCTCGGTTCTGGCCTGGAGACCACTGTAGGCACCGGACATGTTGCTGGCATTATCATATGATTGTTCTCAACAGTTCAAAATGTCAAGCTTGAAGAAGTCAAGAGCTTTTGTTACTGCTTCTGCAAGTTGTTCCGATTTGTGTCCTGGGTTTGGAATGAAAGTTAAAAACTGTTCAACCAGTGCACCATATTCCTTCACACAACGAATAATAAGACTCAGTTGATCCACATGGGACACATCAGGTGCTGAGTCAGCACTTATAGAAAAATACTTTGCCTCCTTCATCTCGTTGGTGATTATTCGCAATAGTTTTGCAGCCATTAGTCCTATGAACTCACTGGAAATCCATTTTGAGAGGTAGGATGTTGTCCCAGACCCTGTATTGCTGTATCGAGAATTGTGTTCTCCAAGGAAAGGGTCAAATTCTGCAATGATTTCCAGGATCGTCATGTAGTTGCCATTTGTAGGAAACCCAAAACGTTCATCTGTGCTCTAAAAGCCAGTCCACAAGAGGTCAGAGCTTTGACTACTGCAACAACACGTTTGAGGATGTTTGTCCAATATGCAATTTCTTGGTTAAGCAGTTCTGTGAGCTTCTGGTCAACTCTTCCTAGGATGTTTGACCTGTTCTTCAGTGAGAGAACACATGTCTTATGTGCAGCAGAGTTCTCATGCTCCTTTACTCGTGCACTGGCATTCTTCCAATCATTGAAGCTGTCTTTTGCAAACTCCACCAAACAAAAAATTCATGGTGCACAGAACACAGCAAATCTGCTTTCGGAGTATACAAGCCAGGTTCGATGCATTCATGCACCATTTCAGAATTCGCACTTGAAAATTTCCTTTGACAAGTACGTGGTATTGTCTGGGTACTGGTGTGCAGGTTTAGTAAAATCTGCATTTATGTTCTGGTCAAAACCATGGGTTGCCACGTGATCTCGCATCAAGTCATCAGTTGCCCAGTCAGCAGGGTCTTTGGATAATCCAACTGGTATATGCTTCTCAGGCAGATTATCTCCAGAGGATGAAGCAAGTTCTTCAGGCACATTATCTCCAGACGACGAAGGACCAGGTTCTTCAGGCACGTTATCTCCAGATGAAGGACCAGGAAGTTCTTCAGCATGAAGAACCACAGTCATCTCTGGTGCATCTTCTTGGGATGACACTGCTCTTTGTCCAATTGGTGTAAAAAAAACCTACAGTTTAGGAGCTTTTTGCAGCAACTCTTGATCACGGTTCTCCTTTTTCTTTCTTTGAGCTCTGTAACCTGCCCCGCTTAACCTTTTCCTATCATCCAACATTTTTGTTGAGTCACCTGAGTGATTGTTGTTGACTCAAATGATTGTTGGCAACCCCTAAAATCAAGAGACAAGCAAGCTCCCTCAACGCACACCTACTGGAGTAGTCTGGTAGGTCAGTCTGCCTAGACTCTCTGAGATCCTCACTGAAGTTCTGTCAGGCTCCGGGGTACGGAGCCGTGGGGGAATTCAAGGAGGGAGAAGGAAGGCCAGGAATATCAGGTTCCAGGGGACGGACTTGGTTAGAGGGAAACAAGAGGGAGGAATCCAGGCCCAGGCACAGGGGGGGAAACAGGTGGCCCCAA
>QEPC01002001.1:3484245-3508235 GCA_003113815.1 Sphenodon punctatus | reverse complement strand
TTGCTCCACCAGCTTCCTGTGGCCACACCAAGGCTTAAATACTTCCTGTGGCCAATCAGGAAGCTGGGAGGCAGGGCTAAGGTAATGGGCTACAGCTGGGAAGGGGCATGACACACAGGGAGCAAGCACACAAGGGAGACAGGAGGGGGAAAACCCAGCACCCTCACAAGCCCACCAGGTGGCGCAGAGCACCGGACAGTCTCTCCAGCACCCCAGAGGCCACGGGTTCGAGGCTGGGCTGTGACAAGTAGGTAGAAATTTTGTTTGGATTTTGTGTATGTGTATGCAACACCTGTTCCTATGCGTATGTGATGTGTGTATGCGCAGCTCTCTCCTACCTGTTCCTGTGCATATGTGACGTGTGTATGCGCAGGTCTCCCCTACCTGTTCCTGTCGCTTTGCCCACCTGCTACTTCTGGTGTCCCAAGCTCTGTTGCTGGACTGGATCCAAGAAAGTTGGGGCCCTGTGTGGAAATGATAGATAAATTATTGTATTACAATAAGTGTTAGGACATGGACCCACTCCACAAGTGAATATTGGGGGCTGGTACCCCAATATCCCAATGACCTCTTACATTTAGGGGTAATTAGCCAAATTTATTCAAAGGGTCCATGCGTGTCCACTGGGATCAGTCTGAGGACGTGATGCACTGCCAGCTGATTGGAATTTCCCTCCCACACCCCAACACAGAAAGGGGATACTCCAATACAAATAAGGGAGATTTACTGACAAAGGACTAACTAGGGGTGGGACACCGGGGAGAATACCGGGTACCGGATGTACCGGTATTGGATCTCCCAGGTACCGGATATACCGGTATCGGCATACCGGATTTTTAACACTGGCCAGGGGAGGGGGGCCTCTGGTCTCTGGGGGGGGAAATGGTGTTGTTCCTAACGTAAGTCATCCAAAGTCTGTCTAAAATATAATAAATACAGACTGTCCCCAGGCCACACACCTCTGCCAAAGGCTGCCCCACAGCTCCCGAGCTACCTGAGGCTGCCCATCCTATTGTACTATAGTATACTATTATACTATATTATACAAAACTTGCAAACTTTTATCAACAGAAGTTGGTCCTATAAAAGAGATCATCTGACCTACTTTGTCTCCATCTCTTACATTTTGGACCAACACAGAAATCACACACTTTCTCTCCAGTCTAGACACAGACCCATTGGCATAGAGTTATTGGGGGGGGAGGGGGGGAGGACGGCTCCTGTCGGGGATGGGTCGTTGGGAGCACATAACACCTGTGCTCCGGACTCTGCACTGGTTGCCAATAGCGTGCCGAGCCAGGTTCAAGGTATTGGTGTTAATCTATAAGGCCCTTCACGGTCTGGGCCCCTCGTACCTCAGGGACCAGGGATAGCAACGACACAGCAGGATCTGGGTCAGCTGAAAAACAGAGGTATAGCTGAGTATCATCAGCATATTGGTGACACCGCACCCCGAACCTTCTCACGACCTCCCGCAAGGGCTGCATATATCCATTAAATAACAATGGAGACAGAATGGAACTCTGTGGAACGCCGCAGGATAAAGCACGGGGGCAAGACGTTTCAGTTCCCAACACTCCCTTCACTTAATTTACATGCCAACAATATTATCATAGATTGTGTTTTAAAGCCACAGAAACACACTCTTCTTCCTCCTTTATATCAAGGAAACGTCGCCTCTATTAACCAGTTCATTTTGGCCCACTGATCAGTTCATTTCCCCCCATTAATCAGTTCAGTTAATTTTGGCCCATGCTCCCTTTCCCCCCATTAATCAATTCAAAATCCACACCCAAGCTCCACATCCCCAGCCCAAGTCTCATAGGTCCCCCTCCCCTCCTCAAACACATGCACCCCATGTCACCCTCCCCAGCCAAGCTCCCCTCCCCCAGCTCAAGCCTCCCCTCNGAGGGGGGCAGTTGCCCCCGGTCCTGGGTGCCTCTCCTGGCTACTGTGTGGAAAGCTGTGAGCCCCTCTCCTCACAGCAAAGTCAGGGTTGCCCAATTTCTTTGCTGGAATGGTTGCTGTGAATGGAGGATCCAATCTGTATACTACTGACTGATTGGCCCCAACCTACATGTAGGAAAATTTACCCCTGTATGGGGTTTGTTAAGGTGCGTATTGTAAATTTCTGAGATCCCTGCTACCCATAGTGCTCTAAGCTCTTGTCAAGCAAGAGTGTAAAACTTTTGTATAACCTTTGTGTGGCAGAGACAGGCAAGAGATTTGTTGGGATGAAGTAATTAAGGTGAGGACAAATTTGAGAATATCTGGGATTTAAGACATTCTGAGATTCCTAGTGGCAAAGATTTGGGTGCAAGGAGGACTCTGTTTCCCAGAGAACAGAGAAGACTGGACTTAATGAAAATGTAATGACGAGAACATTCTGGTACAAACTTAGGGATTATTATGGTAATCATTCTTGTACATTCTTGAAAGTTGTACATTCTGGTACAACTTTCTGGTACATTCTGCACATTCTTTGTACAAACTTAGGGATTATTCCGTGTAATCATTCTTGTACATTCTTGAAAGTTGTACATTCTGGTACAATTTTCTGGTACATTCTGCACATTCTTTGTACAAACTTAGGGATTATTCCGTGTAATCATTCTTGTACATTCTTGAAAGTTGTACATTCTGGTACAATTTAGGGATTATTTGGGACACATATAATGTACAACTTTGTACATTCTGGTACATTCTGGTACAAATTTAGGGATTATTCTGGTAATCATTCTTGTACATTCTTGTACATTCTGATACAATTTAGGGATTATTTGGGGCACATATACCTGGATCTGGACTTTCCAGTAATAATTGTTGCAGGAAGCTAAATAGAAAAGACAGTATAAGCCATTGTGCAACCCTGTTTGCATCACAATATCAAAGTGAGCTTTGCCACCTGGAGCCACTAATGGACCATGGGATCTTCGGTCTAACCTACTTGTGAGTAAGAACTGAAGAGCTGACACATTGGGGCAGACCAATGGTCCATCCAGCCCATCATCCTGTCTCCTACAGTGGCAACTTTGGTTCCTTCAGAGAAGTTCACAAACCTGTCATAAAGGAGAGAGATCCATTCCCTGCCGTTTACGCCAGCTCCTAGCAGTCAAAGGTCTCACCCCTGACCACCTTGACCATGGCCCTTTTTCACACAGAGACTGGCCCTTTTTGTTTTTATTTTTTTATTAAGAGCTTCCCTTGAGGCTGGCAATGACAGTAGAGATGGATCTATCTATACACAAGACTTTTCTTCTTTGCCAAGACAGCTGCCCCACACCATAACAAGATTAGCTTGAGGGGCTAAGGAAATAGGGGGCTGTCTGTGCACTGGGATGCTAGGAACAGAAACATGCTTGCTCCTGGCTGCAATTTTGCTAACTCCTTGCCCCACTGGCTGGTTGCAGCTGTCCCAGATGTTGTATCCCAAGAAATCAGAGCAGAAGAAGGCACTGAAATTCAACCATGCCCACCATGGGACTGACTCTCTGATCCCTGATTAGCAGTTCACACTGCCATCCTGGGATGGGGATTCTGCTTATCCCTGGAAATTAATGTCCATGTGCATCCTAATCCCTGGATGACAATCCTGGGATATCATCCCCGGTTTTTGCTAATCCCAGGTAAAATGTTTTTGTGTCAAAACAGCCACAATGGCTCTGCTCTTGTAGTTAGCTACTCCAACATATATGCCTCTTCTCTCATGTCCAAACAACTGGCCTTCTGAATCAGTAAAAGAATAATCTGTTTAAGTCCCATGGTGTGGCTGATCCTTAACTCCTAAATTCCAACACTGTTTTCAGACGAATGCTGTAATGCCGGCATTATTTGTAAAACCGGCATTGTAGTCACGTGGTCAGGATTCAGTGTTCAGATGCTCACAGTCATGACAATATTAATTGTTAATCCGGCATGGCAGTCTGAATGCTTATTTATTTATTTATTTATTTTAACAATTTGTATCCCACCCCTCCTGAAACCAGCTCGGGGCGACTAACAATCTCAAAATATAAAATACTATCATAAAAAATAATACTCATAAAACCAGAACAATTAAAACATGGCTAGGGAACAGTAAAACAAATAATACAATAAATAAGGGTGGAGGGAGATAAAAAAACAAACTAACCCACCCTCCCCTCCCCAAAGGCCTAGGCGAACAGCCAGGTCTTGCACATTCATCTAAATGTTAAAAGGCTTGGGGCCTCCTCCGGGAGGGAGTTCCAAAGGTGCGGCCCAGCCACCGAGAATGCCCTCTCCATTGTGGCCCCCCCGCTTGACACAGGGGACCTCCAAGAAGGAACCCCCAGCAGACTGAAGGAGCCGCTCTGGGGCGCGGAGGGCGAGGCGGTCCCTGATGTACGAGGGGCCCAGACCGTGAAGGGCCTTATAGATTAACACCAATACCTTGAACCTGGCTCGGCTCGCTATTGGCAACCAGTGCAGAGTCCAGAGCACAGGTGTCATGTGCTCCCAACGACCCATCCCTCACAGGAGCCGGGCCGCCACATTCTGCACTAGCTGCAGCCTCTGAACCAGGAACAAGGGCAGCCCCATGTAGAGCGCATTGCAGTAGTCCAGCCTCGAGGTGATGAAGGCATGGATGTGGGAGGCCAGATCCAGGCCGGAGACGAACGGATGCAGCCTCCGCACCAGATATAACTGGCGGAAAGTGGCCTTCGCCACTACCTCCACCTGCCGCTCCAGGCGGAGATCTGCGTCCAATATCACCCTCAGACTCTGAACCTGCTGAACTATAGGAGGGCGAACCCCCCACAATAAGGGGGGCCGACACCTCCCTCGCTCTCCCCACCACCATCACCTCCGTCTTATTGGGGTTGAGCTTCAGTCTGCTCTGCCACATCCACTCCACCATGGCCTCCAGACACTGGGATAGCAACGACACAGCAGGATCGGGGTCAGCTGAAAAACAGAGGTATAGCTGAGTATCATCAGCATATTGATTACACCGCACCCCAAACCTTCTCACGACCTCCCCCAAGGGCTGCATATATACATTAAATAAGAATGGAGACAGAATGGAACCCTGTGGAATGCCGCAGGATAAAGCGCGGGGGCAAGATGTTTCAGCTCCCAACACCACCCGCTGGCTTCTTCCCGAGAGGAATGAGCGGAACCATTCAAGAATGGTTCCGTCCAGCCCCCCCAGGTCATGCAGCCGTCTCAACAGCAGCCCATGGTCCACGGTATCAAAAGCGGCCGAGAGATCTAGCAGGATAAGAAATGTCGAACATCCTGCGTCCATCTCCCGGCAAAGATCGTCGACCAAGGTCACCCAACCCTGTCTCGGTGCCATAGCCGGGGTGGAACTCAGATTGAAAAGGGTCCAGGAAACCAATGCTATCTAGATGTGCCTGGAGCTGGATCACCACCGCCCGCTCAATAACCTTCCCTAAAAAGGGAAGGTTAGACAGAGGTCGGTAGCTGGCAAGTGCATCCACATCCAACTATGGTTTCTTCAGCAGGGGGCGCACCACAGCCTCCTTGAGGCTAAGCAACAGCCTCCCCTGCTGCAGGGATGTGTCAACCACCCTCGCCAGCACCGTTCCCAACATCTCCCTGGAAGCTTTCACCAGCCAGGACGGGCACAGATCAAGTTCACAACTGGTGGCTCTCACAGACCCCAAGACATCTACCGCATCGGCTGGCATCACTTCCTAAAACTCCCCCCACAAAGTTGGACCAGATGGGGCCTCCATCACCTCGCGCTCTCCACCTACTGCCCCTAATCCAGCGTCAAAGTCGCTCTGAATCCGAGCGATCTTGTCTGCGAAGTTGGTGACAAACTCCTCACAGCGGGTCTGGGACAAGTCCCCGTCCAAGCAGAGGGAGGCTGGACTGACTAGCCCCCGCACCACCCGAAATAGCTCACAAAGAAAACTGCATCAATCCCATGGTGCAGTGCAGCTGAATTTCAGCGCCTTGGGGAACTCTGACTGAGAGGAGAATGCCTCTGCTGGTGCATCGGTCTCATCATTAATTGTTCGGGACATACATTTCCAGAGAGGATTCTGTATTTGTGTAGAGAGCTGAGACAGTAGGGCTGTTGCAAAGGGAACTGGATCTGCTGCATAGACAGTGCAATTAAATTCCAGAGCCTTTTTATGCTCTGATTTTGGGGAATACAATGGATTGGTCAGGGTGCCAGTGCCCGTGGAGATGCCATCTGCCCCTCCATTTCCAGCTGCCCCCTTACCCCAACCCCAGGCAATCCAAGGGTTTGGTGAGGGATCCTAAAGAGAGGGGCAGTTGCCCCTGGTCCTGGGTGTCTCTCCTGGCTGCTGTGTGGGAAGCTGTGAGCCCCTCTCCTCACAGAATCCTTGCTGTACCTATGTCACTTGCTGCCATGGGTCCATGGAGTGGATAGGTGTGATGAATTCCCTCCGCTGCAGGGTCAGAGTGGATTAGGAGGCAGCATGGACAGCATTGTGTCACAGCCCTCTCTGCTGTAAATCCCTACTTGTGACATTTTGCCACCCGAGACTGCAGAACACCAGAGAGAGATTGGGCACTAGGGGCAGAGCCAGGGCAACGGTAGGCGGAGCCAGGGCAACGGCAGGCCAGTGGCGTGGCATAACCCAGCAGCAAGGAGTTCCCAGGGTTAACATTAGATGGACATTACATTACTTAATGCTGGGAATGCTGGTGTGTGAAGCACTGCCACTGGGGAACAGAGAACCCTCTTGCTGGGGTGCCATACACTCTCTTTCCCACCAGGTCCAAATTAACCATAGTAGGTTAAAAAAACAGATCACGTTGCCATCGCCTACCTTTATCCTGAACCCTCGAATTCTCAATTTTCATGGCATGCTTGGCCACCTGTAGTCTTCTGAAGGTGCAGGCTTTGGGACAAGTCTTCCTTCTGGCTTGGAGAACCGGGAGGACTGAGTTAGGTCCCTGTTCTGTGACAAGCCGAATCAGAAGAAGAATGAAAGGGAAGAGAAGGACAGGACAGAGGAGAAGTAGGAAGGAAAGGGTTTGGTTTTGGAGCACGAGAAGAGGAAGGGGGAAGAGATGGGTTCAGTGGGGAACAGGGGAAAAGGGTTTCCTTGTCTGCAGCCTTCTCTTCTGCCATGCTCCTACCCACTTTCTCCTATGTTCACAAGGAGAGCAGTTGCAGGTCTGTATTGCAAGCAAACCAGGCCCCTCCAGATCAGCATCCCTAGTAGCTACATGACCAAAACGCCTGTCCAAGCACACAGGCCCCTTTTTAAAAAACATTTGGCCCATTTCGGGGCTGCATTGCCACCAAACCAGGCCTCTCCAGACCAGCATCCCTAGTAGCTACACCACCAAAACACCTGTCCAAGCACACAAGCCCTTTTAAAAAAGGTTTGGTCCGTTTTGGGCCTGCATTGCCACCAAACCAGACCCACCCAGACCAGCATCCCTAGTAGCTACACCTCCAAAATGCCCCGGGGCCCCCCAAAAAAGCCAAGGCCAAGCCCCAATGTACTCACCCAGACAGGGCAGGCTGAGCTCAGCAGCGTCCCCTCCCCACTCGAGGACAGGAAGCTGGGCTTGATGATGGACCCTTGGTCTGACTTGGCACTTGGCACCTATTAGGGGTGGGAAACCGGTAGAATCCGGTATCCGATAATGCCGGTACCGGGCGTACCGGTATTATCGGATTCGACCCGGTAATCCGGTCTGGGGTACCGGATTCCGGGTACCGGATTTTTTACATTGCAGCCATTTAAAAATGGCTGCAATGTAAAACTTAAAGCCCCAAGTTAAGGGGAAAAAAAAACCTCCCCGAGTCCAGGCTGCGCGGGTGGAAGGGGGGACACCCCCCACCCACCCTGCCCAGCCTGGATTTTTGTTTTTAAAAAAAGAGTAAAGAAAAGACCCAGAGGCGAGGCGAGGCGAGCCCACCCCCCAGCACCAGCGGCCGCGGCGTCCCCGCAGCCGCCGGTAAGTATGACCCGATCCCTGGGGGGGGTGTTTAACACCCCCCCCCCCCCAGGGATCACCCCTACTAACGTTCAGTGCGCTTACCTTTGGGAGCTCCGGCGGCGGCGGGCGGTCCGGCGGCCTCAGCGCCGGCTGTGGCTGCCGGCGTCAGGACGCTCTAGGCCTTCCGGGGAAACCCGGAAGTTCCCCGGAAGGCCTAGAGCGTCCTGACGCCGGCAGCCACAGCCGGCGCTGAGGCCGCCGGACCGCCCGCCGCCGCCGGAGCTCCCAAAGGTAAGCGCACTGAACTTTAGTAGGGGTGATCCCTGGGTGTGTGTGTGTGGGTGTTACACACCCCCCCCAGGGATCGGGTCATACTTACCGGCGGCTGCGGGGACGCCGCGGCCGCTGGTGCTGGGGGGTGGGCTCGCCTCTGAGTCTTTTTTTAAACAAAAATCCAGGCTGGGCAGGGTGGGTGGGGGGTGTCCCCCCTTCCACCCGCGCAGCCTGGGAGGGGGAGGGGGAACTTGGAAGGATTCAGACATTTATTTCATTGAGTTCAATGGGGACACAGCGCCCCATTGAACTCAATGAAATAAAACCGGTACCGGTATACCGGATTTAATCCGGGAATCCGGTTTTTGTAGAACCGGTAACCGGTAAATCCGGTAACCGGTAATGGGCCCGGGGTCCCACCACTACTACCTATATCTAACTTGCTTCCCTGAGATAATTATTATTAAATAATAAAATATCTATGCATAAATATAATCTAAGTAACAGTAAATTGATCCAAAGATTCAGTCTGACCACCAGCTGGATGGCCAACTGCAAACTCACTCTCTCTCTCAAGAACTGAGTCAAAGAGAGAGAAAATGGTGCCTGGTGGAATCACCTTTATATATGCTCTCTGCAGCAGTCAGCCCTCACCCTCACACCACGTGAGAGTTGAGAGAAAAAGCCCGCGCTCAGAGACACTTAAAAGTTGTCAGTCACAAGCACTCTCCACTCCCCCCCCCATGTTGTTCCACCCACCAATAGCACACACACACACACATCAAGTCATGCACACATACATCCATGTATTGCTCCCCCCTCCCCACAGGTCGTCAAGGGCTATAGCCCATATTACATTACTGCGCTGCTGGTTTCCTTGCCGTAGACTTGCATGAAAGACTGCCACCAGCGATCCTGGCAACGTGTTGCTCATTCTCTGAACACGCACTGAACGACACTCCCAAACCGCCCAACATGCGTTCTCTAAAGTTTTGCCCCTTGCTGGGCTCCATCTTGGCTCTTCTCTTCCTCCTCCTAGTTGAACTTGGTTGCAGTGCCTCCTCCCCTGCAGCTCTGCCTCCCCCTCACGACCTCCTGGCCTGATGGTATCGGCGTTTTAATGTTTGTGCATGTGCAGAGCACAGCAACACGCTCGTGCATGCGCAGTCATCAACCCATAAGTTCGGAGCACCAGAATGGCTTGACACAGCCGCGCAGGGGCTCTGAACTGCACCGCACTGCCAGAACCCGGGATTGGAACTGGTAAAGATTAAAGAAGAACTAGGTAAATGTTTTTTTAAAACTTGGGGGTGCGGAGGCTAGTAGGGGCAGTGCCCCTGGTGCTGGCACCGCGACTGCTCAGTCCGCTCCTGAGACTCCATGGGTGGGGGAGGGAGATCACATCTTGCGGGACTCCTGCCTTGCTGAGGCTCAGAGAGTGGGGAGGAGGCAGAGCCTGTGCAGTAGATAGATGCCCAGATGTAGACCATGCAGTTTAAAAAACAGATAAAGGAATGAGAAAAAAAAGCTTTAATAAATTTAAAATAAAAGGAAATGAAATCAGGGAACAGAGTCCCTGCTTCTTGCCTAGGTGCCTTTCCTGGCTGCTGTGTGGGCAGCTGTGAATCCCTCTCCTCACAACGTCCTGTCTGTCACTTGCTGTCATGGGTCCCTGGAGCAGATGGGTAGAGGGGACGTAAACTCTACCTACAAATCTCTATGGTCTAGGGGCTTAATATAGGTTTAGGCATTCACATGACCATTATGCTGGCATTATTTGAAACAGATATAGTTAAGACCTTTAAATCCAGGTTGAACTATACCAGTATTTAACTAGGATTCAACCCAGAAGTAGAACTATTTATACCGGTAGGGCTGTTCAGACAATCACTTTCAATCTGGATTTATAGGGAATAATACTGGTATTATGCTTGTCTGAAAACAGCCTCTATCTGCAAATGTTGATGATATTAAACCAGGAAGCAAACGAGAAGTAGGCCTGGCTGTTCAGATGATCACCTACAGTCTGGATTTAGAGGGTATAATACAGGTGGGATTTTTCCACTGGGATTCACACAGCTGATGATCCCCCTGCATTTCACTGTTCTGTCCCTCTATCTACTTCCTTGTAGTGTTTCCCACCATGCAAAGGGCATGAAGGAATGCCCTTGTGTCATGCCATCCCTGCTGCCTGCAATGTTCCAGAAGTAGCATAAAATGGAGAAGGGAGCTTTGAACCTTACTTCTGTGCTCATTCCAGAGGTAGGAAACAGGGAATTATATGGGGAGGAGGGAGGAATTGAGGTGCCGTGTGTTAATCAAATCACACTAAACTCCTGCTACTTGATAGAGTTGGATCCTTGCAGGCAAAGCCTTTGGATAAGGTAGCAGAGAACATGGGATCATCAAAGAGTAGAGGGAGTATTAAGGATTGCACACAACACTCAGAATGTGAGTTTGTTCCACTATTGACTCTAAAAGAGTGGTGTGCGTATGAGCCCCCAGAGAGTGGATAAAGTATATGGTGGGTGTGGGGTGGGTGAAAGCTCATTCATAAGAGGAAGAAGGCACAGTGTAAAAGTTTAAGAACTACTGATCTAGCCTAGCCTCCTGCATAACACAGGCCTGGAAACATCACCTGGAGATTCCTGCATCAAGTCAAAAATCCTGTCTGAGCGAGTTGTGATTGGAGTAATATTCATATTCACACACTGCCATAGGCCCTTTTGCATAAACTGGCAGAGTGCCATCACTGGATGCATCCAGCAAGTTCATTGTCATTGCCTGTTGTATTTTGAAGCTGTACAAATTGTCGCTCGAGCAGATCCTTACCCCTGTCAGGGTAATGAAAGAGCAGTCATTAGCTGGCTCCTTGCATCTACATGAGTGAGGAATCATGCTGCATCGCATCCCCTCCCCTCCCTCCACCACATGCCTCTCCTCACAAATAATGCGGCACTCCTTTATATGAAAGGGATGCTGATGGGTCATAATCCAGTTAGAGAACGACCTGAAAAGAAGACAAGCTGCTCAGAGGCCCCGGTGCACACAGGGCTCAACTGACATAGCAAGGAATTACATGCCACTGCTCTCTGGAAAACAAAATCAGCCCGATGAGCGCACACATAGGCCAGGGGATTAAATAGAAAGCCGTGGATTCCCTTGGCCCCTGAACATGCTCTAATCAAACACACTTCTTGGGTGGTGCTTAAACTTTCTGAGCCGGATTAGCAGCTGGTGTCAATGCGAATCGCTCTGCAGCCAAGGCCTCTGCTCTTGAGTAAAGGAGCTAGTCTGCTACTCTACTCGTTCCTCTGCCCACAGATGCTGACACAGGGTAAAAACAAACATGCAGACAGCAGGGTAGCTCCCCGGCCTAGGGCAGAAAACCATAGCAGCCGCTCTCCAGGTTGGCGAGCAGCGTGGAACAAATGTGCCTGCCGCCGGGAGAACCGTCCCACTGCCTGTATGACCCAGGTAGGGGCGGGACTGCAACAGACATGAAGGCGGCTGCCCTTGCCCCGCACCCTACCATGATGGGAAGCCATGGGGCCTCCACCCCGCAGCAGGGGATGACAGGGTCGAACAGATGCATTGCCCTATGAGGGCAGCCCTTGGCAGCACAGGACCACCACAAGCCCACGTCACGTCTGTTTTTACCCACGGCCAGGTTGCCATAAGCAGGTACTTTTATTTACAGTGGTGATTCCAGCTCACACACACTACCAGCCTCAGGAAGTCCACTCCTAGACTCTTCCTGCTTCTAAACCATTTCCTTGCCCTGGCTGTGCTTAAACTCCATGCGCTGGATGCCCCCCTAACATATTTGTAACGTACAAGTCTGCAGGGCCTGCAGTGCAGGGAGTCCCAGCCTCCGAAAGGGGATGTCATGCTTAACTGAACATCAAAAAATAATTACAGTAACAGTTTCTTTTTTCTGATGGGGAGTCCAGTGGGTGTGTTGACTCCCGTAATATTTTGCACCATTCCAGCTGGCTAACGTAGCGGTAAGTGTTGTTTGTGCATACAAACCTGGGAGCTAGCCACAGAGGGAACACAGCGGGGTTTCTGAGACTGGATCCGTGGAACAAATCCAGGGAACTTGTCAGCAGACCCGTGAGGCAGTGGAAAACATGCCATGGCATGAACCTTTGACCGGGTTTGTCAGTTTCAGCAGCAGGCCAGTTTGAGGGAGGGGCTTTGTGTTTGTCAGTTTCACCAGTGGGAAGGACTGTCTTCACCAGAGGAGACTTTTGCTTTGGAGCCAGGAGCTTCCATCCAGTTTTACCAACAGGACTTTGGGCTTTTACATTATTTAGGATGCCATTCAATGGGCTCCTCCTGTTGTGGGAGCCCATCAGCTGGCAGCATAAACATGGAGCAACAAGGACAATAGTTCATGCTGCTCCACCTCGGGATGATGTTGCACAGTTAACACGAAGGCTAATTTTCCCTGTGGTTAACTGTGGCATGTAGGATGTTTTACAGTTTTTAGATGGATGGGCTGCTCTGGTGCCAGCTGCGCCAGCCTGCTTCACCCCTAAGTGGCCCATTCGTCTAAAGGCGGCCCACCAGATGTGCAGGCTGCTGGCAGCACTCCAGAACACCGCCGACAGAGCAGGCCAGTCAAACCCAGGGCACCAACTCGAAGCAGAGCAGCTGTCTGTCTAATGCAGAGAGCCACACTGTTGTTCCACTTTCAGCTGGCTGTTGCCCCAGGCAACACCACAGTGCTGTGGATGCTCTAGCCTGCAGCTCTATGGTATGTGGGGGAGGAGGTGCCACGTGGGCCGACCACAGACCAGGGAACCTGTTGGCTCCATCCGATCCAGACCCCGGTGGGGGTGCACCCCCAAAGCAGCTGCAGGGGAAGGTAACCCCACATCCATCTGAAAACAAACAGAGTCATCAAGTGTGTGCCCATCAAATCTTCCTATACTAGGAAGGGGAGGCATACCACCATTTCACAGAGGGCTCCAACTTCCCTCGATCTGCCACTGAGGGTGCCCTTTTCTGAGAACTTTCTTTTTATAGGCCTTGATAGAAGCTAAATTATTCATTAGCCCTGGAACTCAGGCTGCTTTCAGACAGACAGACAGACAGACAGACACAGTGCATATTCTGGCTGCGGGAGGGAATACGCAGCCAGGATATGCGCAGGGTGCTGCTGGTCTGAAAGCACACACACCCCCGCCCCCCCTGTTTTTGCTGGCAAACACCCGCAGAGATACAGAGCAGGAAATCCTGCTCTGTATCTCTGAGGGTGTTTGCCAGCAAAGCTGTACGCAGGGTGGGGAGGGGGCTTTCAGACCTGTGTCACCCTGCGCATATCCTGGTTGCACATTCCCTCCTGCAGCCAGAATATGCACCGGGGGGGGTGGGGTGTAGAGGTCTGAAAGCGGCCTCAGTCGCAGTTGTTAGTGGGTAGGGTGCTAGGAAGCTCTGGGCATGCTCTCGCAGTAGCTTACATGTAGTGCCCTGTCACAAGCTTACAGCATAAAAACACACAATAACATTCATTAAAACAATGTTTTAAAAATACAATCCTCCCCTTCAAAGGCCTGGGTGAACAGCCGGGTCTTGCAGGCTCGCCGAAACGCAAACAGACCTGGGGCCAGACAGGCTTCCTCCGGGGGGGGGAATTCCAGAGCCTCGGCCCGGCCACCGAGAACGCCCTCTTCATTGCGACCCCCCGCTTTACACAGGGGACCTCCAAAAAGGCGCCCCCGGTGGACCACAGGGATCGCTCTGAGGCGCGGAGGGCGAGGCAGTCCCCAAGGTATGAGGGGCCCAGACTGTGTAGGGCTTTATAGATCAACACTAGCACCTTGAATTGTGCTCGATACGCTATAGGCAGCCGGTGCAGAGTACGGAGCACAGGTGTTATGTGCTCCCGCCTTCCTGTCCCCATAAGGAGACGGGCCACCGCATTCTGCACCAGATGCAGCCTCCGAACCAGAAACAAGGGAAGCCCCATGTACAGCGCATTGCAGTAGTCTAGCCTTGAGGTGATGAAGGCATGAATGAGGGTGGCCAGGTCGGGCCTGGAAATGTATGGACGCAGCCTCCGTACCAGATACAGCTGGCGGAAGGCAGCCTTAGCCACCATCTCCACCTGTCGATCCAGCCGGAGCCCCGAGTCCAACACCTCCCCCCCCAGACTCCGAACCTGTTGGGTTACAGGAGGGCGGACCCCCCCCTACCAGGGGAGCCAGTACCTCCCTCGCCCTCCCCACCACCATCACCATTAGTACATATGTAGTAAGTAAGTTTTATTGACTCAACCAAATTGGTTGAAGCAAAACTTAAATACAATAAAATAAAAATAAAATATTATACATAGGTCAAATCAAATCCCTGTGGCAAAACATATACCTGAAATTTATTTAACTTCATAATACAGAGGGACTAAGTCCAAGGCTAGCAGGCCTTGCAACTGAAATATCCCATTTAAGTAAGTCATAGCCCCTGTAATTGAACAAAAACTTAAATTTCTAGCAGAATAATCAGGCTGGAATCTCTAGATTATAAAAAAAACTATAGAGTCCCCAGTGACTGCGGTACTTGACTGTGATTTTTAACTACCAAAGCATGGGCAAAACTCGCCACTTTAATTATGATTCTCCTATGGGGGTTAGTCAGCATGAAAGAAAGTTTCAATTGCAAGTCCCAGTACAATTTCCCAACCATTAACTCCTTTAGGTATGTTGATCTTACTTCAGCAGTACGAGGACAATCAAATAGATAATGTTGCAGATCCTCTAGCTGTAAACCATTGTAGGTATGATGCTTCAGGCAGCTAGTTGTGTCACCACTGCTAAATTTCAGCAAAGTGGTTCAAAGATTGCTAGAGGGATACAGTGGCCCCTAACACTGCTGTGGAATTCCAGGGGATCTCCTTCGCTGTACTAGAACTCCAGGACCCCTGCTTTGCGTTTTAGCTGTATTGGGTTGAGTTGGCTGTGACAGCGGCATGCCAGTACCCTTCCCTGTCTCCATTATTAAACAGTCCTATTTATGAGGAAGCTTTCAAGGTCAATTCAAAGTCAAGCTTGGAAGCAGTGTGTGTAGTGCTGTTTCCTTACACCTGCTCTGCCTCGCAGGCTTCAGACAAGTGATGCAGTAGTTCCCAGACTTCTCTGGGCTAGACTTCCAATTGAAACTAGGATGCAGCACCACAAGGATTACCTCCCAGGAGAAAACAGCTGTCTAGTAGAGAGCAAGCGATTAAGTGATTCAAGGTAGCATGCGTCTACAAGATAGAATTTAAAGGGTCAGAAGTTTAATTTCTGTAACCCTGTGGAAGAATCCCAGAAGGGATTGTGTCTGACAAGATAACGCTCTACAGCAGGGCTGAGAGAGAATGAAAACAACATAGACCTTTCTATATTATGGGTGTCACACGGATTGCCAACACTAGTACTGCCCAAAGCAGAGCCCTAATGGTATGTCTCCTGCACAGTCTCAGTCATCATAGTCATCTCCAGAGATCCTCTCTATGACAGGTACTGAGTGGCATGAAAGCTAGCACTGCGGCAGATCACTCCAGTTTAAATCGTGCCATGGGTGTATTTTGGGCCAGCAGATACATTACTACCGCAGTGATCTCTCTCTATGCCAAAGGAA
Organism: Sphenodon punctatus; assembly: GCA_003113815.1. Lineage (NCBI taxonomy): Eukaryota > Metazoa > Chordata > Lepidosauria > Sphenodontia > Sphenodontidae > Sphenodon > Sphenodon punctatus. The sequence continues at coordinate 3,492,416 of QEPC01002001.1, read as the reverse complement.
CCCATTAGTCCTGAGAGCATGTCTCGCCACAAGAGCTTGGTCTTCCAATTTTATCTTTCCAGCACATACTATACTACCTGGGAAGATTTGTTTTAGAAATGTGGTGTACCACCCCTCCCACCCCCCAAGGTGTTGCTACTATGGAGCAAGGGGGCTCAGTTCAGCCCAGGTCCCGGACTCTGAGGGGGCCTTTTGCAAGTGGTCTGAACAGAACACCACTAGAAAATGTTCCGAGGGGGAGGGAGCAGGGCCAGCACACCAGTCTGACAATTTCCTAGCAGCTCTTGGTTCACTTGCAAAGTGCCCTGCCACGGAGGAAGTTTTCAGGGAGGGTGGGGTGGAATGCTGGCCTCACTCCCACCCACTCTTAAAACTTCCTTCCTGGCAGGACTGCTGCCACTCCAGGGGAAGAGGGGAGGGAGAGGTGCTGGGGTGGCTCTACCATCATGGGTAAGACCTTCCCCCCACCCTGAAGACCCTAGACCCTATTCCTTGCCATAAGGGAGGACATAATTGGCACACGAGCCTGGAGTGGGCTCATGATGTGCCAACACCCCCACTTTCCCCCCCTCTCCCATCTTGAAATATAACATTGAATACAGTGTTAGGTGCATATAGGGCTACATCTGACTGTAGGGCCATTCAACCCTTTGTTAAGGAGATGTGAAGGAACAATTAGGGGAGATGGTGACTGAAGCAGTAGGAGCACTTTGGGGCTTAGCAGAAAGGGCTACAAACTGTCTTGGGGGAAAGACTGCTGATGGAGGCACAATTTGAGGGGAACTCAGTACTGTTGGACTTCTAGGGTTACATTGGTATTTTATTTGGGGGGGGGGTGCCCCGTAAATCTGTACATTGATTTCTATAAGACTCCAGTCGCTGTCCTCAGAAGAAAACCGACCCAGAAAAAACAGCCCTGAAGTTTGCCACTGACTTGGGAAGAGGGAGCAATGATACCTTTGATTTTTGGATGGATGATAAAGGCATCTTTAGCAGTCACTCAAGAGAATGGAAGGGTCCCCATCAAGGTCATCTCATAGGATATTGTGATAACGATGATTCTTTTGGAGAGAATGCAGATCTTTGCTCTTGGGCCTCAGAGATATAGTAAACAGGAACGGAAAAAGAGTGTACAAAATTTAAACACTGTGCAGGGTTGGTCTTTGGAGGACAAATGAGGCAACAGCCATGGGTCTTGCCCTGCCTAGGGCCCCAGGCTAGTTTCCCTCCATACTCCAGTCCTTTGCTCTAGTCCTGCCAATTCTAAGACCAGTCCTGTCCAGGTGACCTGGCTGTACCCTCTTGGCTTCTCCCTGCTGTCTTGTCATTGGTTGTCCTTGGCAATGCAAGGCCCCAATAGGAAGAAGTCTGTGCAATGTGATGTCTACCTGGTATGTCTGTAAGATTCTAGAACATGTTGTGCTTGCTCCTCATTCTGCTTTCGTCCTTGTTTCCTGGCTTATCCCTGTCTCCCAATTTGACATGCTCCTTTGACTCTGACTTTGATTCAGGCCTTCTGGTCTTGGGCATGATGTTGGTTGGCCCCAGACATTGGATTTGTCTGCAGTGTCCCCAACAACCAGTGCAGGAAGCATGTTTGGGGCGGCAGTTTCCCCTGTGCCCTTTCCCGCAATCAGCCTTCTAAAAAAGATGGATTATGCACAAGGCAAAAAAAAAAAAAAAGCCCAGTTTTCACTTCTCTTCTTATCATGCTGCTTTGGCAGCCTGTAGAAATGATGCCCACTGAGAAGGAACATGCATCAGAGAACTTCCTTCTTTAATGGGAGGGAAATGTTTGGCTGCTTGAGGCAGGGTGGGCAGCATGGTGGGGTGGTGCTGTCTATCATCTTTACAGCATCTTTAAATATGCCAAGCTGTGCTCTGAATTTTGGCAGCTAACCATTAGACCACAGCTAACAATTCATCTGTGTCGTGTTATTAACAGCTGCTGGTCTTAAATCCACCTACCAAGTCTAAACTATTTGTCAGAACTTGCCAATTTTTTTTATATATATATATATATATAAACTTGGAAACGCATATGTACTTTAGGAAATGACATGAGTTTCCAAATATCTGCACTTCTCTTAATCTAATTGCTCTCCTTCTGCTAGAAAATCTGCTAAATTTGATCCTATAACTATAATGGTGGACTTAATGGAAGGGAGGTGGACCTTTGGGTGACGGTTCAAGTGCCTTGCTTTTCCTGTCCCCCCATATCTCTCCTTCTCCTGCTGCCTTCTGGCAGAGAACTGCAAGAGGCAGCTTTGACTGTAGGCTGTGATTTATGTAATATGGCAAGCTTATGATTATCAGAAATATGCCATGCATTATGCAAAAAGCAATAGTCCTGTAATTCCAAAATGCATGCATGTAGACCAGTCACGTTTTATGTTATTTTAATCTCTGTGAAACACTAAGTGCAGCAGCACAAGATAATTTCTGAGCAGAGTTACAAGGTAAAAGTTATAAAATATAATTTATATGCCTAGAATGTGAATGAGATAGCCAGTTTGGGACCCAGACAATTTAATTAAGGGGAATCCACAATACGGCCTATGGAACAATAGGAGTTAAAAACACAGCAGGTGATATGCAAAACTACTTGCAGCTTTCTGTGAGACACTTCATATAGTAAAGAAACAGGATTTTGTTTTCCAGCACGCAAACTTTGGAGAGGAAACTATGAATTAAATTAACATGGACTGATCAAGGGACATGCGAGTTATATAAGGTGGGGGCAGAAGAAATGATTTCCTGTTTGCTCCAGCACTATCTGCAAGGCTGGCCCTATCTCTGGGGGACTGTGACAAGGATTTGCTAAGAACTGAACTGGATAGGGTGAGTGATAGAGATAAGAAACATTCAAGTGAATTTAGAATTGCATTATTATTATTATTAGCAAGCATTTATATAGCACCAGCAATGTACCTGGCACTTTACAAAGTAATGGAAAAGACACGGTCCCTGCCCTAGGGCTTACAATCTGAGAGATATTGGGGTGGGGGGTGGGGAGAGAGACAAAGGAAGGGGAACAGAAGGAGAGACAAGGATTGTATCATTCATGAAGATGCGAGGTCCCAGGTTCACGTGCTTGGCTTGGTTACATTGAGAATGATGGCTGGCTGATCTGTGTGGTGAGGATATAACAGATTGTACTGAATGGAGGGTATGAGCAGGGGTTAGGTGAGGGGAGCGAGGAGTTGGGGAGGGCAGAGTGGAAGAGGTGGGTCTTGAGGAGGGATTTGAAGGTACGAAGGGAGGGGGCAAGGAGGATGTGGGAAGGGAGGGTGTTCCAGGCATGTGGGGCAGCTAGGGAGAAGGGACGAAGGCAGTTAGGGAAGCAGGGGAGGCGTGGGAGGGTGAGAGAGGGGACAGAGGAGGGCGGAGTTCACGGACTGGAGTATGGAGGGAAACTAGTGCAGAGAGGTAGGGGGGACCAAGGTTGTGAAGATCTTTATAGGTGAAGACTAAGAGCTTGTGCAGGATTCGTTCAGGAAGGGGGAGCCAGTGAAGAGAGGAGAGGAGGGGCTGCATGTGGTTGAACCGACGGGCGAGGTGGATGACCCTGGCAGCAGAGTTTTGGACAGAGGTAAGGGGAGAAAGGTGAGAGCAGGGGAGGCCAGTGAGAAGGAGGTTACAGTAATCGAGGTGAGAGATGACCAGGGAGTGAACAAGGGTTTTGGCAGAGGAGACAGAGAGAAAAGGGTGAATCTTAGCAATGTTATGGAAGGAGAAGTGACAGGATTTGGCAACAGAGTCGATGTAGGGTTTAAAAGAAAGGGGTGAGTCAAAGATGAAGCCTAAGCTACGGGCTTGGGGGACGGGAAGGATGGTGACCCCATCAATGAGGATCGACAGGGAAGAGGGAGAGGAAGGATGAGGGGGGAAGATAAGGAGTTCAGTTTTAGCCATGTTGAGTTTGAGTTGACGTTGAGACATCCAGGTAGAGATGTCAGAGAGACAGTTGATGAGACGAGCTTGAACAGAGGGAGAGAGAGAGGGAGTAGAGAGATAGAGTTGAGTGTCATCAGCATAGAGGTGGTATTGGAAGCCATGGGAGGCAATGAGTTTGCCTAAGGATGAGGTATAGATCGAGAAGAGGAGAGGGCCAAGAACAGAGCCTTGAGGAACACCAACTGAGAGGGGGAAGGAGGAGGAGGCGGAGTTGGAGAGAGACACATTAAAGGAGCGGTCAGAGAGGTAGGAGGAGAACCAGTTATGGACAGAGCCACAAAAGCCAAGGGAGTGAAGGGAATCCAGCAAGAGTGAGTGGTCAACAGTATCGAAGGCAGCAGAGAGATCAAGGAGGACAAGAATGGAATAGAGACGTTTAGATTTAGCCACCAGAAGATCGTTGGTGATCTTAGCGAGAGCAGTTTCAGTAGAATGAAGGGGGCGGAAGCCAGATTGGAGGGGGTCAAGGGAGGAGTTGGAGGATAGGAAGTCAAGGCAGCGGGAGTAGACAACACGTTCAAGCAGCTTGGAAGCAAAAGGAAGGAGTGAGACAGGACGATAGCTAGAAGGGTCAGAGGGGTCAAGAGTGGACTTTTTGAGAATAGGAGAGACTGTGGCATGTTTGAAGGCAGAAGGGAAAGAGCCAGTAGAGAGGGAGAGGTTGATGATGTGCAGGAAGGAAGGGGCGACAGTGGGAGTAATGGAGGTGAGGAGGCGGGAAGGAATGGGATCAAGGGGGCAAGTGGAAGGGTTGGAGGAGAGCAGGGGGGAGATTTCCTCAAGGAAGGTGGGAGGGAAGGAGGACAGGAAAGAAGGAGGGGGAGGAGGGAGAGGGGAGGGAGTAGGAAGAGGAGAGGACTGGGAAGCGATGTTGAGGCGGATCTTGTCTATCTTGGAGGTGAAGAAGGAAGCAAGATCCTGAGCAGAAAGGGAAGAGGGAGGAGGTGGACAGGGGGACTTGAGGAAGTCCCCCTGGAGAACAAGTGGCAAGCATTATTTCCTTTGTTTTCAGAAGCAACTGTTTGTAACTCTGAACCAATTTTCCTCATTTACTTTAACTTGAACTTACTCTCTTTTTATAAAGTTTTCTTTTACTCTCAAGCTGTTGTGTGTTAATTTGCTGAAACTGCAACAGGATTCTGAAGCATTCCTCTGTTAGGTTACAGAGGTGAGCTGAACCAAATAAATTTTCCATGATTGGGGGAACTATAATCAGGCTGTATCCACAGTGCAGAAGTCCGTGCTTGGAAGCTGCCAGCAGGCATGGAATGGAGTTTGCTAGCCTCACCTCTGTCCTATGCCTGCTCAGACTCCCCTGAGCACAGTGTAATGGGTAGAACCCAGAGAGATCCTATTGCTATTTAGCCTCTCTCTGGGTTCTACTGACAGCACTGGTTCAGGGGAGCTGTGAGCAGGCTCAGAATGGAGCTTGCTTGCTTGTGTTGCTGTAAGCAGACCAGTATGGCTGGATGCAGAATGGTGTAGACTGTATGACTGCACAAGGATCTCCCCGCCCCCCCCATTCCGGTACATGGAGTCTATGAATAAACTTGAAATGACAAGAAGCCCTGACTCATGACGTTCTGTGGTGATTCAGGAAGCCTCCCCCGCCCCCCAGCACATGGTGCCCATGAATAAATTAGAAATAACATATGTATAATGAACAGGGCCTAAAATGTAGGATTCCTCAGGCTCTGGAAAAGGATATTATGTTTAATAGAATATGAAAAAATGAGTACAACATTTCCCTTTTTCTAATGGGCAAGACCACCTCACCCCTCGGGTCCTAGATTGGCCCTTGTGGTCATCCGGGGGTGCCCTCCTCGAGGTCCCCCATGTTTTCTGGGGGGCCATGATGGAGAGGGCATTCTCAGTGGCTGCACCAGAGCTGTGGAACTCCCTTCCAGTGGAGGCCCGATTAGCCCCAGATCTCCCCTTTTTTTGACGTAGTTGTAAGACCTGGCTGTTCTGCCAGGCATTTGGCGGGAGTGAAGTGTGGGGGGAATATGGTTGGGGGGGGGGAGATTTTTTAATCCTCCTTGTCATAAGTTGTTTTATATGTTTCAATGTTTCAATCTTTATTTATTTATTGCAAGCCGCCCCAAGCTGCTGTGTCAGGAGGGGCAGGGTATCAAGATTTTAAAAATAAATTAAATAAATAAATTAAATTAAATAAAAGTAAGTGTGCATCCGTCAAACATTCCTATGTTTGGAGGGGACCCACAAGACACAGGGCCCTAGCTTCCCTGAGTGCGGCATGGCAGCCCAAGGCTATCTTGGATCCAGCCTGGAGTTCAGGCAGTAGCAGCAGGAGCCCCCACCTGCTGCCAGGATGGAGGAAGCAGGTGAGGTTTCCTTTTCAGAGAGGTGTGCGCGTGTGGAGGGGGCTTTTATGTGTGAATGAGGCGGCGGAGAGATGAGTCTGTGAGAGTTTTGAGGGGATACATCACGGCCCACTCCTTGCTCCTAATTCCCCAGCCCTTCCAGTATTTTTAATCACCAGCCCCCACCATCGTTGGCTGTGAGAGAACTCTATTCATGTTTTTCTTTTTATCCAAGCCCCTGGTTTTAATGGATTTACTGTGTCCATTCAGACTGACAGTATGTTTTACACTCCTGTCTACATGGGAATTTTTCTTTGCTAGCCTTGAAGTTTGCAAACGAAGAGAAAAGAGCCCAATTAAGCTGCCTCCGTCTCTTTTTCACTTATGGCTAAAAATGACCATGTTACATTAAGAAATTTCCAAATAATTCATGGGTCTACTTTTATAATTTCTATTAGTTCTGACACTGAATAAAAATGGCTGTATTTCTCCTCTTAATGGTTTTTCACTGCTCAATGCATGGGCCCCCCAATAGCTATTAAGCATGAAGAATCTCATTGTAATGAGAAAGCTAATGAGATGTCTTTGCTGAAGACGTCATTGAAGAATGAGGCTGCCTCTTGATATAAGCTGGATGAAAGTTATGCAATTGTGTGAAAATGCAAGGGCCGACAGGTGTCTAGTTCCCTTCGCTGGCTTTGGAAATCACGGCCTAGAATGAGGTGGCAATATCAGTCTTGAGATGTAAAACATCGGTGTCTACAATACGTTTTGCTCCACTTAGGCTGTTTTCAGATTATTGTAATACCGCTATTGTTCAACATGGATTTAAAGGTCTTGTCTATATCAGTTTCAAATAATGTTGGACTAATGCTTGTGTGAATGACTCAACCGATATTAAGACCCTAGATCATCATGTCATGCAGAGACCTGACCATTGCTGATCCTGAGCATGTGAACCACAATAGTGTCATCTAATTCTTTTTCAAAGATACCTATCATTTGCGGAAAATACCCAGAACAAAAAAATTCATAATGGAGTGGGAACAGTGCTCCCCCATCACCCCCATCTCTTTTGCTGCTCTTACTTGCTTCTCCACTTCTGGTACACAAATTTTAATTGGGGGCTACAGCACCAATCAGAATCCTTGTTTCATAAATTAGTAAAGCCAATGTCATTTTGGAAATTTGCCCGCTGCACAGGAGGTTGGCAGCTGCCAACCTTCTCATTCCCCCTCCTCCACCTCAATACATGCTGGGCTAGATGATGTCATTGAAAACTTCAGCACTAAAAAGTGGACCTTTGGTCTGGCACCTTCCTCACACTCTTAACTGTGGTACCTTTATGCAAATTGGGTAGCAATAATGCCAGCTGTTACTTAACCTACCTGCAACCACTCAACCACCCAGGACCTCACCTTAAAAAGGTTTGAGGTGCTCGTGTAATACTTCCAGTCATGAGAGTTGCTGAGAAACTGCTGGGAGATGCTGAGAGCCCTCCTATTCGATAGAAGGCAATAGGAGAGAGTAAGTGTTGCTCAACTGGATTCTGCACTGCAACATGGATTATCTTGAATTTAGGGTGGCCAGATATGCACATTTTAGAGAACACATGAGAAATACAGCTTGCAGGGCTGTATTGTCTCCAATGTAGCCCTGAAATCTATGTTTCTCATGTGTCCTCTAAAATTTGCATATCTGGCCACCCTAAGTTCATTCCTGGGCATCTGAAGAAGCTTGTGACAGGGCACTACATGTAAGCTACTGTATCAAGGATGCATTGTCTTTTAGGAGATATCCGGTGCAGGCTCCACCAGGTGTTGAGTGTCTCCATCTTGTGTTGGATTTGGCCGGGGACAGATTAGGGGTGCTGCTGGTGTACCGTGCACT
>QEPC01002001.1:3456665-3479567 GCA_003113815.1 Sphenodon punctatus | reverse complement strand
TAAATAAATAAATAAATAAATAAAGAGCATGCCCAGAGCTTCCTAGCACCCTACCCACTAACAAATGTGACTGAGGCCCCTTTCAGACCTTCCCCCCCACTCCGTGCATATTCTGGCTGAGGGAGGGAACGTGGTAAACATTTGTTGAAGTCAACAGTGGAGCTAATGGGAAGGCATGAAGGTCACTAACCCCTATGGCAGCCATAAGCAAGTATAGTATCTTTTCCACCACTGCCACTGTGGCTGCTCCATGAGCAGGCTCCATTGCTAACACTCTAGACTGGAGTAGCAACATGGTTCATGCACTCACCCTCACTGAACCCCTAATCCTGGGAAAGAGTAGAAAAGTGGCAGTTTCACATTGTACTACATAGCAACCTGCCACCAGACTGGGAACAGACAGCGAGGACCCATGAATACACCGATTATGAGGTCCCTCCCTACCTGTGCCCCTCCTGGGTGGATGTGAATGCCGGTCCTCGGATTGATGCAGTTCCCTGCAGGATCAGGGCCGCTCATCCAGGTTCACTGGTCCTCCGCTCCCCAGAAACAGGCGATGTTTTTAGGGTAACACCACTTTATCCCAGTCATACAGTTCAGGTATCTCCAGCAGTTGGACCCCCCTCTGGGTCCTAGCTTATGCCCAGGACACCCCCCTGGACATGGGCTAGGCAGGTGAAAGCCCCCTCTCACACCCTTGCTAGCTCCCTTCTTCTGGTACCTGGCCTTCAGGACCCTGGAGAGCATAGAGTGGCGAGTAGGCTGAGGCAAGCGTAACAACCAGCAATCTGTACTACTTGCCTGCCCCAGCTCAACTGACTCGTGTCAGGCTGGGCCTTCCTTTATATCCCTTCAAAGGGAGAGCGGCTCCAGTGACCAGCGTGCTGCCCTTAAAGGGCCAGCACTCATGCATCACATTGGACAACACCTAGCCCTCATCCCTACTTATGACAGATTCCTTAGAGGCCCGTTTTTCCCTCATACCTTTGTAATACTTGTATTATGATCTGCAGGGCTGGCCTTACCACAGGAGCAGTCACCCCGGGCGGCCCAGTCCACGCAGCTTTTTACACTTTGGGGGGCCATGAAGTGGCCCCTGTATTCGTCAGGGCAGGATGTGGGGGCTCCAAACATGACCACCTCTAGAGCCCCACAGAGGGGGCCCCCAAGGGGTTGGGGCCATGAGGGAGTGTGTAGAGCCCTATTTTATTTTTGCCCTGGACTCTCCAAATTCTAAGGCTGGCTCTGATCATTTTTTGTTATGCTTTGAATTTAATTGCCTCTGGGGGACGGGGCAAGGCTCCCAGGGCTTTGCTCTTCCACCTTTGCCCCCTTCTGTTCTGCCACTGATTGAAGTCCATTTACACCTAGTGAGGATCGAGCCCGCATTCACAGCTGTGGCAATGGTGGCAGCAGAGAGAGCAGAGAGGGAAGACGTGGGAAGGAGCCGGCTGACAGGAAAAGAGCCGGTGCAAACAGGGATCTGCCGCAGCTTCTCTCGTGCATGTCAGGGCAGGCTTTTGCACCCTGACATGTGCGAGAGAAGCCGCAGCAGATCCCCGTTCGCACCGGCTCTTTTCCTGTCATTCAGCTCCTTCCCGCTGCCGCGTCTTCCCTCGCCACTGCTCTCTCTGCCGCCACCGCAGATGTGAATGTGGCCCTAGTTTCCACTGTTCATCATTGTCAAATGGATACCATGTTAGAACAGATGAAGGTTTTGCTGATGTTTTTTACTCTTTCAGCTGGCTTTCTGTGGATCATTTCTCCTGACACTAACAGTGGCAGCATTAACCATCCACCCCCCTGGGAAGAGTGTAGTGGAAAGGGCTGGCAGGTGGCAAAGAGAAATAGGCACTGAACCAAAACACTACAAGCATGGCAGTCATATGGCCCATGGTGAACTTGGACCACTGCAGCCTGGGAGAAGGCTTAAATCTCAATGGAGCAGTTGCGAGGTTTGATTGGCTCCTAACATAAATCCTTCACAGTGGAAAACTGTCCCTGAAACAAGGAGGCAGCCCCTTTGGGGATGCTCTCATTTACAGCAGAAAAGAATGTGCCATTTTTTAGCTGTAAACATAATCTGGATGCACCATCACCATCAAATATGTTCAGCATGCGAAACAAAAACTTCATGTTCATATGTTACTTCATATTTCTTTTTTGTTATTTTATTTATTCCATTTAATGCCATTCATTTTGGTATTTACTAAAGCTCTAAATAGCAGTGCCAAAGTGAACAAACTACCAAAACCAAATAACCGAATGTCCAAAATAACCAAAACATAAAACAAAACATAATACCGAAGGAAATAACCAAATTGGAATATCTAAAGTAATGAACATCTGTTTTCAAGAACAACACAGGAAGCGGACAGTGCTTCATATCTTATACTATAATTAGTATAAATTAGGTCTCTAGAACTTGAGTGGTACCATATCTCTTCAGAACAGCATCTGAGCATATTGGGGGAAACTTTGGATGACTTTTGCTAGTTTCAGTGTGCCAATGAATTCCCTAAGGTGGCTAGAGTGCCAAGGGGCATCTCTTCTGCTCTCATGGTGGCAGTACTGGTTTAACAGACTACAGGAAGGGTAACTGTGCCAATGGGAGTACCACTCCCACCTGGTCCTGTCCCTTCTGCCCACCATGATGCCATGACACTCAGAAAAGAGGCATACCCCCTGAAGGTAATTCTGCTGGTACACAGACAGGAGCCCAAAGGAAGAGTAGTTTGACTGTGGATCTAAGACTCTTTTTTAGGTCACTTTCACACATTACTAGGGAGGCAGGGAAACATCCGTAATGGCAATCGCGGCTCTGTTCTCACCGGAATTAGCACACGTGGGAATGTGCTATTCCACTTTTATCCCATGGGAACACTTGTGCATAACCAGGTCCCCCAATGTAGCTTTTGCAATGACGGGTGTTCTTGTGGGATAAAAGAGAAAAAGCGCATTCTCACATGTGCTAATTTCAGTGAAAATAGAGCTGCGATTGCATTCACTAAAGTTTCCTTGCCTCCCTGGTAACATATTAAAGTGGCCTTGCTCTAATCACAGCAACACCAGCAATTAGATCCAGCTACTAATAAAAATTAAAGAAACATGCTAAGATTGTCTTCCATGCTTTTCTACTTCCTTTTTAATGTTATTTTTTGTTTTGTTATAAGTCATTGAAGATGTAACCCCAGTTTGCTTACATCCTCAATTACTTATACTCAATCAATAACCAGTTACTGATTATATGGTGCAGAATGCCTGTGGTCTTGATTGAACAAAAGCCTAATGTTTTATATTGTCTGAAGTATTTTAAAATCAAATAAACAGAACTTTAAAAAAGAAGAACAGTGTGGCCAAATAATTACTTATCTACAGACCTTCACATAATTCATTTGTTTCCACGGAGACATGTTGCTCACATTTTGTACCTTGATCAGTCAGACTCCAATCCAAAACACATGTATTCATGGATAAGTCCGCCTGAAATCAGAGGACCTTACTAGTGAGTAAGTGTGTTCAGGATTGCAACCTCAGTCTGTACCATTTTCTGTTCATGGAATGAAGTGCATTCTTCAATATTCTTTATTTGCGTTACAGAAGGCCCTACAGTCTCCATTCAGAATCAGGATCACAATGCACCAGTCAAGTAGGTGATTTGTAGGGAGAGCCATGTCCCCCACAGATTTTCAGCAGGGGTGAGGACAACAGATCCTCTCCATCGCATTCCTCTCCCTGATGGAGGGAACTCTAGGAGACAGATGCTCCTCTGGGCAGGTCTTGCTGCTTCAGCTGCTCCTCAGGGCTCTCCATAAGCCATTAGTGCTGTGGAGCCAACACAGGACCTGCTTAGGACAGGCTGGGCAGCAGTCCTCTCAAGGAGGCCCTCTCCCGCTCCAGGAGGCCCAGTCCATCAGTTCTTCTGAAGTGTCTACCTCTGGGGTGAGGCTTTTGGAGAAGCATGCTTTCCATCCCTCCCCAGTCCTCAACAGCACTCATGCATCACCTGGCATTAGTCAAGCTACACGCATGAATATAGCATGAATGCTCTAAATTTTTGCAGACAAACAAAGTAGTTCAGATGATATCTTTTACTGGAAAAACTTCTACATTTTTGCAGATCTTTTACTAGGGGTATGCACTTCGTATTTGTTATTACAGTAACGAAAACAAAATCAATAATGAATTTTGTTTTCGTTATTCATTTTGTTATTGCCTGGCAGTTATTTTTGGAGGGGAAATGTGAAGAGGGGAGGAGGGAGCAGACATTTTGGAGCCATTTGGGAGGGAAGCAGTGTTGAACTCTTGAACTGGGCCTGTGATGGGAGGGGTGAGCGGACAGCAAGGATCTGATGGATGTAATCGCTGGCCAATGAGCTGTGTAAATAGGTCCCAGGCAGTCACATGGCACCCTGTGATTGCTCAATGCCTCTTGCCACCCAAAACCAATCAGGGGGCTCTGGGGTGGGCACTGCAACCCTTTATATTGTCAGGGCCAGGCTGATTTACTCTTGTTCTGTGTTAGCTCTTGCTGTGTCAGGGTGCTTTTGCAGAAATCTGGTGATTGCACTAAAAATCTTCCCCAGCCCTAAGTCTACATTACCACCTATACATATCATATACCTTCCCTTTCCTTATACCCTTTACTTTTTAACTTTTCCTTTCCCCTATCTCTCTCCCCTGTACATATATATAGATATAGGTATAGATTAGCTATATTGTAGATATAGATTAGATATATACCTCATCGTACCACACAGGCTACTGAAGTTCTGTTTCCGCTGATGAAAATGGAAACAAAACCAAAAATGAAAATTTTGATATCAAGACTATCGAAATCGAAAATGACACCCATAATGAAAAATGAACTTTCATTAACAAAAATGAAAATGACAGTTATTAATAATGAAGACGAAAAACTAAAAATGACATGGGTCCCTGGTGCACACCCCTATCTTTTACTGTGTAGATGTAACCAGAGCTGGCAACTGTCCTGCAGGCAAAAGGTTCTCATATTTTTTCTGCCAAACCTGATTTGTCCTGTGTTATGCATTATCATTCATGCCAGTGTGACTTGCACAATGGGTGAAAACAGATGTGACAATAGCCTGCATTAGTCTACGTTAGCCCAGGACTCAAGTGCTTCTTTGTTCTGTCACTGCAGATGTTCACCCACATCTGCCTCAGGGTAGGTGGCCGGCGGCTATGAGATGCGTCATCTGGAGAAGCTTGGTGACAAAGCCCAGTCTAAGGCCTGTCCACCTGGGACAAATTGGGCTAACATGGGTCCTCCCATGTGTTCGAACTGCCCACAAGGCAGGGTCCATGGATCGGGCCCGGAAGAGCGCACTCACCCAGCCCACTGAACAGCTGATGGATTGGCCTGGAGGAGCACACTCACCTAGTCCACTGAATGCCTGATGGAGAGGGGCTGGAGGAGCACACTCACCCTGGCCATCGAACAGCTGTTCAGCAGGCCAGGTTTTAATTTATTTATTTTATTAAAACATTTGATATACTTCCCCTCCTGCCAAAGGCAGCTCGGGGTAGCTTATAATGTATAAAAATATACATATAAAAATACACAAGACAAACAAACATAAAACATCTAAAAAAATTATTATTTATTTATTTTATTTTACCATATTTGTATCCTGCTCTGCCTACCTCACGGTAGCCCAGAGCAGCTAACAACAACAAAATATAAAAATATAATATAAAACAATTAAAAACATTTTTTTTAAAACAGGGGGGGGAACCCAACCCCCCCCCCCCAAACCCAACCCTATCCCTCTCCCTCGCCAAAAGTCTGACAGAACAGCCAGGTCTTACAGTTCTTATGGAAAGCCGGGAGGTTCGAGGCCAGACGGGCCCCCACCGGAAGGGAGTTCCACAGGTGCGGTGCGGCCACCGAGAACACCCTGCCCGGCCCCCAGGGAAACCTGGGGGACCTCCAACATGGCACCCCTGCCCGACCGTAGAGGCCAATCTAGAACCCGGGGAGTGAGGCAGTCTCGCAAATAGGCAGGGCCCAGGCCGTGTAAGACTTTCTAGGTTAAAACCAACATTTTGAATTGGTCCCAGAAGACTATTGGCAGCCAGTGCAGAGATCAGAGCACGAGTGTAATGTGCTCCCGGCAGCCCAGCCCCACCAGGAGCCGGGCCGCCGCATTCTGCACCAGCTGCAGCTTCCGAGCCGTCACCATAGGTAGCCCCACGTAGAGTGTGTTACAATAGTCTAGCCGAGAGGTAATAAAAGCATGGATGATCGTGGTCAGATCCGAAACCGACACCAGCAGCTGAAGCCGCCACATCAGATGTAACTGGCGGAAGGCACCCCTCACCACAGCCTCCACCTGGAGATCCCGGTGGAGCTGTGCATCGAGGAGCACTCCCAGGTTCCGAACCTGGGAAGTCAGTGGAGGACAAACCCCCTCAATTGGGGGTGCTGTCATCTCAATCGACTTACCCACTAGCATCACCTCCGTCTTGTCAGGATTCAGTTGCAGTCGATTAGCCCTCATCTAGTCCCCCACAGCTGCCAGACACCGGGTAAGCACCGAGACAGCCAGACCTGGGTCAGCTGAAAATGAGAGGTACAGCTGGGCCCATTTTTATGCCGCCCCCTACTGCTTATGCATCTCAGGGCAGCTAACAGCACCCTAAAAACACATAAAATCCAAAAGTATAAAACATTAAAATAACCCAGACAGAAAAAACCCAACCCTAACCCAACCTGACCCAAAAAGGGGGGAGGCGAGGACAAGGGGTGGGGGGATATTCCCCCCCCCCAGAAAAGAGGAGGGAGAAAAAAATACCCCATCCTTAACCACCACCCCTAAAAATAAAAATCCACCTTCACCCATCTACCTCGCCAAACTTAGCATGCTCCTCCAGGACCTCCTTCCCCACCCCCACCCCTCATCAGCTGTTCTGTGGGCTGGGTGAGTGCGCTCCTCCATGCCCCCCCATCAGTCACTAAACAGTTGATGGGGTGCACCTTGCCCCCCCCATCAGCTGTTTGGTGTGCACATGCAGACTGCCAAACAGCTGATGGGACCCCCAACGAGTGCCACCCATCAGCTGTTTGGCGACAGCTCTTTCAGGGGACCAGTCCTGCTGAGCAGCAGGGGTCCGAGAGTCCTGTACCATGTGGACATCTCCTCAGGCCAACCGGAGGCATGGAGGGACCTGTGATGGCAGCCCCCACACCTGAGTTACAGGAAGGGTGGGGAGTATGAACAGCTCTCCCCGCCAACCCAATGAATGACAGCTGCAGGAGGCACCTCGCTGCCATCACGCTTGTTTTCATTGACTGACATGCTTACACAACTGCCCACAACAGAAATAATTTAGTGATGAAAGAAACAGGCATTTTTCTATTGCTGGGTATGTTGATAAACATGGCTTAATGGGGAAGAGTCAACACGGATTTAGCAAAGATAAATCATGCCTCACTAATCTGTTGGAATTCTTTGAGGATGTACATAAGCATGTGGACAAGGGACACCCAGTAGATATAGTGTACCTGGAATTCCATAAAGCATTTTATAAGGTCCCACATAAAAGACTCTTGAGAAAATGAAAAAGTCATGGGATAGGAGGTAGTGTCTTACTATGGATCAGTAACTGGTTAAAGGATAGGAAGCGAAGAGTAGGATGAAATGGTCAGTTTTCACAATGGAGAGATGTAAAAAGTGGTGTGCCCCAGGGATCTGTATTGGGACCGGTGCTGTTTAATGTATTCATTAATGATCAGGAAAAGGGTATTAAGAGTGAGGTGATCAAATCTGCAGATGACACCAAGTTATCCCTCCCCCTGTCTTTAGATTGTAAGCTCTCTGGCAGGGACCGTGTCTATCTTGTTTTTTGTAAAGCACCAGGTACATCGCTGGTTCTATATAAATACTGCGAAGAAGAAGTTAAAACACAAGCAGACTGTGAGGAACTGCAACAGGATCTTACGAGACTCGGTGCCTGGGCATCTAAATGGCAGATGAGATTTAATGTGGACAAGTGCAAAGTGATGCACATAGGGAAAAATAATCCAAATGTTGGGTGATTGACAAGCTGGGTCTCTTCAGCTTAGAGAAGAGAAGACTGAGAGGGGACATAATAGAGGTTTATAAAATTTTGAGTGGTGTGGAATGAGTAGATGGGTAAATAGCCATTCCCATCTCAAATAGTACTAGAACTAGGGGACACTCCATAAAACTAGCTGCCAGCAATTTTTAACACAGATGAAAGGAAGTACTTTTTCATTCAACGCATAATTAACTTTTGGAATTTGTTGTCAGAGGATGTTGTCAAGGCCAGTAGTATAGCTGGGTTTTTAAAAAGGCCTGGATAAGTTCTTGGAGAGTAGGTCCATTAATGGCTATAAACCAAGTAGCTTACGGGATGAACTTCTTACTGTCAGGAGCTGGGAGTGAACAACGGGGAATGGATTGCCCATTGTGACTGTTGGTTCTTCTCCCATGCGATCAAGATTGATCACTATCGGAGGACAGAATGCTGGGCTTGATGGACCATTGGTCTGACTCAGTATGGCACTACTTATGTTCTATTCACAAATACTATTTGCATATTCAGATAGCCATCCAGTTATCCAAATAATATCTGCATCCAAAATGTGTATTCACATCTCTGTTCATTCAGTTATTTGCCTTGTTAAGTTCACTCAGTTATTCAGTTTGGTTATTTTGTTTCAGCACTGTTGTGAAGCTGAACCAAATAGCTGAATAACCAAACTGAATAAACCAAGCAAATCAAGTCCTTGAATAACCAAGTAAGCCAAACAGCCAGAAACTGAAATACCCAAAGCGGATATCCAAGCAAAACTGGGCAAGTATCCACTCCAATATCCACCAAATTCAATGGATAATATATTCATTTCTAATATTCATTTCACCTCTAAGAAATTGACTACATAAGGCATAAAGCAGGAGGAGGATGTAATCCAGGATTTCTCTCTCTACCAGATTCCGGACCACTGCTTCCTTCATCAGAATCTCCCCAAAAGGTCCTGTCTGTGTTCAGTTGTTACAAATCAGCTCAGTTCTATTCCAATCTCCCCTTCCAAAACAGATAAGAGTGTTGAAATGAAGGCTCCATCCAAATGAATGCTCTGTTTTCCCCATGGTTCAAATACAGAGCCATGTGTAAAGTTTAAACAAGAGCCCTGTGGGTATCAGCTCTTCTCGAAAACAAAAGAAGCAGATGTTGCCTGCCAAAAATATGAAGATGAAAGCTGCCGCCAAGAAAGCTACCTCTGCTGCAAGCAGCCTCTCTAAATAGTATTTTTTGTCTAGACTTCCAGCATGTAAATTGACAGCAATACCGAATCCTCTTAGTTGGGATTGAAGGCAATGGAACCCTGTGGAAAGGCTGTCAAAGCCACAGAGAAAAGGCACCACACAGGCAGTAATAGGACAAAATGATTGTTGACTTCCACCCCATGCTAGCCCACTGGACCTAATTCTGCTCTAAATTGAACTAGCATGAAATGGAATTGAGCCTCAACCTTCCAAAATCCTTTCAAGACCCTAATTATTGTATGATCCAATCATTAGAGTAATATTGTGTCTGAAATCCTGAGGGCCGACACAAGCTATGGGAAAGTTTTACCTCCAGCACAGCCATTGTTATTAACAAGCTGCTTGCAAAGAGCCTATGGGAGAGACTGGTGAGGAAGGTTCAGTTCTTACCAGTTAATTCAGATGTTGTTTTTTTCTCCCCAGATTCAGCAAAATGCAGGCTGGAAAAATCTCCTTTTCAACAGACGAGAACAGCAGAAGAAGCTGACTCAAAGTGTAATATTCATATCCCCTGACAACAGGGATGGGGAAACTTTTCCCTCCCAGGGAAATGAGTACAGACTCCGAGGACCACATAGGAGTTGAGGACAGGGGTGTGCTCAGGAAGAAAGGGATCAAGCTCATAGATCTGTGCCATGGATGATCTGGTCCCCTCTCCTTGTGTGCATGCCCTCCTCTCTGCTCCCTTCCCCTGAGCTCAGTCTTTCAGTGCTTAGGGGATAGAGAGCTGGCTCAAGGGGTCAGATCCAGGAACTGGAAAAATGCTAAATAGAAACTAGCCACAAGCCACATTTGGTCCCCATGCTTGAGGTTCTCCTCCTACTCTGCCTTACAGGCTTCTGAGTTAACAGGATCAACTTGAGAAAGAGACCTGGGCATCGCTGTGGAGCACAGCTCAGTGAAGACCTTTGCTAAATGACAGATGTGGTCAATCATTAAAACAAGAGATTGGGATGCATAAAATACAGGAAGGAAAATATAGAAGGGATTATAATCAGGGGGTGTATGCTCCCCTACCTTGTTACCCAAGGCAACCCAGTGATTCTATCTCCAACTATTGTCGTGCCAAGTATGTTGCTCCATTGTAATCCATTTACATGACTGCATCCTTCCTAATGGGTTTTCTGTGAACCACTGGTGGTCTCGACTTCCTCATCTTGACTTTCTGCCAGGTGGCATCTAATAAATGGTAACCAAGGGCCTATGTTCATTGCAGTGACGGTGGGGCCCTGACTATGGTCTAGGAATACTCCACTTTGGTCTCTCAGGTCCAAGTTTATACAGATGTCAGAGTTCAAATCCTATCTTAACTAAGAACTCACTGGGTAGTCTTGGGCAAGTCACTCTCTCTCAGTTTCCCCATCTGTAAAATGGGAATAATAGTGACCTACTTCAAAGGGTTATGATGAGGGTGAACTAGATAGCAGATTGTGAAGTTCTTTGAACTAGGACTGTGCATGGGGTCAGGTATCTGTATTTGTGCTTTTAGTATTTGCATCTTTACCTGTGTTCACTGCATTTTCCCCATCATTGCCAATATGATAAACACAATGAACACGGGTCTCTGCGTACGGATTATTTTAGTACAGAGGTGCAGTGAGGCTCTGCCACTTTAAGAGACGTGTAAGGAAAGGAAAACGCAGTCAAAACTGTTGCTAAGTCTGCTACCAGTGTAAAAAGGGGAGCACTGGTTTGGGGGAAGGTGGAAAATATGGCTAGCTTGGTAGGGAGGTTGTTAGCTTGGGGAGGGTGGAACGGGGCATGGGTCTGGCTCAGGGGGATCACTGGCTTGAGGGAGAATGAGGCATTCAGCTGTCTTGGGAGAGGGGAGAATGGAACATGGGTTGGCTCATGTGTGGAATTGCTGGCTTGTGGAGGGGGAATGGGACTTGGGCCTGGGCCTGGCTTAGGGGGTGTCATTGGCTTGGGGAGTGGCACTGGCTTGGGGGGATGGGACATGGGGCTGACTTAGGGAGTGGGTCACTGGCTTGGGGAAGAGAGATGAGGCATCGTTCTGGCTTGGAAGGAAGTAGTTTCTGGATCCGAGGGGAGGCATTGGCTTGTGGAAAGTGGGACACCTAGGTGGAAGTGGGATGTAGAGCTGGTTCAGGAGGGGTCACTGGCTTATGATAGATGTCGCTGACTTGGGGAGGGAGGAATGAAGCTGCCAAGAACTCATTATTTCTCTCTGGCTAGATTGGGCCTGACTGCAATGTTGGAGACTGCAGTTCTGAAACAGCCCCTGCAGATAGGAAGGGCTTGCTACAGGCTCACTAAGCAGGTGGCTGAGAGTCAGCTTAGCCTCGGCTTTCCAAATACAGCTTCAAAGAGACTGCGCGAGTCGCGATTCCTATGGCAGCTGGCTCCTTCCGGTGCATCTAAACACACTCTGGGCAGCTTTTCAGAAAGCAGCTCATTTCCAAGCTGGATGTGCACTGCAATTTTGAGGGTCTAGTTTGAGACCTCAGCTATTACATTTGGGGGAGGGGGGGAATTGGGTTCACTCAGAACCCAAATACATAGACCTAGTATTTGTGTTTCAAATATGGAAGCCAAAAAGCGCTTTTCCTTGTTTATTTGGGTTTAATTGAAATCTGAATGCACAGCCCTAGTTTGAACCCTGAAATAATAACAGCATATCAAAACCACTTCAGCCTTCCTTCTCAAAGTATTGTCTCTACAGTCTGTTGGTCACGTTTCCATAATATATTTGTATTGTTTCTTTTATCCCACCTGCAGATATCAAGCACTATAAGTGATTTTGATGCCATTCAGCAAATCAATTGTTGGTTCTTATCTAGAATGTCATGTGCAGTGCTGGTCACCCATCTCACAACTGATATTGCAAAACTGGAGAGAAAAAAAAAAAAGGCAGCAAAAATTGATTAAGATCTGTCTGGAGAAACTTTCATATGAAGAGAGATTGAAAGGATTGGTATTGTTTGCTTTAGAAAGGAGACAAATAAGAGCAGATATGATAAAAACATACAAAACACCGAGAGGTGCTATGAAAGGAGATTGGAAGCAACTGTTCTCCTTGCAACACAAAACAAAGGGACAATCCGTAAAACTGAAATATGTAAAATTTAAAACTGTTAAGAGCAAATAACTTCTTCCCACTTGCAACGTTGTTGTTGAATTCATTACCAAGGCACATGATTGGTTTGAAGAAGATCTAGATATTTCTGGGCCTGTCCATAAATTATGCATCATGTATTTTTTGTGATTTTTATGTGATGGCAGCATGCTGCAGTCAAAGGTTTAATGCAGGGATGGTGAACCTTTTCTCCTTGGGGGACCATTTTAGAAATTACTACTAGTACTACAGACTGGATAGGAATTGGGGAGACTATGGGTGTTTTCAGACATGATGCAACCCCAGTTTAACCACGCAAACATTTCTTATGCATGTTGCAGGGCTGCATAGGGCACTAATACAGCCCTGCAACATGTATAAGAAAAGTTTAAGTGTGGTTAATCTGGGGTAAGCGTCATGTCTGAAAACACCCCATGTGGTAGGGATGAGAATAGAGGGCAAGTTCCAAACCCCAGATCCGTCCCACAGATTCATCCCCAAATAAAAAACAGCCACAGGCCACCCCATGTTTACGCATCTGTGTGTGTGTGTGTGTGTGTATCACAAAGCAGAAACCACTGTGCAAAGCAACAGCAGCCAGTTGAATTAGCTGTTGTCTCTATCTTTGTTGATGACCCATCTCAGCCCTCAGTCTCTCGCTTCCTCTCCCTAGCCTCCTCCTTCAACCTCCACCTTTGGACCAACTCCCTCACCCATACTAATGGCCATTCTCTTGATCTTGTCCTCTCTAGAAACTGCTCTGTCGCTGATCTCTCCTTCGATCCTCATCCTATATCAGACCACTTCCTTGCCTCTTTCAACATTTCCCACTGTCCCCCCTCCTCTTCCCCTTCTCTACGCCCCTTCCGTGACCTTCAAGCTATTGATCCCCTGGACTTTGCCTCCTCTCTCTCTCCCCTTCTTCCTACAGTCTTCTCTTCCTCCTCCCCTGACTCCGCTGTCTCTGCTCTCAACGCCTCTCTCTCCTCCACACTTGACTCCCATGCCCCTCTCTCTTCCCGCCCTGCCTTCTCCCACAACCCCCGTCCTTGGCTCACCCCTAGTATCCGCCACCTCCGTTCTTGCACTCGTGCTGCTGAACGACTCTGGCGCAAATCCCATTCTCACGCTGACTTCCTTCACTTCAAATTCTGTCTCTCCACCCTTACTTCTGCTATCTCCCTTGCTAGACAACACTACTATGCCTCCCGCATTGAGTCCTGTTCTCGGGACCCTCGCCGCCTGTTCTCTACCTTTGACTCCCTCCTCAAGCCTCCCTGTCCTCCCCCTCCTTCTTCCCTTTCTGCTCAGGATCTTGCCTCCTTCTTCACCTCCAAGATAGACAAGATCCGCCTCGACATCGCTTCCCACTCCTCTCTTCCCACTCCCACCCCTCTCCCTCCTCCCCCTCCTTCTCTCATGTCCTCCTTCTCCCCTGCCTCCCTTAAGGAAATCTCCTCTCTGCTCTCCTCCTCCAACCCTTCCACTTGCCCCCTTGATCCCATTCCTTCCCGCCTCCTCACCTCCATTACTCCCACTGTCGCCCCTTCCTTCCTGCACATCATCAACCTCTCCCTCTCTACTGGCTCTTTCCCTTCTGCCTTCAAACATGCCACAGTCTCTCCTATTCTCAAAAAGTCCACTCTTGACCCCTCTGACCCTTCTAGCTATCGTCCTGTCTCACTCCTTCCTTTTGCTTCCAAGCTGCTTGAACGTGTTGTCTACTCCCGCTGCCTTGACTTCCTATCCTCCAACTCCTCCCTTGACCCCCTCCAATCTGGCTTCCGCCCCCTTCATTCTACTGAAACTGCTCTCGCTAAGATCACCAACGATCTTCTGGTGGCTAAATCTAAACGTCTCTATTCCATTCTTGTCCTCCTTGATCTCTCTGCTGCCTTCGATACTGTTGACCACTCACTCTTGCTGGATTCCCTTCACTCCCTTGGCTTTTGTGGCTCTGTCCATAACTGGTTCTCCTCCTACCTCTCTGACCGCTCCTTTAATGTGTCTCTCTCCAACTCCGCCTCCTCCTCCTTCCCCCTCTCAGTTGGTGTTCCTCAAGGCTCTGTTCTTGGCCCTCTCCTCTTCTCGATCTATACCTCATCCTTAGGCAAACTCATTGCCTCCCATGGCTTCCAATACCACCTCTATGCTGATGACACTCAACTCTATCTCTCTACTCCCTCTCTCTCTCCCTCTGTTCAAGCTCGTCTCATCAACTGTCTCTCTGACATCTCTACCTGGATGTCTCAACGTCAACTCAAACTCAACATGGCTAAAACTGAACTCCTTATCTTCCCCCCTCATCCTTCCTCTCCTTCCTCACTGTCAATAACTATTGATGGAGTCACCATCCTGCCTGTCCCCCAAGCCCGTAGCCTAGGCTTCATCTTTGACTCACCCCTTTCTTTTAAACCCTACATTGACTCTGTTGCTAAATCCTGTCGCTTCTCCCTCCATAACATTGCTAAGATTCGCCCTTTTCTCTCTGTCTCGTCTGCCAAAACTCTTGTTCATGCTCTGGTCATCTCTCGCCTCGATTACTGTAACCTCCTTCTCACTGGCCTTCCCCGGTCTCACCTTTCTCCCCTCATCTCTGTCCAAAACTCTGCTGCCAGGGTCATCTACCTCGCCAGTCGCTTCGACCATGTGCAGCCCCTCCTCTCTTCGCTTCACTGGCTTCCCCTTCCTGAACGAATCCTGCACAAGCTCCTAGTCTTCACCTATAAAGCTCTTCACAACCTTGCTCCCCCCTACCTCTCTGCACTTATCGCCCTCCATACTCCAGCCCGTGCACTTCGCTCCTCCTCTGTCCCTTCTCTCACCCTTCCACGCCTTCCCTGCTCCCCTAAGCGCCTTCGTCCCTTCTCACTTGCTGCCCCCCATGCCTGGAACTCCCTCCCTGTCCACATCCGCCTTGCCCCCTCCCTTCATACCTTCAAATCTCTCCTTAAAACTCACCTCTTTCGCTCTGCTCTGTCTGACTCTTTATCCTGCTGAGCCACTATTCCTATACCTACGATCGGTTTACCCTTATCCTTGCAACATGGACCTGCCTGCTGTCATTCTCATCGTAACCAAGCCAAGTACGTGCACTTGAGACCTCGCATCTTCATGAATGTTAGACCCCTTGTCTCTCCCTCTGTTCCCCTTCCTAAGTCTCTCCCCCAGCTCCTGTCTCTCAGATTGTAAGCCCTAGGGGCAGGGACCGTGTCTATTTTATTACTTTGTAAAGTGCCAGATACACTGCTGGTGCTATATAAATGTTTGTTAATAATAATAATAATAATAATAATAATAATCTTTGAGGATTAATGATACCTTACTTTCCAAAGAAGAAAATTCTCAAATGAATGGATACATTCTCAAATGTATAAATACATTTGGTGAGGGGTGAAAGGCTTTTGTTACTGACCTCAGAAATGAGGCCACAGCAGTTTTCTGCATCCAAGAATCACAACCACTAATGCATCCGAGACCAATCTCAAAGATGCAGCTTGCAATTTCTAGGCCAATCCATCCCCAGAATTGCACCATCTCAGCTCCCAATCAGAAATGTTACGAACATGATTAGCTAAAATTCCATTTGGCTATCGCTGGAACTAATTCCAACCCCAGCTTCTGCTTCAAAAAACATTTGCATTTTGGAAAGTCTCTTGTGGCCACAGCAGCAAGGTGAAGACAGAGTTCTGACGTTTTTAATTACCAAGTTACTCTGGCTGGGGAAAGTCAATGTTATTCATAGGCATGCGGTTCATTTGCTTGACACGGCTCAGCAACTGCTAGGGACCAAGGTTTTTCTTTCCCCATTGTATTTGCAATGTGCTATACATTTGCTGTAAATACGTGATCAACAGAAGCCACTGGAGTCAAACAATATTGCATCTTATTTTGTATCCTGTACCAGAGTCACTACTGTGTTACTCCAGTTTTCTGCCAGCATATGCAATGCATTTGGCTTTAATGGGGTTTTGCTGACATAAATTGAGAAAAACCTAGAGGTGGATCAGGGTCAGAGCAAGACTCTTAACATTTAATTTGTACATGGCGAAGTAGTGAAACCCACTAAGCAATTTCACAGACTATTGCCAATTACATCTGACTTGAGTACAAGCTAAAGAACCCTATGCCAGGGATTGCATTTTTCTGATAGGTTGGATTTCAAACATTTACTGAAGCAGAAAGGCAGGCTTTCCCCAGATTAACCAACTCAATCACTGTATCTCGTTCTTCTCTCCCACCCTGAGAAAGCTGCCCGCAGTATCATATGAAACCTAGTCCTGCCATCTAGTGGCTAATTGATTCATTACACCTAATATGCATAATGCCGCCCTGAGATGCTTGTGCAGGAGGGGGCAGCATACAATTATGCAGAAATAAAAATAAAAATAAATAAATAAATAATATTTATTGAGACTAGCTTTCGCCATGGTCAAATACAAACAATTATGACAATTATAACAATTATGGTAGTAATAAAAAGAAAAAAAATCAATACATAAATTATATACATCATAGTCCAATCATTCAGTAAAAAAAGGATAAGAAATCCCACAGGACAAACACACATAAAACAATGCTTATTTAGTCAGACATTACTCTGATAGGTAACAGACACAGCCCTTCTATCCTTGCCAAAGGGCCCCCCTGTTTTCGCAATAGGGCTAAGATGTAACCAATTGTCTTACCTTTAAGTCCCAAATAGCCATAACCCAGTCCATCAATCCACCATCTCTTTCCATGCTTTAATAGCAAGAAGGGCGAAGGTAGCCACCCACCCCATTTCCATCTCCGATTGTGTAGTTAATAATCTTCTAATCCTTTGATCGGAAGTAAGATGAACTTTCCCTCTCAATAGTGGGACAATCCATAAAACCCTTTTATTGGTATAGAAAACACAATCAAACAGAACATGCAGTAAATCTTCTATATCCAGATTGTTACATGGACAAAGTCGACAAGAAAGCAGCGTACCCTTGTATCTACCCAGGGTAACAGCTGAATGGAATAACTGGAAGCGCAAAAGAGTAAAACATCTGCGCAGACTTGGGTCCCTGATCTTATCTAGGTAACTCTCAAATCTATTAACTTCTTTCAGATGCGAATACCATGGCCAGCTTTCCAGGTTGCTGCCGCCACTATATCCTCTTGCCCAGCTATATCTGCAGCTCTAGAAGAGATCAAACTCCTTTGCTGAGTTATGTCCTTCCCCCAAAAGCAAGTAAAAGATAGGCCCATAGCCCTTAAATGGGCTAGTACCCCGGAAAGCCAGGGATACTGCCGCGCCCCTTCATTGGATAGCTCTTCCAGTAGACACTGAGCCGCCAGGGTAGAACCCTTCCATGTACATAACTTAGACCATTAACAGAGACAGGACTGTCTTCCCATGCAAGCCACCAGGAGGGTACCTGTTTCAGTCCTCACTACCGCTCCTGGTATACCTTGTGGCACCCTCAACAAGCTCCATAAAAAACTTATTCTGGACCACCCCAAGGACTGCAAGATTATTAGATGGAATTACTGCTGTCCCGTAAGTCAGCAAAAGGTTGGACCTTGCCCCTAAAAACTTTCAAAATAAGAGAGGTCCTGACTGGCAGAGGTCTAGCTGCCAATCTTAAAATTCCTTTGGTGGCCACAATAGCTTCTAGCGCTATTTGTTTCCAATGTCTTGTCCACAAACCATTGCTACAGAAAGTTATACCCAGATATCCATAGGAGTCTACTTGTGTAAATTCCTTCTTGTCCATCTTCCAAACATATCTCCTCTTTCTAGTCCCCAAAACCATTGTTTGAGATTTATCCAAATTGATATCTAGCTTATTTGTGGTACACAATTCCATCAAATTCCATCCAATTTCTTAACTGATTTATCATGCCTCCTCTTGTTTGTGACAACAACACAACATCATCAGCATACATCAATGCCGAGATGGCTCGCTCCCCAACTTTCGGTAGATGACTATCGGCACTCAATAAGGCAGAGAGGAGGTCACTCATAAAACAATTAAATAATAAAGTGGCTAAAACAAAGCCCTGCCTTACTCCTTTCAAGACTGGCACAGGCCTTGATAGAGTCCCCCTCAATCCCATCCGGACTCTGGTAGAATTCCCAGTATGAATATGGATTAATAAATCTAAAAGGTTCCTATTAATTCCAAATTGACATAATTTCTTCCACAATTCCCCTCTTGGAATCAAGTCAAAAGCTTTCTTCAAGGTCAATGAAAGCTAAGAAAAGGTTCCCAGACCTTACCCTAGTATACTTAGCTATAATATGGATAAATAATATGCATTGGAGTTTAGCTGTTTGTCTTGCAGAATTCCAAAGCGGCTCAGGCTCTTGGCCTGAAAAATAAGGGCACATTTGTAGAACACCATTCCCCCTATGTGTTTGTCTTATACCACAGCTGTGCATTCATAGAGATACGGATTTCCCAGCATCTCATTGGCCCCACCCTACTTCCCCACATGCCAACGGCATATGGTATTTCCCACAATGCAAGGGGCATAGAGGAATGTCCTAGTGATGTTCCTGCATTCAATGCAGTCCCTATAAGCAGAATGGAATGGAGGAAATGTGCTCCAGGACTCTCTTGTCCCATCTCTATGGTCACCTGGCAACCAGGAAATGATGTGCCCCTGCTACATTTGGGTTGTTTGAAGGTATGCCACTGCCTTGTTTCTTCCAGTTTGATTGCTGATCAATAGGCTTAAGCATCAGGCTCCAGGGAGAGGACAAAGTTGTAGTCAATGTACATACAGCTAGGTAGAAGACAGGAGGCCAGAGCCATGGGTATGAGCTATGGGAATGGTCAAGGACAAGCTAGGTCAGGAACCAGGGGAAAAAAGCTAAGTCAAGAACTAGAAGCCAGGAAACCAGAACCACATCAGGAGCCAGGTAGTCAGAAGTGGTCATAAGGCCACTTATATTAAAGGTAGGAGCAGAGCAAGTAATGTCTGCTACTCGGGTCAGGCCATAGTCAGGTGCTGGAAAAGAGTCAGTGCTGGAAGGTCAGAATCCAAGGACAGCCAAGGGTAAGGCAAGGTCGTGGTCAGCACAATGCCAGGTAGAACCAGAGAATCTGAAGCCAAAAGACGAGGCCAGATTGGTACACAGGGGTCAGGAGCCAGCTGAGAAACCAGAGCTAAGTCAGGAGCAGGGAATTCCAAAGCAGTTGGAAGGAAGGATCAGGGCAGGCCTCAGGAAGCAAAGGTCCAAAGCAGGAGACTGGAGCAGGGTTGGTTCAAGGCAGGAGGAGATTAGAGCAAGGCTCGAACAGAGACAAGGCAGTAAAACACACAAACAGCTGCCATTTTGTTTGGACAACCTCCTGCTTCCTGTTTGGAAGTTTTCACAGGCAGAAGAATCAAAGTAGGAATACACCCCGAGCTGTCATGTGGGCAGGAGGGTTCGTGGTAGAAGGTTGAATAAATATAAACAAACAAGAGGAAGGTAGGCACTAGTAAGACATATACAGGTCTGGATAAACCAAGAAGGTAACTACTCCAGGGCATTACTCAGACAACTTTCTATTCTTCTCCTCTCCCCCCCCCCCCCCCCCCAATATGACCCTGAGCAGCCAATGGGGGTGCAATAAACTGGCTGACAAATCAGGAACCTCTGGCCACCAAAGAAGCCATTTGTTGCAGTTGCTGACCTGAGTTTATAGACAGGACCCTGGTGTCTGCAAGTTCAAAACTCCTGCCTGGTAGGTACTCCCCAGACCAAGAGAAATTCTCATGAGACCTTTTACATCAAGCTCGGTGCACACAAATCAGTGCACAGGCCTCACTTTGACAATGTTGCTGTTGGCCTTTCATTTAACTAGCAAGCTAACAAAGGGATCCAGACAACTGGGCAGCGAAGGTAATGGTCTAGCACGAAGGGGTTTCCATAAAGCAGGGGCAGGGAACATTTTCCCTCAGGGGCCACTTTGAAAATTAGTATAAGGTCCAAGAACCACATGGAACTTGGGTCCTTAAGGAACACAAGAAAGAGAAGGATCCAGATCATGGTGGATCAGTGCCATGGATCTGTGTCTTTTCCTTGTGTGCATGTCCTCATCTCTGCTCCCTTACCCTGAATGCAGGCTTTCAGCAATTAGGTGGAACTAGGGAATCTGAAAGAGCCAGATCCAGGAACTGGAAAGGGACCAAATAAAAACTAACTGCAGACTGCATTCAGCCCCCAAGCCTGAGGCTCCCTACCCCTGCCTTAAATAGGACGTTTGCTTCCTCTTTGCTCTTCTCCAAAGTCAAGCTTGATGTTTTGGTTGGAGTTTTTTTTTGGGGGGGGGGGGGGGGAGGGGTAATTTCTTTCCTCGTTTTGGCTCCTCCACATCCTCTGACTTCAAATAATAAATGGCAAAGTAATAATTGCTCATTTAAATATGATGAATTGCTTCTCCTCTCAGTGAAAATGGGCCGGGTACCTGTCAAATGAAGCACAGTGCGTGAAACTGAAATGAGGCAGGGTGTCAGGAGGAAAATTAAACCCGAAATAGCATAGCAAGCTGACTCTGGCTGCAGTGTAGCCACTAGCCAGAGTGAGCTGAACATCAAACAGGCTGCAGGAGAGAAAGACAAATGACGGGAGAGGGAATGCAGAAGGCTGGATCTGACCAAACTAGTCCACCTCTAAATGCTGGTTGGGGGGGGGGGGGAGATAGGATGTCCTGGAAGGTAGAGGGAAGTATCTCCTCTGAATGCAGTGACAACATGGCCCAGGAGCCTCAGAGGAGGATAAAGGGCTTAGTTCTCTTTTCACAATACTGTTGAAAATCAGAGTTAATGCCACCAAAATCAATGGAGGTACACTGGAGTAAAATCAGGATATAATGAGAATCAAGTTATGCCCTTGGCTCTATTTTTTCATTTCAGCTCCTCCATGACCTCTGACTGTAAATAATAATGACAAAGTAATAATTGCTAATATAAGCAATTGTTGGTTTGTACTAGAGTGTCTGGCCATTATAAAGGGATCAACTACTTCTGTGTGTGTGTGTGTGAGAGAGAGAGAGAGATGTATGACAGGAAAATGGTGTGTGTGTGTGTGTGTGTGTGTGTGAGAGAGAGAGAGAGAGAGAGAGGTGACAGGAATATGGTGTGTGAGTGTGAGAGAGATGTAGGACAGGAAAATGGTGTGTGTGAGTGATGTATGACAGGAAAATGGTGTGTGTGTGTGTGTGTGTGAGAGAGAGAGAGATGTATGACAGGAAAATGGTGTGTGTGTGTGTGTGAGAGAGAGAGAGAGATGTATGACAGGAAAATGGTGTGTGTGTGTGTGTGAGAGAGAGAGAGATGTATGACAGGAAAATGGTGTGTGTGAGAGTGTGTGTGTGTGAGAGAGAGAGAGAGATGTATGGCAGGAAAATGGTGTGCCAGTCAGTGACCCTTAGAACTGCTCCAGTCCTGGAGGTTGCAGTCCACCTCACTGTCACCAGGGGGAGTTCAAGCTAGACTGAAGGGACAAAGCGGGGAATGTAAGCTTTGGAGGAGTTGTCTGAGATTACTGCATGCTCATCTTCCCTGCCATGGGTCTCCTTCCCAACTTTCTGCCCATTTCTCCTCCCTACCATCTCTGGCAGCTCTTACCTAAAAATGGCCTGACCATCTAAAAATAGAGAGAATTATCCTTAGATTTTGCAGGGTCCAGGACAAAAATAAGATGCACACACACACACCCATAGCCCCACCTTTTTAACCCCTTCCTGCAGTACCCTGCTGTCCCACCCTAGCAGCTGAGGTGAGAAGGGTGCAGAATAGGGTGGCCAGATATGCAATTTTAGAGGACACTTATGAGAAATGCAGGTTGCAAGGCTGCATTGGAGCCAATGCAGCCCTGAAGCCTGTATTTCTCATGTGTCCCCTAAAAGTTGCATGTCTGGCCACCCTAGTGCAGAACCCCACAGGAGGCAGGTACTCTGGGAACTAAGAATCACAGGTCCCCCCACCTGTGGGGCCATCTAAGGGCCCCACAGATACATCCCATCCCAGAGCCTCGGGAATATTGTTCCCAAGGTTACCAGGACTGGCTTCCCTGTGGAGCCCCCTTCCACCGCAGGCACCATTGGACCCGGAGTCTCTGGGTTTTGCTGCATCATCACTGGGTGAAGGCCCAGTTTCCACAACTAATGCCTGGATAACTGCGGGAATTTTTTTCAGAAGTAAGGCTACTTTAGGAAGGGGCAGAGTTAAGAGGTTCTCCTGCCTCCTTTCTGACAGGGCCCCATCCCCCGCAGAGCATCATGGCATCATAATGCTCCAAAAGGGTGTCACCCCATTGGAGAGGGGGCAGGAGAATCTCTTTGTTCCACCTCCTTTCTGGCAAAGTCCCTCCCCCTTCAGAGCATCATGATGTCATAACACTTTGAAGGGGGTGGCCACATCAGAAATCAGTAGGAGAGTCCTTTTGGCCTGCCCCTTCCAGTGTGACATTTGCTTCCTCTTTGCTCTTCTCCAAAGTCAAGCCTGATGTTTTGGTTGTGTGTGGGGCGGGGGGGGGGGGGG